>OY755244.1:6088573-6688573 GCA_963576725.1 Azorinus chamasolen
GGGTTCTTTTACATTGTTATATAACAACTATAACAAAAATGTTTCTCAATGGATAACTTTGTTCCGCCCCAAACTCTTGTTATTTCGTTTGGGAGCGGTTGTTTGGATCGAATCGACGAAGTGAAGCTAGTCGGCCATTTTTAGTTTGTTGTAGCAATGAAGCGAGGCCCTCGACAGGGGACATTCCATTGTTGCTCATGACTCCGTATATACATCAGAATTTAGAGGGGATACACGGCTTTTATACATGGCTAACTGACCAATCAAAATCGAGGATTTTACTTTGCAGTATAATAAAATAAGTTATATAAAGCAGGGGTGTTCGCGAAAAAAAATCTTTGAGGGGCAGAAAACTATCTTTTGGTATGTACATAACATACAAGATGCCAACTGGCAGCATGTCATGATTTAACATTTTCCTTCATATAAACGTGTTTTCACGCATTTACAGAGTAGACCCAGATCAGACGTCTCCTGTGGGAACCGTCAGCTCAGGGTCTGCTCTGTTTGCTAATTGAAATTTGGAAGATCTGTTTATTTGCATGTACTTTCTAAAATGGCTACAATGTTCCATTTTCCATATTTCATTATAACTATTTTGTCTATCAGTATTCGGTAGGTATTGTAATTTGAAATAAACATATAACAGGGAAAGGGATCAATGTATGCCCGAATATGCCGCTTGAACTGGTCAGTATATATAGATACCACGTCAGTCTAATTCATAATTCACAATGAAGAAAATATTCTAAAACAGGGAATTGATATAATACATAAAACTTGAATTGCTCTGATCTAATATTTCGACCACTAAGGGCCCTTTTCATGAATATCTTTGAAAAAGGCCCTTAGTGGTCGAAATATTAGATCAGAGCAATTCACGTATTTATGTAATTTATAATTACCACGCCAGTCTAATTTATAGTTACCACTATAGTTACCACGTCAGTCTAATTTATAGTTACCACTATAGTTACCACGTCAGTCTAATTTATAGTTACCACGTCAGTCTAATTTATAGTTACCACTATAGTTACCACGTCAGTCTAATTTATAATTACCACGCCAGTCTAATTTATAGTTACCACTATAGTTACCACGTCAGTCTAATTTATAGTTTACCACTATAGTTACCACGTCAGTCTAATTTATAGTTACCACGTCAGTCTAATTTATAGTTACCACGTCAGTCTAATTTATAGTTACCACTATAGTTACCACGTCCGTATAATTTATAGTTACCACGTCAGTTTAATTTATAGTTACAAAGGGTGCCAAATTGACTAATTTAGCCGTGCAAACAGGTTGAGAGGAGATTTGGTGTCCGAATACTTAGAATAATAAGGGTACATGTGCCTCGTATTGTGTGTTTCATATTGGACGTGTATCTATAACTCTTAGAAGTAGTTTAAAGTCATTTTCATTGGTGTAGAATTATTTTTTTAAAAATAAATAAATAAATAAATTAGGTATAATTCTGTGTTTTAAGACAGGTGGTAGCTTAATGCAGGACGAACGTTATGCAGAAAGCTCCTCTAGGAACTTTCTGCATTACTTTAGTCTTGCATTAGGTAACCACATGCCCTTATCGACTTTTGTATTTATTAACAATATGATCGACAAAGACATGTTCTAGTGAACATGTATATAGTCATTGAATAGTTTCCATTTTGTTATAGTGTGAAAGATACATGATGACGACACCAACAACAACGACGAACACAACCAATCTGAGTAGACAGTGTTAATATTGAACACTACTAGTATGTGCTACTTGTTATTGAGCGCATCTTAAAACTTAAAGTCCCATCATATTTAAGCATGTGAAAACTTGAAACGATCGATTGTTTTGTCAGACACTAGCAAGCAAATCGAAAAGTGCTCGAAACATGTTTGATTTCGAAGAAATGAATGTGATTTACCATGGGAATCCCTAGTTGACCAGATAGTTTACAATGGAGATATCTAGTTGACCAGATCGCCCACTAAATGCAAATGAGCTACTGTAACGTGATAGTCACGCGATGGCTGCTTCCAAAGAAAGTAAAGAAACATGACAACTAACGACAGGGTCTGCATTCAAAGTTGATATCGAAGGAGAATATACAATAACTTAAGAAACAGTGGTCAGAGTCGAGACACCGTCCGCTCAAACCAAGAAACGTGGAGAATATGGAACTAGTTGTTCGCATTTTTAGTTCTGCTGTTGTTTGGTCGAAGATATCAGTAGATTAAAAAATAGAACAGAATTCATAATGTAAAAGTACAAAAATGAGTCATGCAGGAAACACCACATACAGAACAAACACTCGCCCGAACAGCAACACAAGGAAACAGCAAATGTACACGGGCAGAAAAAACAACAAGAGACGCACAAAGACAAAACAAACATTCAATAGGAGGAAGATGGAAGTACCGCCTTGGAACGGTCAGTGACAAAAGTCACCGGGGGTTTAAACCGGTTTATGGGCGCCCAACCTCACCCTTATTCCATCCCCATCCTAAAAGACAAACAGTGTAAATAAACGTATCCCCTCTCCGACTAATCTACAACAACCGCGACAGCAAATACAGTGGTAAAGTGCATGTATAACAAAAAAACATTTAATTGAACATACTGTATCCACCTATCGCAGTTATAGTCCATTGTCACGTGGTGTACTGACACGCTAAATTTAGAATTATTTCTGCTTTTCCCGCGATATTTTCCTGTGCCGTTTATGAGCAAACAAAACGTATAATTAAAACAAGATGTGTTTGTAAAACACTATGCCCCCGCCCAATTTGACCTTTGACCCTGAAGGATGACCTTGACATTAATATGCCACCCCTCAAAATGTGCAGCTTCATGAGATGGCCAATGTTAAAGTCAGTGATTTGAACTATATATTTGACCTCTGACCTTGAAGGATAACCTTGACCTTAGCATTTCACCTTCAAATGTGCGGCTTTATGAGATACATATGCATGCCAAATATCAAGTCTCTATCTGTACTGGCTCAAAAGTTATGACCAATGTTAAAGTTGCTGACAAACAGACAAACGTGCAAACAGACAGGGCAAAAACAATATGCCCCCGGTCTGATGGCGGAGGGGGGGGGTCATAAAATATATAATGGGACTTTAGCCCTTATCATAGTCCTACTGGAACAATATGTCGGCAGAAACCCTAACGTTTACCTACTTTTGATGCGTTTATGCTTTTCAAAAAATATTGACCAATCATGAAAAAGCTTGGACACGACGTTTTAACTGATTTAAGTTGTTTGTAAGCGCGTTTATTTTGACAATAATATGGTTATCATTTCAAAACAACGTTGTTGTTTTTTAAATGACCTCTTTACTAGTTATCTTTCCGAGTTATGTTTCGTCTGTGTCGATAAATTCAGTATGAGAATGTATGTATACATGTCTAATTAGAGCGACCACTTAATGGTCATGGGAACCTTTAAAAGTAGATGACTGCTTAATACAGAACAAATGAAAGGCAGAAAACTCCCATAGGAGCTTTCTCTGTATAACCTCTGTTTTGCATTAAATTACCACCTGGGTTAAAATGCAAAAATACTTCTTTTAAGTGGTCAATTATAAGAGGTTTAATTATATATCTACAAGTAGTATGTTGCCTGTTCACTGAGTATGGCGACCCAAGACCTTTCTGCTGTGAAACACTATTATTAGAAATGCAACCAAGAGCCATAGAGAGCCATCGCGGGGGAGTAGAGTTTGATGGATGGCCCGTCATATCATGATTGGTCCATAACTGTTACACAGCGCCATTTTCTCGTCAGACAGACACGATCAAAGACCCCGGATGACCTTTGTCGTATATGGTGTAGGTGGAGGGCTATGTACCGAATAATCTCGGCGTCACTTTATCGACAGGGTGCCATGATATGATATGACATCAACCCTTTAGCCTGTCGTAAAAACTCCACCTTTTCATCGTTCGCTTTAAAATACTGCATTTTTAACCTCATCTAGCATTTGTGTTTTAATGCAATGGCTGAGTTACAATCAAATTGCAACTTCGGTAGAATCTGTCTTAAGCGGCAATCAAACAGAGGTCAGATTATGTGTCTGTAAAGCAGATGGTAGCTTAATGCAGGCCCAAAGTAATGCAAAAAGCTCCTATAGGAGCTTTTTGCATTACTTTTGCACTGTATTAAGCAACTGAATGCCTTTTAAAAGACTCATATGTTCAATGAATGAATGGCTGCTTAAGACAGGTTGTACTGCAGCTTGATATGATTTGAATTTACATGGAATATGATCTGGAGTCTAGAGTTTTGTTAGCAAATGTATCGCGAGTTATGTTTTGGAAAAGGGAAACTTAAGCAATGCTACACTATCGTGTTTTCTCTCGTTGTTTCGTATAGTAATAGTTTCCTTGCTTATATGAATAACAAACAAGACCATTAAGCAGTTTGGGTCCTGATGAGTAACATGGTATCTCTTCTGGATCCAAACTATTTGCAAGGGTAATCACAAAATCGTCCACGATATGCTATTACTTATGAGTTATCGATCATGTCACAGGCTCTTTAGCTTCTGTTCTCTACGGAGATAGAGTATTCCGAGGCCACGATCAACCGAATACAATTAAGCGAGAGGATAACGTGCAAAGACAAATATCAATGCATAGGCGTTTGGTAGTTGTAGCAGATTAGTCTTAGCTCATACCAATTTGATCCCGTGATCACATAAATAGACATAGACAAACTATGTAAGCTTAAATTAACTTTTAGCGCTTTTATGTTAACCTTTGCAAATAGTTTGGAGACGCCAAGTAACTCGGCATCTCACTCGGACCCAGACTGTCCGGCACTCAGACTCGAAGTTTGAGAATAAATGGAAGAACAAATATGTTCAGAATTGCAGCACACGACATTTATTGCACACGACAATTGCTCAGAGTACAGAAGGTAAAAGAGATTCTGAAGGAGCTTGATTTTATAAACCAGTTAGTGTCACCCAGTACATGTAGCTCTTTTGCAGAGAATATTAAGATTTTTAAAAAAGAATTGAAAATGTTACAATAGTCGTTTGAGGCGAGTTTACCTGTACAGAATATGGGATTAAACATTTCCTCCATAAATACGCCTTTCTACGCCTCTGTAATAACCACTTCTTGAAACCATTGTGATAAATAGAGCATTTGCTCCTATTTTCAAACTACAAAATTCTAAAATTTTACTTTTCTCTAGAAAATTCTCCTTTTGGGTAGATTCATTCAAAGAGGTTGGGTATAAAAATAGCCTATGAGGGAAATTGGTTTTAAATAGGTTCATTCGCTGCCAATGACGAATCCCGGTTAACGGTTACAAACAACTTGGATCCAGATAAGACGCCGAGTAACTCGGCATCTCATCAGGATTCAAGTTGTTTGATTTTGCGATTATAAACAATGGGAGGAATATTTAACCCTTTCTTTCATATAAACGTGTTTTTTTTCACGCATCAGCAAACAGAGTAGACCCAGATCAGACTGCTCCTAAAGTAGCCGTGTTATCAGGCTGCTTGCTAACGGAATTTGAAAGATATGTTTCTTTTGTTTCTAAAATGGCTACAATGTTCCACCTTCCATATTTCATTATAACTGTTTGTCCATGAATAGTCCGTAGGTATTGAAATTGGAATAAACATAGAACAGGGAAGGGGTTAACAGATGAATGTAGCTTTAGTTGCTGCACACAGGAAAGTGTGATCATATTGGCTGTACGAATAGTAGCAATGGTGGTACATAGGAATTTACGATCAGTTTGGCTGTACGAATAGTAGCGATGGTCGTACGAGTAGTTTTGTCGTACGCTCTTTAGTAAGAAGGTTACCTGGGCGTATTTCTCCATCTATAAGGACAGAGCTAGATATCACGTGATAAGAGACAACTTTCTGGAGCTTCGGCAAATGTATAGTCTCTACATGGCAAAGTGTGGCATGGTAAATAAATATTCCAAGCATTTGACTGGGGAAATCGAGTATACTGACAGTTTCAAACACTATAGACCCGTATCAGACGGCTCCTAAAATAATCTTGTAAATAATACCATTTCATGATAAACATGCTATGCGCAAACTATTTTCGGATTTTAAAATATCAGCACTCAAAAGTTTAAGGTCGACCGAAGTACAATAAACCAGTCTTGGGCGACCAAATACAATGCACTCACAATTATGGGTCTTTAAAATAGACAGTAGCTTAAAGTAGGATAAAAGTAACACAGAAAGTTCCCAAGTCATCTAGTCATCTGCTTTTGAAGACTATTTTATTTATTTAATCAACAATTGATCTTAAATAATATTATTGTATTCTACGTGTATATCTAATGGACTACGTGACTTACTGGCTATTATGAAAACTATATAAACGTTGTATATTGTTGTTTTAGTAAACACATGCAGACAAGATAAAAATAACTCCTTCCATGCCAATCCCACGATAACCGTGGCAAACAAAACCTGGATCTAGAGGGGAGGAGATGCACGATAACCGTGGCAAACAAAACCTGGATCTAGAGGGGAGGAGATGCACGATAACCGTGGCAAACAAAACCTGGATCTAGAGGGGAGGAGATGACTCAAACTGTTTAACCACTGACTCTATAAATACGCCTTTTAAAGCCGTTACAAACAGACGATACTCTGACCAGGGTCTCCTCTGTTTGCTTGTTGGGCTGCATATATATAATTCTACAGTTTTTAATAGGATCAAAACTTGCCTCGTTCATGACATTATACGTATTATGCTAATTAATATTCATATATACACCCGTACATTAATTCTTACATTAATTTTCACTGAGTAAAGGGTTAATACTACAGTAGAACCCCTCTAATGTGACCACTTAATGAATAAACATTTGTGTCTTTATAAGCAGGTGGTTGCTTAATGCAGGAAAAAAGTAATGCAGAAAGCTCCTCTAGGAGCTTTCTGCATTACTTTTGCCATGCATTAAGCTACCACCTGCATCTAGCACCCATAATTATACCTCTTTTAGGTGGTCGCATTAGCGGGGTTTTACTGTATATCTATGGTTCTGAAAAACAACAGCATTTCACATCACTTTGAAACTTAAAATAGACAATAAAAATGTCGCTGCCACAAAATAATCCGTGATGATCTATGCATACAGTTTGGATTCAGCGGAGACGCCGGGTAAATGTTTGACATTATTGTATTTTTGTAAAGAAATTAAGGAAAACACAACTTTGAAACCTGAAACAGAAAATGATCTTAGCAGATATAATCTATTTTTCACCGACTGGGTTAATCTGAACAGATGGAATATTTCTTTGGCGATGAAAGAATTCAAAGTACGAGTATAACATTTTTTCTTGTCGTTAAATGGGTTATAACAATCAGAGCCTGACGCGCTGAATATAGTAACTGGCTACTTTGTTTTTCTTTCATATCGAACTTACACGCATGGATACGAAGATAATTCATAAATTGAAAGAACTCATTAGTTGGAGAGTTCTTCGTTGATACTGCTCTGACACTGTAGGAATCGTATAAAGTACAGTAAAACCCATGTAAAGCGACTATACTTTATGAATTAACATAGCTGTCTTTAAAAACAAACGGTTGCTTAATGCATGACGAAAGTAATGCTGAAAGCTCCCATGGGAGCTTTCTGCATTACTTTCGTGATGCATTAAGCTACCAACATCTGAACCCCTTTTAGTGGTCACTTTACAATGCTTTACTGTATTCGTCTATCTCGATAACACCTTCTGTACACAGTAGAACATGTCTTAACTCATTCCATCCTAGACTATTTTTAGACCCAACCTCTTTGAATAAATCTACCAAAAAGGAGCCTTTACTAGAAAAAAGGAAAATTTTAGAATTGTGTAGTTTTGAAACCATTGTGATAAATAGAGCATTTGCTCCTATGGATCAAATGCTCTATTTATCACAATGGTTTCAAAATGTGACTTTTACAGAGTCGCCAAAATGCGTCACTAGGAGGGACTGTGTTAAGTGGCCTTCAAAAAGAAGTCTAATTATGGATATGTAAGTCAGGTGGTAGCTTAATGCAGATCAAAAGTAACACAGAAAACATTAGTTTTGACCTGCTTTAAGCAACCACCTGCTGTTTAAGACTCCTATGTTCAATAAATGGATGGCCGCTTAAGCCAGGTTCTATTGTAATTACTAATTCCTTGACCTGTCACCCGGACAACTTGCCTGTTTCAATCGTTCTTCCGTTTTGTTTCAAAATAGACTTACATTATGGATCATACTGACCAGGAACCAAACACTTGCAGAGGTGATCACATATTCGGCAATGACTGTCAGAGTGTTGAAGAAAAGCACCGGTGAGTGCGCTGACCCTAACCTGATGAATATTCATATAAGAAGTAGTAATGAATGTATGACTATTAATTAGCTGATTCTTATAATGACATTATAATCAGTAGCATCACTCTCAATCGACCACCAAAATGAGATCTCAGTCTTTGTCTTCGAGGCTTTTGTCCTACATAAAGAGACCACCTGCCTTTAACCCTTTCCCTGTTCTATGTTTATTACAAATGTCAATACCTACTGAATATTCATGGACAAAAAGGTTACACTGAAATATGGAAGGTGGAACATTGTAGCCATTTTAGAAAGTAAAGACACAGATCTTAGAAATTCTATTAGCAAACAGAGTAGACCCTGATCAGACGGCTCCTCTAGGAGCCGTCTGATCTGGGTCTACTCTGTTTGCAGATGCATGAAAAACACATTTATATGAGGGAAAGGGTTAAAGACGTCCGTGTTTAACTCTTTTCTTCATATAGATGCTTTTGTAAAAACAAAAACAAAAACTTGAAACAATTACATTATAAAATTTCAGCTAATTTATGACGTCATTACTTCTTGCATCTCGTACATCATACAGGGAAAGGGTTAATCTTTAAGTGGTCACTTTAGGAACTTTGTACGCTATATAATTTAGATAGTAAAGCAATACAGAGGACACATGCTATATATAGAGAATCTTCATTACAAATTGTTTTATATGAAACGAGTTTACTGTAAACGAGTTTCATGAAAACAAACCAGCCTTAAAAATGCCATAGAAAATGAAACAGGATATAGCTGACGGCTGTTTTGGCCATTGCTTACAAACAGCTTAGTAATACAACGGGCGACGTACATGACGTACATGGAGCGCTACGATGGGCTAACGCTTAATGGGCGCTACGATTGGCTAACGATTGCTAATTTGCACAAAAATGCACTAGTGCGTTTTCGCGATTTACGGCACTGTCACGGCACTTCCACAAGGCAGTATGTGTGATAAATCATAATTATAAACAGCGAGCATGTGTAACGTTGGTTTGGGTCTACAATACTTGAATATGTGGCCATAATTGAGCATAAGAATTATGGAATGACAAACCAATCGGTTCACATACGATTTCACAATTTACCTAATAAGACGCCTTTTAACTATATCCCTCACAGACCTGATGCTACAGTTCTTGTCAAAGCAAACACTTCCCCTGTAAAACTTACAGCATAAATATTCAGCTGATAAATATTCATGATGTTATTCTTTCTTACATGAATATCGAACAGGGAAAGTGCGCACATTTGAAAACAGAGAAAACCCAGACCAGACGGCTCCTGCAGAAGCCGTCTGATCAGGTCTGCTTTGTTCGGTAATAAAATTATATAGATCTGATTCTACAGCTTCTACATTGGCCAACCTTTCCTTCATTTATATGCCATTATTTCCTGCATGAATGTTCTATATTTTCATAAATACCGATCTCATGATATCTGGGAAATTGCATGAAAAATTCCAGACGCAGGTTTTAGTCTTGTTCACTACCCTGTCAACATGTACCTTGTTATTTTGCATAAGACGCCAACTTACCTGGTTTTTTTCCGCGGTTTTAACCCTTTTCACTGCTATGTATTGTCGTCGACATGGGGCATAGAACAACAGCATTAACTCAGCGCCAGTATTGTCGTCTGCTGGAAACATTTTCGTCTGCTTCAAGTTTTAGAGAGATGGTGATTGTTCAATATATCTTTATAAAACAATAAACAGGGTGTCAAACAGTTGCATCCTGATAAGACGCCGAGTTAGGTTCTGATTAGGGTCTGTTCGTTTTGGTTAACCCATTCCCTCATAGGCTATTTTTAGATCCCACCACTTTCAATAAATCTGCAAAAAGGAGCATTAACTAGAAAAAAAGGATTTTTTTTAAATTTTGTAGTTTGAAACCATTGTGATAAGTAGAGCATTTGCTCCTATGGAGCAAATGCTCTATTTATCACAATGGTTTCATAAAGTGAAGTAGAAAGGCGTATTTATGGAGGAATGGGTTAAGCATCATATAGATAAGAGTCTACACTGAGTTTAGGAGCAAGATTAACTTCTTTATTTCCCCACCAAACCCTGTGTTTTGACTACTCTTTAGTCCTGGATATGATTCTAAAGAGGGGTAACAGCATAGGGTGTGGTGGAGGAAAGAAGATTTTAGTAATTGTGCATGCATCTTTACCTGCTGCTCGGTTTATATACAGTAAACCCCCGCTAATGCGACCACCTAATAGAGGTATACTTCTGGGTGCTATATTAATTTTGTCCTGCATTAAGCAACCACCTGCTTATAAAGACACCCATGTTTATTCATTAAGTGGTCGCAATAGAGGGGTTCTACTGTATGTAGTATTAACCATAATATTTAATATTCGCTTTACTTTCCTCGTCTAATCAATAAAACTTTTGTATTTAGACAAGGCATATTTCATATAGAAACAAAAGCATACTCTTGCACAATGCATACAGTGCAGCATCTCTACAAGGAACACATAACAATTTCCCCATTGAATATCTATGTAAAAATGATTTTAACATGAATATTAATAAGCCAACTTTTTTTATCATGGAATTACAAATCATTTTTACCATGGCAGAAGCTGTAATATTAGATCTGTTTTATTTCTCAATCGACCCTGATCAGATATCTCATACAGGAGTCTTTTGGTCTGGATCCGTCCCATTTGCAAAGGTGTCAAAAGGCGTCTCTATGAGGTAAAGGGTTAACCCATTCTCTCCTATTGACGCCCTTTGACGCCTCCATAAAAGTCACTTTTTAAAACCATTGTGATAAATAGAGCATTTGTTCCTTTCCTCTAGTAAATTCTCCTTTTTGTATATTTAATCAAAGAGGTATGTTCTAAAATAGTCTATGAGGGAATGGGTTAAGTTTGAAAATGGTTCTTCATGCAGAAATTTTCAATACGAGTTTTTTACATTACTTTCGTTCTGCATTTAAGAATTCACCGTTTCTGTAAAGCCTTTACTCGATAGAGGCACCTTTTAGGGCCGTTGCAAACAGAACAGACCAAGATCAGGGCCTGCTCTAATGACTATTAATGATGTTATAACGTCAATAATTTCCTTCATACAAACGATTTTTCAAGTCTTTGCAAACAGTATACCCATATCTAACGGCTCCTATAGGAGCCCTCTGATCATGGCCTGCTCTGCTTGCTTATGAAATTATAATAATCATGACTCTACAATTTCTACCAATAAAAATCTCCTGTGTACATAGATCTATGCCATTATGAAAAAAAATCAGTTAATAAATATTCATGATGTCATTATTTCATGCATGTATATTCAACTAGGAAACGGTTAAAATTCAATCACCAGGTATGGGATTGTAACTGGTTTCTACTGTACATTGCCAATTTGAGAAATGTCAAGCCACATTCATTTGCTCAGGACTAGCTTACTTTTTGTAAAATACAAAAAGCAAATAAGCAAAGCGTCAGTCTATTGTCTGGCCTTTAACGTTTGTCCTGGAAAGAGTGGCCTGATTCCAAGGTTATAAAACTTCTGAGTCTGAGTCTGAGATCATTCTCAAGTATCTGATTGGTCAGATTCTGAGCAAGCTCAGAATTTGACAAATCAGATGCCTGAGAATGATTTCAGACTCAAGCAATAAACTGTACAACCTCGGAGCCTGATTGATATTTGCAAGCAGCTACGATCCAACTGAAACGCCCAATAACTCGGCGTCATCAGGATCCAAGCTGTTTGACACTAAATCCCTGTAAATTGTTCTTCATTAGACGTTAAGTTTAGTAGGGTTAAGCTGTTTTGTATAAAATCAAGGAGTGGCGACTTTGAGCAAACGACATGCTTCATAGAAAGAGAATCTTGCATCCTACACTATTTTAGACTCAACCTCTTTGAATTAATCTACTGAAAAGAAGCATTACTATTGAAAAGGATAATTTTAGAATTGTATAGTTTTGAAACAATTGTGATAAATAGAGCATTTGCTCCTATGGAGCAAATGCTCTATTTGTCACAATGGTTTCAACAAATGACTTTTACAGAGGCGCAAAAGGGCGTAAGTAGGAGAGAATGGGTTAAATCTTGCAGTAGAACGTGTCTTCAAAGCGATAATTAATTTATTTGAACATAGGAGTTTCAAAATGCTGTTGCTTGATTTATGCAGGGCGAAGGTAAATCAGAAGGCTCCGGCATTACTTTCGACATGCATTAGGCTACCGTCTGTCTTAAAGACCAGGATAAGACATTAATGTAGCTTAAAACAGGTTCTACTGTGTATCAATTCTATTCAGATCGATTAAACCTCCTCTGTCTGTAGGCAATGTTGCTCAATAATGAATATGTAATGAATATTATTAGGATTGTGTAAAAACAGCTGAATAGCAACACTTTAGATCTGATTCCATGCTTATAAAACGTTTTAGCTGAGTCTGAGTTCGTTCTCAAGTTTTTGATTGGTCAGATTTGATCCTTTGGCTCAAGTCTGGCCAATCAAAAGCTTGAGAACAAACTCAGACTCAACTAAAAAACTTTATAAGCATGGACCCAGAATTTGAAGAGACTAATCCTTATCCTTCCATTTGCGAACTCACTCAAATTTGAAAAAAAATATAATAAAAAGAAATGAGGATAAAAAATAGACATCATGAGAATCAAAGCTGAAAATACAATTGCACACGGAAAATGGTTTCTCAAAATGTTAAGAATGCAAATATTGCACTACGCCAGAACTTGAGCAAACATTATTTTTACAACGGAATACAGGTTAAATTAATTTTCTTTTGAAATGTCTCAAATTCTGAAAATAAGGCAATAAGATAAAGACAATAAGCGCAGCAACAAGTATTACAAAATGTCACACGTATCTGTGTCTCAAGACTGCTCCCACACATAAAATATGTATCGCTTTATCTGCTAAGTAAGTTTTCGTCCGCAACAGCTGTCATCTACACCAATTCTTAAGTTCTTAACCATTTCCCCAATACCAACATAATATTCATAGACAACATAGTTATATTGAAAAATGGAAGGTGGAGCACTGAAGCCATTTTACAAAGTAAAGGAGCTATCAAATTCCATTAGCAAACAGGGTAGATCCTTTTTCTACTCTACTCTGTTTGCAGATGCGTGAAAACACGTTTTATGAGGGAAAGGGTTAAAATAAAACATCTCCCATTTTCTTTGCGAAGCTATGGTCACTGAGACGTCGCATCATGCGGCGTTTCATCTGGATTCAAACTGCTTGCTTGGGTAATCACGGTTTCGCCGTTAGCGTGCCAACAGTTAAGAGAGTCTCAGAAAATATTTTTGAGAGAGAAAGAGAGAGAGAGAGAGAGAGAGAGAGAGAGAGAGAGAGAGAGAGATGTCAATGCAATGTAATCATTCTGAATTTATGATTACAGCAATGTGAAAACAATGTAATTATAGTGCGTTTATAATTGCATCAAGCAATAGCAACGTTTTCCTTTGCTCATAAATATAATCGCATAACGATCAGTCACTTTACTGCGTCTATAATTGCAACATAGTGTAGACAATATAATTCTACTGCGTGTATACGTGCAACATGATCTGGACAATGTCAGTTCACAGCCTTCATAATTGCAATATGGACCTGACAATATCATGTTACTGCGTGAGTTTATAATTGCAACATGGTCCAGACAATATCATGTTACTGCGTGAGTTTATAATTGCAACATGGTCAACACAATGTCAGTTTACTACGTGCGTATATAATTGTAACAGTTACCGAGTTCATAATTGCTTTATCATTCTACTTTGATTATAATTGCAACATCGTTTATCGTTTAGAAAAAAAGTATACTGCTATAATAAGTCCAACATGGTATAGACAATGGTATAGACAATGCTATTCTCCTGCATTCACAAGTGCAACATGACCTTGACATTTTCCTTTTATTGCGATTGTAATTGCAACATGGTTCAGACAATGTCAATCTATTGCGTTTATAATGGTGACATGGACTAAACAATGTTCTTTCACTTTGTTTATAATTGCAACATGGTCTATAAATATCATAATACTGCCTTTACCATCAGGTAATAACTACTCCATTTTTATTGTGATACAATTATTACCGTAATGCTTATTCAATTTCATTCTCATAAATATGTGTGCCAGTGTGACCTAGCCGATGCAGTGACATCTTCATGCGCATATTATATATTCTGAAAGTGGGTGGTCCTTCGAAAGCAAAAGTAGCAATGCCAAAAGAGAAAATTGCAGACTCGGTTTTGTTGAGTGTTCATGAGCAGTAATCAAAAGTGCAACACCACTCACGCCCCCCTAGCACCGGCTTAAGCAACATTCAATTTTCAAAACTAATAACATCAAACCTAATTATCCCGAAGGACCAGACAATTTAACAACACTGAGAATGAAGTACGGGGCGACTTTTTACGGCCGCCACACAAGCACTTAACACCTGCTGTTGTGAAGCACATATATTCTTTTAGTAGATGATCCGTCGAAAGCAAAAGCAGCAATCGAATATCATTTTGAATGGTTTGCAATTGGTTTATTGTTGATGATGATAGCAGTAACAGAAGCACTTTTGCATAAATACACAATGTATATCACTTTTGTATAAACACCTACATAACATAACATGAGTAGGCAAATAAGACATTGTACTAAAAGTGTATAATAAATGGAAGCACTACAATACTGCTCATATTACATACATACTTAGCAATATTACTAAAGCCTGTGTACTGGGAATATATATTACTACACCACCCCTTTACCTTTTATTGAAGCACGTTTGAAAACAGTAGACCCAGATCAGACGGTCCTGAATGAGCTGTCTGATCAGAGTCTGCTCTGTTTGATTATAGAATTATATAAATCTGAGCCTACAGTTTTTGTCGAAGACAAAGCTTCCTTCGAATAGTTTACGTTATGAACAACTATTTATGGAATGATACATTCGCCATTAAATGTGTATTAGGGAAGGGGTTAACGCTTTACCTGATGAATACTCATATACAAATCATGACAGTACGAATATCAATTAATCGAATGTTTAACCGCATTAATAACAAGGGAAGTATTATCGTGACAGAAACTGTAGAATCTGATACAATCAGATACAATATTTCATAAGCAAGCAGAGCAGATCCTGATCTGGGTCCATGCTTATAAAGCTTTTAGTTGAGTCTGAGTTTGTTCTCAAGCTTTTGATTGGTCAGATTTGAGCCAAAGGGCTCAAATCCGACCAATCAAAAACTTGAGAACGAACTCTGACTCAACTAAAATGTTTTATAAGCATGGATACAGACTACTCCTACAGGAACTGTCTGATCTGAGTCTGCTCTGTTTAAGAAGGCGTTAAAATGTGTTGCTATGAGGGGAATGGTTAAGCACTACCTAAAACTGATATTTTAATATTGTATTTCTAATGATCTTATACATTCATATAAAAAATAACCCATTAAAGTCACGGAAATTTAAAGCTCTTATTTCCAGTGGGATTCGCTTTTCATGAAGAACTTTAATGTTTCTACTAATATAATATATAATAAAAGGATATATTCTCTAACGTACATTAAACAACTGTAGTGTACGTATATACAAAGTACATTATAAGAAGGTAAGCAACTACATATGAACCGATCAATATCGTCACACTGCCCAAGAGATGTAACCTTTATTTCATAGGTCTACATGCCTTTCCACACCTTTACAAGCAAAGTGGACCCAGATCAGATGGCTCCTGTTGGAGCTGTTTGATCAGAGTAAAGTACCTAATTATTGTCTACTTTCAGTCCGAATGACCGCTCAGCCAACTATACATTTACTTCCCTGGTCAATGAGTCATTCGCCTACAATATTGAGCACTGCTAACATATGGCGCAATCACGCAGTATCGGCTAGTGACCCTTACAGGTTCCTGGAGGGACCGGGATTTGAGCCTCCGGATTGGTAGTCAAGCGCGTTACTACTAGACAACCACACCACCACGAGTATACTCTGTTTGCTTATGAAATAATATAGATCTGCTTCTACACTTTGTTCCATGGTCAGCAATTCTCGCGTACATAGTGCCATGACAAAAAATCATGAAATACATGTGCTTATAGTCTTTATTTCGAAACATAACATTTATACAGTAAAGAATTACCCCTTTCCTTCTTATAAATGCATTTTCACACATTTTCAAGCAGAGTAGACCCAGATCAGAGGGCTCCTACAGGCTCTGCTACGCTTGCTTCTGGGTTTATATAGATGTGATTATGCAGTTCCTATCAAAATAAATAAATACTGTAAAACCTCCCTATTGCGGCCACTAAATCACATCAAGTATTTGCGTTAAAGGCATGTGGTTGCTTAAAGCAAGGTGAAAGTAACACAGAACGCTCCTCTAATAGGAGCGTTCTGTTTTACTTTCACCTTGCTTTAAGCAATCACCTGCCCTAGATACCAACTAATTATTATAATTTAGTGGCCGTTATAGAGAGGTTTTACTGTTCTGTGTTCATAAGTCATTACAAAAAAATCAGCTAATAAGTATTTATGATATCATTATTTCTTACATGAATATTGAACAGGTAAAATGACTCTTTTAGATGCCCTCTAAATTTGGGTCTACATTGTTTGCAAATGGCATTAGAGACTAGTGTCTCGCACTGAAAGGCTTACATGTAACCCTTTCCCTGTTCTATGCCGAATTCCAAATTTCAATACCTACTGAATACTCATGGAAACAATGTTTATAATGAAATATGGAAGGCGGAACATTGTAGGCATTTTAGAAAGTAAAGAAACCGGGTCCATGCTTATAAAACTTTTAGTTGAGTCTGAGAACGTTCTCAAGCATTTGATTGGTCAGCTTTGAGCCTTTGGCTCAAATCTGACCAATCAAAAGCTTGAGAACTCAAATCTGACCAATCAAAAGCTTGAGAACGAAACTCAGACTTAACTAAAAGCTTTATAAGCATGGACCCTGATCTTTGAAATTCCATTAGTACACAGAGCAGACCCTGATGAGACGGCTCCTATAGGAGTCAACATTGTTTGCAAATGCGTGAAAGGCGTCTATATGAAGTAAAGTGTTACAACGGGTACAGTAAAATCCCGCTAATGCGACCACCAAAAAAGGGCATAATTCTGGACGGCAGAGGCAGGTGGTAGCTTAATGCAGGACGAAAGTTATGCAGAAAGCTCCTATAGGAGCTTTCTGCATAACTTTCGTCCTGCATTAAGCAACCACCTGCTTTAAACGACATCGGTGGCTGTTTATTAAGTGGTCGCATTAGCGGGGTTTTACTGTATTACGGTATGTGTGTGTCGCACAATAGAATAACTTCTCTATTACTGCCAGACGGCCGATGAACCACTTCAAATAGCTGTATATCTCCTCCAATCGCGTGCTTGCTTTATGATATGTGATAAATGGGTTACTATATTTAGACTTAATATAATTGGATACATTCTTTAATTGGATGGTGGAACTATATCTTCTGTATAAACTCGATTGTGACGAGTCTGCGAAACCCCGTATCATCGCAGGAGTAAAAGCATGATATCAGAACCGAAGGTGAGAATAATACTTTACTTTATGATTTTATTCTATCAAAATAAGAGATATTTGCGTTAAAATATCAATTTACTGGAATGAAAATATTTAGGTATAAAGGTGTATACATAGTATATAATAGAACCATTGTGTAGTTTTATATTCGTTTAATTGCCTATATCGATATTATATATTTATCTAAATGAGACATGAATTACAAATACATGCAATAAACGGAATAAATATATTTGAACAATAAAATATTCTGAAAAAGGGGGAAAACAGCCCAAATAACTAAGATGTGTTAAGAATGGCTAGAAGTTGGACAAAAGTTGCAATATAAAAACTTTAGACTGCGTAGAAAATTCATGTATTTCAAAGCACAAGGCATACTTTTCAAAACAACAATTAACCCACTTTCCCTGTTGAATATGCATGTAAGAACTAATGAGATCCTGAATATTTATAACCTGATATGTTTTATAATGGTATACCCCTTTCCATCATACAAACGCATTTTCATGCATTTGCAAACAGAGTAGAGCGAGATCAGACAGCTCCTATAGTAACTCTCTGATCAGGGTATGCTCCGTTTGCTAATGGAAATTGAAATATCTATTTCTTTAGTTTCTAAAATGTCTACAATATTCCATCTTCCATATTTCATTATAACCATTTTGTACATGAATATTCAGTACGTATTGAAATTTGGAATAAATATATATCAGGGAAAGGATTAACCATTTACCTGATAAATATATATGTAAGAAATAATGTCATCTTAAATATTAAGCCTATCGCTGCCAAACTCTGTCGTCTGCTAACTTTGTCGTCTGCTACAAATTTCATTATTTTGATTTTCTTCATTTTTATTTTATCCAAACTGTTTGTTACTGTTACTATGTTTTAGAAATTGAAATATTTCACAAATGCTCTATTTATCACAATGGTTTCAAACCCCAAAATTATAAAAAAAAAATCCTTTTCTCTAGTTAACGCTCCTTTTCGGTAGATTAATTCAAAAAGGTAGGGTCTAGAATAGCCTAGGAGAGAATAAGTTAAGACGTAGACCCCACTCATCTCATGTGACTAGTATTATTATTATGTAACTAAAAACGGATTAACAATTTCTTTACGCGGCGAATACTCATGAAAGAAATTATTTTTTATTTTTTATTATTTGTTACAAGCTGGTTTTTACAGTGGTATATGAACACATAATCCTTTTGCCAAGTCAAACAAGTAGGTACAGATTCAGATGATTCCATAAGCAAACCGTACTCCATAGATACGCATTTTAACGCCTTTGCAAACCGAGTAGACCCAGATCAGATTGCTCCTTTGGGGCCGTCTGATCAGGGTCTGCTCTGTTTGCTTCTGAAATTAAACAGATATGATTCTACAGCTTCTTCTATGGTAAAGGGTTTCCTTGTAGTTAATGTCGTTATAATAATTAAGCTGATAAATAATCATACTGTCTTATTTCTTACTAATTATCGGTGAGGTAAAGGGTTAACTACTCTTAACCCCTTCCCTTATGTAAGTGCATTTTGACACATCTGCAAACAGAGTAGACTCAGATCAGACGGCTCCTATAGGAGCCGTCTGATCAGGGTCTGCTCTGTTTGCTTATGATGTAATATACATGTAGATCTGATTCTACAGCTTCTGCCTGAGGCAAAATGTCCTGTGTTCATATGCCACCATAAAATATAATTGTATTAATATTAATGGCGTCATTATTTCTTACATAAATATACAACAGGAGGGGAAGGGTTAAAGTACCCTAGTTCCATTATATGACTAGTTCGGGGGTTTTACAAGTAGATCTAAACTTCCCCGACACAAAAGCTTTTCGCGCCTTGTAGGAGCCATATGTTTTGTTTGCTTATGGAATTATAATTCTACAGTTTCTACCAATACCAAAATAGCCTGGTCACATATGCCGTTATAAAAATCAACTGATAAATATTCATGATGTCAGTATTTCTCACATGAAAATTCAACAGGGGAATGGTTAAGAGACTACTCAAAAGAAATCATACTGACGATTAAATGACAGTTGGTAGCTGAACAGATGGTAGTTTAATTAAATGACAGGTGGTAGCTTAATGAAGGAAAGGTAGATGCTTAATGAAGGACAGGAGTAAGTAAGGAAGCTCTGTATCAAGTTGTTTATTAAGCAGTTAAGCAGACATCTACTTTCCAATACCTTATCGTCTCTTGGTATGTAATTGTTAACCATTATTCACATATAAATACATAAAAACAAGATAATAAAAAAATAAATTAAACTTCAAATGTCAAACAGTGTTTATACCCAGTTCTGTGGCAACAATGAAAATACAGTAGAGTCTGTCGTAAGCGGCCATCAAAAAAGTCTAAATATGGGTATGTCAAGCAGGTGGTTGTTTAATACAGGGCAAAGTAATGCAGAAAGCTGATAAGACAAAAAGGCATTATAAATATTATTTAAATGAATTTTTATAATGGCATGTTAACACGGGATATTTTGGCCATAGCAGAAACTGTAAACTTATATCTATATTATTCCATTAGCAAACAGAGCAGACACTGGTCAGACGGCTTCTACAAGAACCGTCTAATATGGGCCTTCTCTGTTTGCAAAAGCGTTAAAATGCGTATACAGTAAAACCCCTCTAAACCGGAATTGCAGTAGACAAGAATTTAGATACTTTAATGCAGGGTGCATAAAAGTCATACAGAAAGCTCCTCTGGGAGCTTTCCACATGACTTTCATTCTGCATTAAGCTGCCTTCTGTCTCCAAGACCGATATTTATACTAAATTGGTCGCCAGCTTTAGAGAAGTTTTACTGTATATAAAGTAAAGTGATACGGAATAACCTGACCAATATGTTTATTCATTATGTGGTCGCTACTGCCCCTGTAGACCAATATGTTTATTTATTATGTGGTCGCTACTGCCCCTGTAGACCAATATGTTTATTCATTATGTGGTCGCTACTGCCCCTGTAGACCAATATGTTTATTCATTATGTGGTCGCTACTGCCCCTGTAGACCAATATGTTTATTCATTATGTGGTCGCTACTGCCCCTGTAGACCAATATGTTTATTCATTATGTGGTCGCTACTGCCCCTGTAGACCAATATGTTTATTCATTATGTGGTCGCTACTGGTAGGTTTTACAGTGTATAAAGTGTGTCCAATAATAGAATAGGCAAACAGTGTAGAACCAGATAAGATGGCTACTTGCGAGTTCTCTGTTAATGCTTCTGTTCAGATGCTGTTCTGTTCTGCTGATACAGATTAGCAGTCGCGTCTGTACCTCTATAACCGACCAGGTTCACTGGCATTAGACCGAGAAAGACTATACATGTATATAGTAAACACCTGATAAAAGTCTACGATGTTTACGCCTGGTCAGGGTCTACAATGTTTACACATAACGAGGGTTTACAGTGTTTACACCTGCTGGTCAGGGTCTACGGTGTTTACATTTAATTAGAGTTTACAAAGTTTACACCTGCTCAGGGTCTATGGTGTTTACAGCTGACAAGGATCTACAGTGTTTACACCTGATCAGGGTCTACGGTGTTGGCACAAAGGGGTCTACGGTGTTTATACCTGACCAGGGTGTACAATGCTTATACAGCGGATTCTAAGGTACTTTCACATGAGGGTCTACGGTGTTTGTGCATAACCAGAGTCTACGGTATTTACAAATTTTGGTCTACGCTACATAACTTGATCTGAGTCTACATTGTTTACAGCTGACCAGGGTCATCAATATTATTATTATCAACCTTCATACATAGAAACATGGTCACTAGCATTGGTCGTCTTACTTCATTTAGATGTACAGCGACAAGAGAGAAAAAATAACCTTTTCTGTTTATGAAATTATGCTCTTTTATGGAATTACAAATTGTTGTACCATAAAACCTTTCGATTTTTATCAACCTCATGCTGAATATTCAAATGCGAATCTATCCACTATGAAAATATAAGAGGTGTATCAATCTACATGTAGATCAAATGTAGCCGCTGAATTATCGTGGCAAATAGTGCAGACCCATAATTATGAGACTGTTCCTCTATGAGCTCCTCTAGGAGCTGCCTCGTATGTGTCTACACTATTTGCAAATGCCACTAGCATAAGGGTTAATGTACATTTAAAAGTCATTGTGTATGCCCGTGGTATCTGTCGACGATACAGATACCCAGGTGTATCTACAACAAATGAATGACGCAGGTCATACAATTGTGTGAGGAGACTTTAGATTCAGACTGGGGCATAAAAAACGAACGTCACGTTCATGACATTTGCTTTCTTTACATTATTTTATTATTTTTATTCCTGGAATATTGTATATAGTGCACAAAAGTTATATGTTTTATTTTAAAACAGTTCAAATAATACATTTCAGCAATATTGAAGCCAACCAAACCCATATCGGCATAAGACGTAGATGACACCACAAGGGCAATAATGTTATATTTGTCGACATTTCTCCTTCTTGGAATGCCATTTTATGCAAATCAACAGATTTTAACAAAAAACTATTTCGATGGAGATATATACGGCGACTATATTTCAGAGAACAATGAAGAGATACAAGACTTCATCCCTTTCAGGCGTTCTGGATTCGTAACACTTAGTGTTAATCCAGATGCGGCATCATACACTAGATCAAGAAACCAAAATTCCGCCGGAAGAAGTGATCCGAATGACATGTTAATATTCAATCCGTATTTCCGGTCTAATAGTAGAAATATACATGGTGATGTGACTTATAATGAACCGTCTGAAGGAATTGTTAAACGTGGTTTTAGTGTAGAAAAACGGCGATACCGACCAGAGGCAGCGAACAAAGTGCCAATCAGTCGTTACCAAATGCGTAAATTTCCATACGCTAACATCGTGAGACTGTCATCTGGTTGCACGGGAACTCTGTTGACACCGTATCACGTGATCACTGCGGCGCACTGTGTACATGACGGTGTTAATTTCAAAGAGAATATAGAAATGTTAAAGGTACAAGTTCCAGATAAGTATGGATACAGAATGCATTATGTCGTGAAAATTAATGTTCCTATAATGTGGATAAGATCACAGGTACTCCCCGGGTATGCCTATGACTATGCAGTTCTACGATTAAACCTCCCAGTGACCGGGAAAGAGAACTTTATGCAGCTCGCATTACCATCGATAAAAACCAAGTATTCCGACCTTCACTTCTTTGGATTCTTTCCTGAGAAATTCAATGCTCTTTGGGAGTCCACGTGTTTGGCCGAAAAAAGTCATTTTGTGTATGGCGGCAACGCTGTCCTGACAAAATGCGAATCTGCGGTTGGGAATTCTGGCGCCGCTGTTTTCGCCGCAGATGCTGTTGACGGTAATAAGATAATTGGAATATTGTCCAGCAGCTTGTCCCAATCCGATGCAACAGAATATGAGGCGATTATGCTTTTGACATTATCCAAATGTCTGGACATTTGCGCCATGATTTATCCACAGGGTGAGAAGTATGATGTATGTATACAGGTGAAGCGAAATGAAATTCAATACCTGAAAATGGGAGCAAACAGAATTATGCCTTTTTTTGGCTAGGACCTTGTCTTGGTCCTGTAAAGTTTTTGCAAGAAAAAAGGTTGCAAGGATGGATGTTTTTTCAAGAATGTATTTTTCCGCTTTGAAATGTGAAACTTTTGTATCCGAATTGCAAGTTGATAGTGGAAATTGTGGAAAGTTGATACAGTTCTTAACAGCTTTTATTTGAATAATACAATAAACTCCTATTAACCGGACGTTCAAATTAGTATCGATGTCTGTATAAGACAGATCAGACTGAAAGTGATACAGACATCTCCTAAAGTAGCTTCCTGTCTGACATCTTCAGCCACCTGCCTAAAAGATCTAAATATTTCTTTACTAAAATTCGGGTTCAGTGGGATTTACTGTAAAATTTAAAGCTCTGCTTTAAAAATAAATAGGTACTATAAATAATACATCAAAAGGGAGCCCAGCAGAACAAAGCCATTTGATTTGTCTTGGAGTTCTTGGTCCGATAAAATGCATGCCAAACGAAATTAAGTTCAATTTGCATTTAAACAGTAAGAACGTGATTGCTGTGAAAAGGACCTAAAGCTATTAAATATGGAAATATCAATTATAGACCGGAATATGTCCACCAGTTTTACTGTAAAAATACAAGTTAAAGTGTAAGATTCCGTGTTTTAGTTTCGTGAATGCAATGTCTGTGTCGGTTGCCAAAAAACACTAAAAATGAAACACTTCGGAACTATCTTAACCCTTTACTCCATAGGCTATTTTAGACCCAACCTCTTTGAATGAATCTAACCAAAAGGAGCATTTACTAGAGAAAAGGAACGTGTTTGAATTGTGTAGTATTGAAACCATTGTGATAAAAAGAGCATTTGCTCCTATGGAGCAAATGCTCTATTTATCATATTTGTTTCAAGAAGTGACTATTACAGAGGAGTAGAAAGGTGTATTTATGGAGGAAAGGGTTAACCATTTACTCTATAAATACGCTTTTATACGACTTTGCAAACTGAGTAGACACATACCAGAATCTATAGTTTCTGTCATAGGCAAAACATCCTGTATCTATGTGCTATATTCATAGTTAATCTAATTAGTATTCATGATGTCATTATTTCTTACATGTATATTCGTGGAGTAAAGGGTTAAACCCTTTCCCTGTTCTATGTTTATTCCAAATGTCTGTACCTACTGATCATTCTGAGACATAATGAAACATGGAAGGTGGAGCATCGTAGCCATTTCAGAAAGTAAAGAAACAGATTTATCAAATTCCATTAGCAAACAGATTAGACCCTGATCAGACGGCTCCTACAGGAGCCGTCTGCTGGGTCTACTCTGTTTGTAAATGCGTGAAAACACGTTTATATGAGGGAAAGGGTTAAACCCTTGACCCTTAGCCTGCTGAAAACAATATTTTGCTCAAACTGTTATCTGCTACAAGTTTTACTTACATTCGATTCGTTAATATATTTTAGCAGCTAGTGATCGAGTGTCAAACAGTTTGGATCCTGGGTCCATGCTTATAAAGCTTTTGGTTGAGTCTGAGTTTTGTTCTCAAGCTTTTGATTGGTCAGATTTGAGTTCTCAAGATTTTGATTGGTCAGATTTGAGCCTTTGGCTCAAATCTGACCAATCAAAAACTTGAGAACGATCTCAGACTCAACTAAAAGTTTTATAAGCATGGACCCTGATTAGACGCCGAGTTGCTCGGCGTCTCGTATGGATTCGAGCTGTTTGCAAATGCCGGTTAGGCCAGGCTTAGTAGGCAAAGGTTCAAACGGCCGACACTGAATACAGACTTACGAAAATACGTACATGGTACGAAAATACGTACATGTACATGGCAAATTCGATTGGTTGGTTGATTATGTGAATAAACATTAGTTCCTGCCAACCATGGGCTAATTGGACGTCCCAGAGAGAGGGGGGGGGGGGGGGGGTACAGAGAAACCCGGGCGCGCCTACTCTTATAATCGAACATGGAAATAACAACAATAGCAAGAACGAACAAAACGCATTGACGTTCACGTGATGATGTAATAATTTTGAACTTTGAGTATCCTAATTCACCTAAGTATTCTGATAGACAAATGGTCTAGGCCTGGAACAAACCTCTCCTATAGAGGAGTTATTTGATCATGGTCTACAATATTTTCCTCGGTCTTATTTAAAGTTATTAAATGGTACCAAGTTGAATTTTTCTACTTTACAAGCCGATGGAGAGGGAGATTTGGTGTCGGAATAATGATAATTAGGATACAGTAGAAAACCTCTAAACCGGAATTCTAATAAAATATTAGAATTTAGATACTTTTAAGCAGGTGGCTGTTTAATGCAGTGTGAAAGTCATGCAGAAAACTCCTAGACCCGTATTTACTATTTAACCTTTTCCCTGTTCTGTTTTATACCAATTTTTGATACCTACAACATATACATGGACAAAATAGTTATAATGAAATATGAAAGGTGGAACACTGTATCCATTCAAGAAAATAAACAAACATATTCTATCAAATTCCATTAGCAAACATAGCAGACCCTGATCAGACGGCTCCTATAGGAGCCGTCTGATCTGTGTCTACTATGTTTGCAAATGTGT
Source organism: Azorinus chamasolen (assembly GCA_963576725.1). Taxonomy (NCBI): domain Eukaryota; kingdom Metazoa; phylum Mollusca; class Bivalvia; order Cardiida; family Solecurtidae; genus Azorinus; species Azorinus chamasolen. Next base: position 6,114,588 of record OY755244.1, read on the forward strand.
GAAGAAGCGTTTATATGAAGGAATGGGTTTACGTCCAGTTTCGAGGGATTTTACTGTTTGGTATCGTTAGTATAATGTTATCTACATGTCTGGCTCTGAAACAAGTTTCATGAATGTAAATGGTCAATTGAATAGCACGCGTAAAATATATTCTAAAATGGTTCATTTATAGTAATTTTGACAATTTCATTAACACAAACATGAAGAAATATTGTCTTAAAATTTTACAAAAGCGCTTGCCATGTAACATGAAATAAATGTACACGTATAAAATTTAGAAATTGTTCTGTTTTCTTTGTCTTCAGTGGTCTTTTGTTTACCTATGGGTTATGCAATCAATGTAGACTAAGATCAGCCACCACGTGTTCAACGTGGCGTCTGATAAGGGGGTTACACTTATTATCATCCATAGTATTTCATTTTCTAACTGTACAGTGTAGGGTGATTATACGTTGATGTACAATGTGTACGTGTTTCTAAATACAGTTAAACCCCTCTTAACCGGAGTTCCAATTTAGTATTAATATCGGTTTTGCAGATAGCTGGTACCTTAATACATGGTGAAAGGCGTACAGAAAGATTATCTATGAGCTTTTTGTACGCCTTTCACCCTGCATTAAGCAGCCACCTGCGTAAAAGACTCTAATCAGATTGAAATAGCAACACATAGTGTAGATCAATATAAAACTGCTTTGAGGTATGATCTGGGTCTACACTATTTGTCCATGCGTGAAATAGTAGCGAAATAGGGAAAATTCTGATCAGTCTGATCTGGCCTAAATGTGTCTGTCCGAATGCCTAGGGTAGTTATGGTGTGTTGATACTGAATTGCCGTTCTTGGTGACAAAATATGCATGTGTACTATTGATTCATTTCAAAGAAAGTGGCCCACTTCATCATTATGAAAAGAAAACATGTACTTATCGATCTCGATTTGATTATGTAAATATGAATTCACTCATGTGAAACACAAAAGGCAATGGAAAAACTCTCAGTCATCTTCGTTGCTTTTCAAACGGTGTAGACTCAGACTAACCACCGTCTTACTCTAGAAAACGCTGCATCTGATCGTTATATAAAGTACTTGACATCCATTAATACAAACGCTGCTCAAGCCTTTGCAAACAGTCTACAGTTTCTACCAAAACAAAAATGCTTCTGCTCCATGAGTATTTATATAAGAACAATGACACCATTAATATCATTTAGATGGATTCTTATGCACAGACAGTTTTAGTCATTCTATAAGGAAACAGAACATATTCTGATCAGTTGGTTCCTACTGGAGCTGCACTCCATTTGTAAATGCATTACACTTTGCAAATGCATTAAAATGCGTATCTTGAGGTAAATCGCAAAACTCACCGGGCGATTTTTTAATCCTCTACCACTTGAATATTTAGAAAATATGACTGTATAAACACCAATACGAACCTTTTCCTTCATATAAACGTGTCGTGTTTTCACTCATTTACAAATAGAGTAGATCAAGATCAGACAGTTCCAATAGGAGCCGTCTGGTCAGGGTTTGTTCTGTTTGCACATGGAGTTTGAACGATCTGTTTCTTTAGTTTCTAAAATGGCTACAGTGTTCAACTGTCAATAAATATTCAGTAGGTATTTAAATTCGGAATAAACATAGAACAAGGGAAGGGTTAATAATTAGCTGATTTTTTTTATAATGGCGTTATGAACAAGGGGATATTTTACCATTGCAGATTTGTAGCTATATAATGCTTCATAAGTAAACAGAGCAGATCCTTATCATTCGGTTTGTAAAGATCTGGCTAAGCTGGGTTTACACTGGTTGCTAAGGCGTGTAAAGGTATTTCTACCAGGTAAAAGGTGAATTCTTTGAATGATATGTAATTGTCGTCTGCTACAATTTAAGTTATTATACCTTCAGATTCTCTCCAAATATTCAGCTAGAGTGTCAAACAGTTTGGATTCTGATGAGATACCGAGCTACTCTGATTGTAGGAAAAATATGAAATGTAAGATTAACATTCTAAACAGGCGACACACATGATACATCCAAGGAAAACTTTCTCTTGTGTGCAAATATTGAATAACAGTAATGCTTGTCATCATAGAGCTATTTACGTATCATCTTCTTGCGCTTCAGATACAGTTATACCAGTTTACAGCAATCTTCAACAATAAGTCTAATTCTTGGTTTTCAAGACAGGCGAAGCCTTAATGCATGATGAAAGTAATGCAGAAAGCTCCTGTAGGAGCTTTCTGCATTACTTTCACCATGCATTAAGCAACCACACGTTTTTATAGCCCTCGATTTTATTCATTATGTGATTGCTATAGATTGCTGTAGGAAGGATCTACATGTAAACTATTTGAAGGGCAAATTTTATTTATGAATTATTCAGGATGTTTTGATGACATTACAGTAAATTACCAACGAGTGCACTCCTATACACATACGTTTTACAACAGCGATGACTGCTGTAATATTAATCAATAAAATTTTGAAAATTTTCCTTTCTTACTTCACCCTTTACTGCGTGAATATTCATGTAAGAACTTATTAATTATCTTTCTTTTATAAAAGCGCATTAACAAGACAAGTTTGTAGGAAAAAGATGAATGAAAGATTAACTTTCAAAACAGACAACAAACGGTGTACGGTGGTCTAGTGGTAACGCGCTTGACTACCAATCCGGAGGTCCGCGATTCAAATCTCGGTCCCTCCCAGAAATTTCAGAGATGCTTTTCAGTGTCTCCTACCCAACCTCCTCTCCACCCAGGGGTTAGAATGGGTACTTGTAAGGGTCACTAGCCGGTACCGTGGCTGCATGATTGCGCCATATTTTAGCAGTGCTCAATGTTGTAGGCGAATGACTCAATGACTAGGGGAGTAAATGTACAGGCGGCTGAGTGGTCCGTCGGACTGAAAGTAGACTATAACTAAGTACTTTAGTTTTTTTACACGTTTTGGTCATGGCAGAAACTGTAAGATCATATTTATATAATTCCACAAGCAAACAGTGCAGATCCTGATGAGACAACTCCTAAAGATGTTGAAGTCTTATGTACTGTGTATAGGGCGAAACGGCAGACTGGTTTCGGTTAACTTGTACGGTGGTCCGTTCGATGCATTATAACTAGCGGATTTGTTTTAAAAGGATTACATTTGCTTTACCTTTCATATAACAAATGCTTCAAATACTCGTATAGGCTTAACCCTTTTAGTGCCTACTCGAGCCACTAACGTTATTAAGAAACAATGTAGACCCAGATCAGGGGGCTCCTAGCAGAGCCCTCTCACCAGTCTTCATTACATGTACGTTTCCTTAAAAATATCCCCGAATACCCACTTTGAGCTTGAACTTTCAGAAGTTTTCAATACCCGAAGCCCATAAAGCTGCATTGAATGTGTTAGTACTATTCTTTCAAACGTCATTAACGAGTTAGGAAGTCTCAAAGGTATAAATAGCTCATGTAGATATGTTTTATCTGATATGTGACTCAACTTGCTAAACCGGTTTAGAATACAAGACGGTGATGAAAATAAAGGAATCTACGGAGGTCTAACTGTGCCATAGAGTTTCATAATAATTTGTTGACTTTACTTATTTCGCCATTATAGGCGAATCCGTGATAACCTTTGCAAGAAGTTTAGGTCATGGGGAAACGAGTAGTAACTCGGCGTCTCCCCAGGATCCAAACTGTTTGACATTGATTATAGTTTTATAAAGCAATAGGAGATAGCGCCACTTTAGCCATTGAAATTTATTTGGCAGCGACATGTTCCGAATAGGAACGTGATTTAAACTTGCATGGCGTTGCTCATATATATGTATAATTAAGTATTAACTCTTTCACTGCCAATGTCGCATCTAGGATAATACTTATGCAAACAGTTTGGATCCAGATGAGACGCCTAGTAACTCGGCGTCTCATCAGGATGTAATCTGTGTGTTGTTGTGACTGTGTTTTACAAAATGAAGAAAAATTAAAAAAAAGGTTAAAATTGTAGCAGATGACAAAGTTTGCAGACGACAAACGTTGGCAGCGAAAAGGTGTATCGATATGACCGCCTTATTTTAACTGCTCGTGTAAGAAAAAGTGTGTCGATATGACCACCTTACTAGCTGCTCGTGTAACACAAGTGTATCAGTATGACCACTTTACTAGCTGCTCGTGTAACACAAGTGTATCAATATGACCGCCTTACTAGCTGCTCGTGTAATAAAAATTGTATCGATATGACCACCTTACTAGCTGCTCGTGTAACACAAGTGTATCAGTATTACCACCTTTCTAGCTGCTCGTGTAACACAAGTGTATCAATATGACCGCCTTACTAGCTGCTCATGTAACACAAGTGTATCACTATGACCACCTTACTAGCTGCTCGTGTAACACAAGTGTATCAGTATTACCACCTTACTAGCTGCTCGTGTAACACAAGTGTGTCGATATGACCACCTTACTAGCTGCTCGTGTAACACAAGTGTATCAATATGACCACCTTACTAGCTGCTCGTGTAATACAAGTGTGTCGATATGACCACCTTACTAGCTACTCGTGAAATACAACTGTATCAATATGACCGCCTTACTAGCTGCTCGTGTAATAAAACTTGCATCGATTTAATCGTTTTACTAGCTGCTCGTGTGATACAAGTGTATCAATATAACCGTTTGACTAGCTGCTCGTGTAATAAAACTTGCATCCATATAACCGTTTTACTATCTGCTCGTGTAATACAAGTGTATCAATATAACCGTTTGACTAGCTGCTCGTGTAATAAAACTTGCATCAATATAACCGCTTTACTAGCTGCTCGTGTAATACAAGTGCATCAATATAACCGTTTTACTATCTGCTCGTGTAATACAAGTGTATCAATATAACCGTTTTACTAGCTGCTCGTGTAATAAAACTTGCATCGATATAACCGTTTTACTAGCTGCTCGTGTAATACAAGTGCATCAATATAACCGTTTTACTAGCTGCTCGTGTAATAAAACTTGCATCGATATAACCGTTTTACTATCTGCTCGTGTAATACAAGTGTATCAATATAACCGTTTTACTAGCTGCTCGTGTAATAAAACTTGCATCGATATAATCGCTTTACTAGCTGCTCGTGTAATACAAGTGTATCAATATAACCGCTTTACTATCTGCTCGTGTAATACAAGTGTATCAATATAACCGCTTTACTATCTGCCCGTGCAATACAAGTGTATCAATATAACCGTTTTACTAGCTGCTCGTGTAATAAAACTTGCATCGATATAACCGTTTTACTAGCTGCTCGTGTAATAAAACTTGCATCGATATAATCCCTTTACTAGCTGCTCGTCTAAAGAAAGTATCAATATGACCACCTTACTAGCTGCTCGTGTAATACAAATTGTATCGAAATGACCACCTTACCAGCTACTCGTGTAATTCGATATGACCGTCATACTACCTGTTCGTGTAATAAAAAGTGTATCGATATAACCGCTTTGTAAGCTGGTCGTGTAATAGAAATAATGATTTATTTGAAACTTTGATGAATGATATTGCAACAGTCACCATTGCTGTAGGAAATATTTCATTGGTATAGCAACTATTCTAGAGTAGCAGTAAGAATATATGAGAAGACCCTGACCAGAGTAGTGTAAACATGCCGTGCACTCATTTAAAGATAACCCATGCAACAGTTGGCAACAGTTAGTAACAGGTCTTAGTATTGTTCAAATGGATCTTTCAAGTGAAAAACGTTACGAGCAGTTGCAAACAGTTACTTGCTTTATACGAGCTTTAGCCTGAACTGATTTTACACTGTCTGTCATTGCAAATAAATATTACTGTTACAAACTCAAAAATCATAATCTCATAAATTCTTACAGTTTATTTTGAAGTGGTCACTTTTTAGTGACTTTACACAAACGGAACAGACCCTGATTAGACCGCTCCTACAGGACACATACGATCTGGGTCTACTCTGTTTGCAAAGGCGTTAAAAGCGTATATATATATACCACCGCTCTCTACCCACCGCAAAGGCCCGACAATATTAGAATAAATACTACGGGCAGTGCGATAATGGTATTGCTCGTTGTCAGTGGTTACCAACTGTAAACGTTGTTTGTAAATAGTACTATAATATAAACAGTATGCCAGCGATCTTTGACATCACGATCGGCGGAAAATCAATACCTGAAATACAATACAGATTTAACGATGAATGTTCAATTGCTAATAGCTTAGCTTCATGATAAATTCATAATGACACACAATAGGCCTACACCACACTGATTATAAAATAAGCCGACATGTATGCTGTGTATATATGAACAAAAGAAAACCGATAGCGTGTTAGACATATCCACAAATAGGATATATTAACTTGACAGGAATCAAATACATGTGTTCACAGTGTTCCTGACTCATGGAAATTCTTTGAATTTTCTATTTTGAAATACTACATGTAGGCCTAGTAATGACAATGACTACCAAAAGAGTTACCTATTGGTGAAATGAAGTCTGTATGGATATGTTTAGGATGTGCACAGTTAGTATACATGAAGGTAAATTGAACTGTTTACATTGATAGTCACTGATAATATACATGTTTGTTCTTGCACAGTTGAACCATTTACATTTCATTCATTTAATCATTGCTTGACAAAGTGGACAGGGGAAAGAATGGTAAAATAATGTGTGTTTGTTTGGCCGGAAAGAGAGATGGGGAGAGAGAGAGAGAGAGAGAGAGAGAGAGAGAGAGAGAGAGAGAGAGAGAGAGAGAGAGAGAGAGAGAGAGAGAGACAGAGACAGACAGACAGACAGACAGACAGACAGACAGACAGACAGACAGACAGACAGACAGACAGACAGACAGACAGACAGACAGACAGACAGACAGACAGACAGACAGACAGACAGGACAGACAGACAGACAGACAGACAGACAGACAGACAGACAGACAGACAGGACAGACAGACAGACAGAGACAGAGACAGACAGACAGACAGAGGGAGAGAGAGAGAGAGACAGAGACAGAGACAAGAGACAGAGACAGAGACAGACAGAGACAGAGACAGATAGAGAGACAGACAGAGAGACAGAGAGACAGAGAGATGGAGAGAGAGAGAGAGAGAGAGAGAGAGAGAGAGAGAGAGAGAGAGGGGTGATATATAATGAGAAGAATAGAATCAGACGCTGTTCAATATGATTATATATTCTGAAGGTTTCTTAAGGAGCCACCTGGCCGTTCAAAATAGTTTCCAAAGGCCACAGCAGCAATATATAGTTTTGTAAAATTGTTTGCAGATACACCGCTGGAAATATTTATTCATCAATAACACATATTCAGAGATGAGATTACAAATAAAGAGTTAACCTTTTACCCCTGATAGAGACGCATTTTCACGCATCTGCAAACAGAGTAGATCCAGATTAGACGGTTACTGTATAAACCCCTCTATATAATGCGACCGGCTAAAAGGGGCATAATACACAGTGGCAAAGGCAGGTGTTAGCTAAATGCAGCACGAAAGTTATGCAGAAAGCTGGGAGCTTTCTGCATTACTTTTGCCCTGCATTAAGCAACCACTTGCTTATAAAGTAACCCATGTTTGTTCATTTCTTAAGTGGTCGCATTAGAGGGGTTCTACTGTATATAGATCTGATTCTACAGTTTTGACTAAAGCAAAAAAAATCCTGTATTCGTATACCATTATATAATTGTTCAACTAATAAATAGTCATGGTGTTATTAATTCTTACATGAATATTCATGAGGCAAAAGGGCTAAACTAGGTTAATTATTATATTCACAGCCTATTCAAATATCAGATATATATATAGAACTAAGAGACGGTGACAACTATTTTCATGATAATTTAAGCAGACATTTAAGATAAACTCTTCTGGCGTTAATGGTATATTGACCGGCAATTACAAACAGTTTGGACCCAGATGTGACGCTGAGTGACTCGGCGTCTCATTTGGATCCAAGCTGTTTGCCACTCGGCCAACTGTCTCTCAAACAGTTTTTTTTAATTAGATGCCTGGTGATTCGGTGTCTCGTATGGGTCCAAATTGCAGTAACACTTTGATCTATAACGGTTTCAAAAGGAAGAAAATTGTAAATTTTAGAAATAAAGCAAACGACGTGTTTGCAGACGACAATAATGTACCGCGCCACGAGTTTAATTACCCTTGAACTTGTAAACGTCAATATAGGGTATATAAATATTAACCTTACCCTACTTTAAGCATAATGCCTTATACATACTTGCCGCATAATATATTGTCGTCTGCAAAAACTGTAGTCTGCTCATTCTTTTATTTATGATTTTTCTTCTATTTCGTTTCAAAAACATAATCATAAAACAAAACAGTTTGGATCCTGATGAGACACTGATCTACTTAGCATCTCATATGGATCCAAAGTGCTTGCATAAGTAATCACATATATGACACTGGTAGCGGAAGAGGTTCTGAAAAGTCTCATCTGCTTAAACTCTTGATCATTACATTTTAAATATGTTCCGATCGCTTTGTATATCTTTTAAACCACCATCTTACCCTGTGTCTAATATCGATCCAAGTTGGTTTAACACTTTCCTCCATAGATATGCATTTGCAAACAGAGTAGACCCAGACCATACAGCTCATGTACATGTAGGAGCTGCCCTGTTTGCTTATAGAATAATATAGATCTGATTCTATAGTTCATACTTTCGCAAGAAAGTCACGTGTTAGTATGCCATTTTGAAAGTTAATCCAATGAATAGTCATGCTGTCATCATTACTTACATGAATATTCATGGAGTAATGGTTTAAATGGGATTCAGGATGTGATTAGCTGGATAAGAGTCAATGGTAGGATTTGACAAAATTAACCATTTCCCTGTTGAATATTCATTTAAGAACTAATGGCATCGTGAATATTTATTAATCAGTGTTTTTTTCTGTATTTGTAGAAACTGTAGAGACCGCTCTATTGTAATTTCATAAGCAAACAGAACATATATTGATCAAATGACTCCTGCAGGAGCCGTCTGATTTGGGTCTGCTGCGTGTACAAAGGCGTGAAAAGCGTTTGAATGAAGGAACCGGTGAAGATATCAAGTTTACTGTGCTGAATGTTTTTTCTCCGTAAAGGCTGGTAAGGTAAACCGAACTTTTAGCAAAGAAGAATAGAGAATGTTTAGACATGTAGGATGAAATTCATACAGAGAGCACATCTTGCTTTAACCATTTCCTTCATATAAACGTGTTTTCACGCATTTGCAAACAGAGTATACCCAGATATGACGGCTCATATAAGGACTGTCTGATCAGGGTCTGCTCTGTTTGCTAATGGAATTTAAACTATCTTTCTTTACTTTCTAAAATGACTGCAATGTTTACTTTCCATATTTCTTTATAACTAATTTCATGGATATTCAGTAGGTACTGAAATTGGAATAAACATAGACCAGGGAAAGAATTAAAGTGCCACCCGCCTTAGCCCTTTACCACTGTTATACGCCGTTTGACGCCGTTGCAAGTAGAGTAGACCCATATCAAACGGCTCATGTGTGCTCTTTTTATTAACGGAATAATATGGGTCTGAATAACAGTTTACAACCAAGTGTCATGATAAAAATGTAGCCAGTGAATATTCAAGTCATGCATTCTTCTATAAATATTCACGAGACAATGGTTCTTTTAGATGTCAAGTGTAAAATGTTGATGATACACCAGCCCTTCATTTATAAAGTCTCATCCGAATGATAAAGGATAAATAATAAAGTAAAACAGGTCGAGAAGACATCGGGAAAGGATTAAGCAACAAAGCTTACCCACGCATCACAGCGGAACTGTTTATTCCGAATAACGATACCCTAGATAACGAGTAACAAAATAATCTTCGTTGTAACTCATTCGCAGCAAAACCTCGATTATTCGAAATTTAGTATAGAAGCATTTTAGACCCTTTTAGGCAGGTGACTGCTTAATGACGGGTGAAATTCACGCAGAAAGCTCCTAGAAGAGCTGTCTGTGTGACTTTCACCCTGCATTAAGCTGCCACATGTGTTAAAAGATTAATGATAATAAGTTTTAGTGTTCGAATAATCGGGATTAAATATACTTACACCGTATTCCGCTATTCGCCGCCTGACTCGCATTTGCAAACAGCATGTGTTCAGATGAGACACCGAGTAACTCGGCGTCTCATCAGGATCCAAACTGTTTGACACTCGATTAGTGCGTCAATAAATATCAGATCCAAATATGAGAAGACATTACTTTAAGCAGGAGAAATTAAATACTTCTTGTTTTATCAATATCCATACTTAACATCTGTTTCATAGTTTCAATTCGAATATACTGTAAACTAGTCTTAGGATTAGATATAATCTAGTGCTTAAATACAACAAAACCCTCTCTGAAGCGACTACCCTGAACAAGTCTCTAACGCAGGAAGAAAGCTATACATAAAGCTCCTCTAAGGAGTTTTCTGCATCGCTTTCGTTCTGCAATAAGCAACCACCTGGTCTAATAGACCGCACTGTTTACCAATTATGTAATCGATATAAGGAGGTCTTTCTGTACATGTACGTAGGGCTACTAGAGTCTAGAATAAATGGTGTAGTGAGTTTTGTTTATAGATGCTATGATTTACGATGTACAAAGAAATACATTGGAACAACTCCAGTCTAACTTGTATCTGTCTTACAAGAAAGACAATTTGATTTAATGTGACCTTTAAAATTTTAAGAATACAGTAAAACCTCTCTATAATGGCCCCTAGATAGTGTTGATTAATTGTTATTTAGTACAGGTGGCTGCTTAAAGCAAGGTGAAAATAAAACAGAACGCTCTTATAGGAGCGTTCTGTTTTACTTTCACATTGCTTTGAGCAAAATAACTTGATGTAATTTAGTGACCGTTATAGAGAGGTTTTACTGTAGAATGACAAGCACATTACAATAGAATCTTCCTATAGCAACCGACTGATGGATAAATATCAGTGTATTTAAAAGCAGGTGATTATGTGATCCATCTATTCCCATAATATCTAAGGAAAACTCGTCCAGATCTTACTTTGGAATACATCCATTATTCATGTGGAGGGAGTACAGCAAATAAAAATAATTGCTGGTATAAGCCTTTGTCATTGATGTGTTCAGCAAACAGTGCAGACCTTGATCAGAGGGCTCCATTGGGATCCCTCTGATCTGAGTCTACATTGTTGGCTGTTGTTCTTTTAAGGGACACTGGGCACTGATGGGCCAATAAGGAATGAAAACAATGCAGAAAGCTTGTTTGAGGTTTTTAAACAACTTTCGTCATTGCATTAAGCTACCCCACTGCCTTAACCATTTACTTCATAAATTAGCCTTTAAGCGCAGTTGCACACATAGTAGACCCAGATCAGACGGATACTTTTACTGAACACTTTCCGTAATGAATATTTATATGAGAAATTCTGACCGTAAAACTATTTACTAATCACAAGGAATTGTTTATCATTGCAGAAACTGTAGCATCAGGGTCCATGCTTATAAAAACTTTTTAGTTGAGTCTGAGTTCGTTCTCAAGTATTTGATTGGTCAGATATGAACCTTTGCTCAAATCTGACCATTAAAAACTTGAGAACGAACTCAGACTCAACTAAAAAATTTATAAGCATGGACCCAGATGTATATAATTTCATAAGCAAGCAGAACAAACCTTGGTCAGACGGTTCTTACAGGATTCGCCTGATCTGGGTCTACTATGTTTGCAGTTGCGTGTAAAAACGATTGCCTGAAGGAAAATATTAACCATTTACCTTTATGCAAATGCAAGTGAGAAATAATGACATTGTGACTTGATTAGATTTCTTATAATGGCATATGAATACTTGGTTATGGCAGAAACTGTCCAAAATAGCTATGCTATATCATAAGCAGCAAGAGCAGACCGTGATCAGATGACTCCTACAGAGTCTACTCTGTTTGCTAACATGTTATAGGTCTGATTTCCTTTACCATAGCAATGGGTGTCCCTGGTTTATACGTTTAGTGCCAGATTGGGAAAATATTCACGGAGTAAGGGCCTGGGGTTAATTGGTATCGTATAACAGTAACTCTTTACACCATGAATATTTATGTAAGAAATAATAACACCATGGATATTAATTAGATTAACTGTCATGATTGCACATGAACACAGAAATGTTGGGTCATGTCATTAACTGTAGAATCATATCTATATTATATCATAAACAAACAGATGAGATCCTTATCAGACGACTCCTATAGGAGTCGTATGATCTGGATCTACTCTGTTTGCAAAGGTGTAGAAAGGCGTAGTTGTGGAGTAATGGTTTAAAAAGGTATCGAGTTGTGTAAGAAATAAATCTCTACTAGCTAGTGTCCACCACTGCCACAAATAGAAAATGGAAGTCAAGCAACATCCGACCTACATTGATGTTTACTTTTCAGATACAGGTCTACACCTTTTCACGCTTTTGAAAAGAGAGTAGACCTAGATCAGACGACTCTTACAGGCATCCATCTGCCGATGCCTAAACATCATGTGGTCCTAGATCATTATAAACATTCAGTTAATAAATGTCCACGATGTCCTTATTTATTCTGTGGTAGGATGTGAAATAAATGTAACTTTTACCATACTGTTTGTGTTTTCTTCAGATTGTAATTGAAAATCACTGAGAACATAACATGGAAAATGTGAATTTTTCCGTCGATCTCATCGAAGCAGCGATTCGCCATTTGGATTTTCTGGACAAAGTGAGCGCAATTCAGACTACATTATCTGGCTACGCTCTCCAGCATGCACTCCGCCGATATGAACAACTCTGGCTTCCATTGGCCGACGAAAACCGGTCATATGACCTTGCCGCACCAATCGATATCGAGTGGTTGTGGTATATACATATGTTGTCCCCCCTTGCATACAGACGAGACTGTCGTAAATTGCTACAGAATACACTTAATCACGAATTTCCACCGGAGGACAAATTTGTAGCACGTACAAACACTGCTATTGAGTTATGGTATTCTACATACAAATTAGACGGATTTAACACCATTAGAAATGGCGAATATTTCCGTCCTGTTAGAAACAAGGGAGCGTTGAAAGAAATACCCTCAAAGCTATCAACCGACATCATTTTAAATGCAGAGCATCATATTCATTTTTGTTATCAAGTTGCACTTCCACATTTCCGTGACAGGAAATATCTCGAAAATGCCGTCAAACGATACAAACAGTTCCTATTGCTGAAGCGACAAGAGCCAGACGAGTTCCTGACGCCATCTGTGGATATTATGCTAATCTGGTTTACCCACATGTGCTATCCTAAAGCTTACTCTAAGGACCTGCTGGATATTTGTGGCACGGTACTGGACAATAATGTAAAAGTCAGACCCACAGTCCTAACTGAAAACTTTCTTGCAGCGCGAAAGAAAACCAATGAACTGTGGCAGAAAATGGGGGCAAATAATCTCCTGCAACCAGGCTCTAAATTAAGATCTAATATGAACACCCGTACATTGTTAGCGATGACATTGGATGACCTCATCAATTGTTGCGTTGTGACGTACCGTGTACATATCAGTCACGCAGAGCTGACAGACATGCCCACGCGAGTTAGGAATTTTCAGGTGAAATTGTTTCTCACTTCCGTTGACACTCCTGAAGGACAAGAACTGTTGACTCTGGACGGTCCTCGCAGAATGTGGTCATTGTCAATTCCATTCCATTTCAATACTGAAGAGCACAAGTCACTGGTTGCCCAGTTGTGGAGAAAACATAGAATTTGGTGCATTAATGGCGACCAGTCGAGAGTGTCTGGAACCGCAAATATTTTACCGCTACTTCAACAGAAAGACGCAATGGGGAAAACAATTACAATTGAGATTGATTTGCAAGATGGTGTTACACTTGAATTTGATGGTACGGTTCAAGTCACTGCTCCTCAACTGTGCAGTCTGGTTTTGCATAGGGGAAATTTCGAAAAGCAAACTCTGACTTCCAAAGAGACGAAACGAATTCTAGGGAGTTTTTCAGTTGCGGAAGAATCCAGGTCTGCGGAACAGACGTGCTTCATTAGTGTTGGAAGGTAAGCTTGTAAATGCAATAGTAGTCGTATTATAAGGTATTTAGGTTAAATGGTTATATAATTATCTTAATATTTACAAAATACTGAGCGATAATCCATTTTGTACTGCTCGGAATATAAGCTTGAAATTCACAAGTTAATTAAGATTTACTGCTGATTCTTTTTACCTTTCAATTTTTCATTATTTATTTTTTAAAAATATGAAATTTATTTGAATATAACTGTTTTTTTACAGAAACCTTTCGATTAATAGTTATCTGGTTGTTTACAGAAACCTTTCTATGAACAGTTATTTACAAATCTTCGATTAACAGTTATCTGGTTGTTTACAGAAACCTTTCCATCAACAGTTATTTACAAAACCCTTTCGATTAACAGTTGCCTATTTTTTTTACAGAAGCCTTTTCAATCAACACTTGCTTATATGACAATGACAAAACTTTCTTCGCAATATAAGGCTTTCGGCCCAGAATACAAACTACATTCTTCAACATCATATGCGCAGTGTCAAATAATTTTAAAAGATGGAAATAAACATGTATATTCATTTCATTCGCTTTATAGATCATATTAGAATTATGTCAAATTAGACTTTCTTTGATATGTCCGCAATCACGTACTAGTATGCTGCTACGATATATTGGCAGCAGAAGGGCCCGGTTGCTCACACAGGGTATATACAGGCACAGCCCTTTATCATTTACATGGCTAGAAGGAAGAATATAATCTTTTTCATTTTCTGAAAAACAGCTTAACGTGAGTTATATGTAGTATGGTAGATTGGAACAAATGCAATCCCGATAAACTATCTGTTATAACTGTAGGTTTATTTACAGGTCAGATGTTTGAAAGGAGTAACGCGTACATTACGTTTTAGTATAGAATGACCGCTGATGTTAGTCAAGGTGGTTGTTAGCACTTATATGTACTTAGAACTCTACTGGATATATCAAGAATATGCAAACAATATATGTATTTAAAGCACCTTTTCACGTAATCCCTGAGTTAGGTTTCTGTTTATTCTTGGTGTAGCTTTAATTCATCTCGATATATTTTGCTAGAGCAAAGACACTATCTTGTCTGTTGTCTGACATGATACTTTTGAATGTACTCTCAGTATGACCCGCATGTAGCAACTCGTCTTTAAAGTGCATTTGACGCAGCTGGTCATATGATGGACATATCAATAAAAAGTGCATTTCAGTTTCCAGGGCATAAATGCTTTTATCTAGACAGGATTTGCAGAAAATCTAAATGGTCTCTTTCAACATGTGTCTGACGTCCTTTCTCTGTCATTAAATAGTGGCTTGTAGAACAACGAAAATTGTATAAAGTTCGTTTCCAGCCTTAGCCTAGTGGATTTGATAGATATGATTCAGGTGTGAGAGCGGTCTGGAAAAGTCTGTACACTAATGCTTTTGATGATGACACAATACTGTCAAAATATACATTGTTTAGCACAGTCTCTTAACTTCTGTGTAAATTCGCATAAGAATATATTAGTATCACTTATCTCATGAGCAATCCCAGCATATCCGAATCCAAATTGGTACAAAATACTCTTTATATGCGACGTCCGGGTAGTGTGTCCAATATCGTCACGGTTCTTGAGCATTTTGTATCATTGGCTTGGGTATCTTGTATTTTGCATTGCTATTAGTTTTGTCCAATACTTCACACAACGTTCAACGTAGAAAACAAATAAAGGTAATCTTCCATATTCACGTCAGGCAAACTAGTTTGCCACGTTTTGATCAAGGCCGCATAGTATTTTACAAATTATAACATGAGCACGTTCAATTTCTTTGGAAGGATTGAAATAACCCCAAATTTCACACGAGTATAAAAGGATGGGTTTTACTATCTCATCAAATAACTTAATATGAAGCCTCTCTATGTTGGAAGTATCCAAAGTGACGCTGGAACAGGATAACACCAACAGCTGTGGTTGCTTGCAAATATAACGTTTCTTTAGTCTTTGTCCATGAGAGTGTTGGTGTAAAAGTTGACCCCAAATGTTTATAGTACGACACGACTTCGATAATGTTTCGACGATAATACCACCTTTCCTTATTCCTGAGTGGTCCGCCATTTCTAAATACCATATAGAATATAAAAACCTTTCAACAACAGTTGTCTAGTTGTTTATAGAAACCTTTGTATTAACCGTTGTCTATTTGTTTACATAAATACTTTGATGACGTCATTTTAATGACGTCATGACATTTTAAAAAACAACCCAATGTCACCATGACGACGCTGGATCAACATTATTCTCTTTGATTTTATGGCTGAATGCATGTAACAAAAATGTGACGTGTATTTTGACATGATAATCCTTGACAAAGGCCCTTAGTGGTCGAAATATTAGATCAGAGCAGTTTAAGTATTTATGTAATATATTAATTCCCTATTTTGGAATATTTTCTTCATTGTGTATTTGTTTACAGAAACCTTTCTTTTAACAGTTGTATAATTGTTTGCAGCAACATTTCAATTAGCCATTATGTAGTTGTTTACAAATGTTTTCAATCAAAAGTTATCTGTTACAGAACAGTTAAAAACCCTTTCGATTAACAGCTGATGATGCTGGTGATTGTTCAAAGAATACTTTAGATTAACAAGTATCTTATTGTTAACGGAAACCTTTGAATTAACACTTATCTAGTTGTTTGCAGAAACTTTCGATTAACATTTATTTAGCTCTTCACAGAGAAACTTTTCGATTTACAGTTATCTAGTTGTTTACAGAAACTTCCGATTAACATATATCTAGTTATGTGCAGAGAGAACTATTCGAGTGGGTTCGTTCACGCTTTTGAGATAATATTGACAGAGTTTCAAATAGATTAGATCCTGGTGAGACACCGAATTACTCGGCGTCTCATCTTGCCCCAAGATTTGTCAGTAAGGTCGCGCTTAGCAGGCTAAGAGTTAACAGTAGATTCGATTCTTGAGACTGTTAACCCGTTCCCTGTTCTGTGTTTATTTCAAATTTCATTACCTACTGACTATTCCTGGACAAAATAGTTACAACGAAATATGGAAGATGGAGCATTGTAGCTATTTTAGAAAGTAAAGGAACAGATCTATCAAATTCCATTAGCAAACAGAGCAGACCCTGATCAGATGGCTCCTAGAGGAGCCATCTGATCTGGGTCTACTCTGTTTGCAAATGCGTGAAAACACGTTTATATGAGGGAAAGGGTTAAACCCATTCATTAAATGTTACTGATATCGAGATAACGTTTGCCCATTTTTTCAGGCTTATTAACCATACGGACTCAGAGTCGTTCCGGTGTCGGGTCATACATATACCGGAAATGCTGTGTTCGGGTGTGCAGATATTTTACGGGACTAAAATGGTGGCTACCTCTGACGTCATAGGATCTTCCCATCTTCCAACATCAACTCAGGTACACAGGCCTTTTCTTTTGCTTTTACGAAAATACCGTAAGTAATCGGACACCGAATATATCCCCTCCTTGGTTTTGTAAAAAACCAAATCTATTGCAACTATTATGAGAACTGACAGAGTAGCAAATAGTGAAGACATCGATCAAAATACTCCTTTAGGTACTTATTATGGTATTCAAGTGCCGCACACGTGCATTTTTAAGAGCAGTTTGAATCTGCTGTACTACGCTGTAAACAATGGTCAAAACATACCTCAGATATAGTCTGTTTCACTTTCTATGGCACTTTTGAGGGATATGTGATAAAAAGAATCTTACATTCGTATTTATTACAAATTGTTTTCACAGATCCCGTTTACTACAGTAAAACCTCTCTATAACGACCACTAAATGTTGTTAATTAGTTGGTATTTTGGGCAGGTGGTTGCTTAAAGCAAGGTGAAAGTAAAACAGAACGCTCCTATAGGAGCGTTCTGTTTAACTTTCACCTTGCTTTAAGCATCCATCTGCCGTTAACACAAAATACTTGATGTAATTTAGTGGCCGTTATAGAGAGGTTTTACTGTATAAAGCTCGTGCCATATTATTATACATGTAATAAACTCGTTTCTTAAAAACAATTTGTAATGAACACTCATGTAAGATCCTCTATACATGTATATGACATGTCAGAGGAGAAAACACATTCAATGCCAACCTACGTATTTACCGTCTCGTTTTTCATCGTCATAGATTATAGCCATTTACACTATTGAAGGTGAGATTATTATGCATATATAATGTTTTTGATTTATATGCAGTGAAATATTAAATCTTCTCATGCTCGGTGGGTCTTGACTGGTCTTTTCAAATACATGTAGCTTGGACCCAGGCGTAACTCGGTATCTCATCAGGATCCAAGCTGTATTGGCATTCGGTCAATAGTTTCAAAGGTTTTATCAAATTAGAATTCAGTGAACACTTCAGGGTCCATGCTTATAAAGCTTTTTAGTTGAGTCTGAATTCATTCTCAAGCTTTTGATTGGTCACTCAAGCTCAATCTGACCAATCAAAATCTTGAGAACGAACTCAGACTCAACTAAAAGTTTTATAAGCATGGACCCAGCAATCAGGGATTGAGCAGATATGATTTTCAGCATGAGATGCAATGAAATACATTTAAATTCAAATACAGAAGGTTTATTCAACTTTTATATTTCATAAGTTATGTTAATTAACCGTTATGCAAACGAAAGACTATTTATATGCAATCACGTACAAGTGTATGTCTTAATCCTTTACTCCATGAATATTCATGCAATAAATAATGATATAATGAATATTGATTAACTGAATTTTAATAATGACACCACAAACACGAGATTTTTTTATAATGGCAGAAAATGTAGAATCAGATATATCGTCTATATTATATAAAATAAAAGCCGTCTGATGTGGGTCTATTCTGTTTGCAAATGCATAAAAATGTGTATTACCTCATATAGACGCATTCTATTTCTAACGCCTTTGCAAACATAACAAAGATCAGACAACTCCTACAGGTCTGCCCTGTCCGCGTATGGAATCATATTGATCTGATTCTACTGTTTCTGTCGTGTTCCTTATGTCATTAAAACATAAATCGGATATTTTTCTAATAACCCTTTCCCTGTTCTATGTTTATTTCAATACCTACAGATTCTTCATGGGCAAAAAAGTTGTAATGATATATGGAAGGTTGGACTTTGTAGCCATTTTAGATAGTAAAAACAGTTTTATCAAATTCCATTTTGTAGCGCAAACAGAGTAGACCCTGATCAGACGGATTCTCTAGGAGCCGTCTGATCTGGGTCTACTCAGTTTGCAAATGCGTGAAATCACGTTTATATGAAGGAACTGGTTAACACGAATATTCCCCAGGTAAAAGGTTGGTGTAGAATTGTGTAATGAGTTACACAAGATAGTGAATTAAAAAGATAGTGAATTAATCTTTGTTTCGGTGTGTGTTAAGGTGTTTGTTAAGGGAAAGCATAAAACTGGTAGCCATCATAATGTACTCAAAATATGATTAGTGATCCAAAGAATTTCCAATCCCATTGCCAACTAAGATATAAAACAATGTTTAAATTTCGTGCAATTTAGGGTACCATTTAAATCATAGGCCTTAATAACAATGATAAAATGAAATTGCATTACATGAAATAAAAAAAAAGTGAAAACAAGAAAAGTGTGTCAACCCTTTACTTGCTGAATATTCATGCAAGAAATAATGACATCATGAATATTAATTTGGTTACTTATTAAGTTGTATAATAGCATTAGAAAAAAGTCTTTATAGCCCACCATAATAGGGTAACTGCAAGAAAGAAACGATATTCCTTATATCCCTATTTTCCCTGTTCTATGTTTATTACAAATTCCATTACCCGCTGAATATGCATGGCCAATATAGTTACATGTATAATGAAATATAGAAGGTTGAACACTGTAGCCATTTTAGAAATGAAAGAAACAGCTCGTACATATAATAGACCTGACTCTATACACTTTCTAGCAACACCGAAGCAAACCAGTGTACACATGCCATTATAAAATACAGCTTGTAAATATTCATGATGTCATTATTTCTTACATTACTATACTATTGAACAGGGAACACTTACAATCACTATATGTACCTATAGTGATTTCATCTTTCAAGCATTCCTGGTGAAACTAATAGTAAATAAAGTACCTGCTCACACAATGCTTATACAGTAATTCCGCTCTGCACCAGACTTTTGGTAAAGACAATATGTGATCTTTTTATGCAGGTGACAGCTTAATGCAGGTTGAGAGTCATGCAGAAAGCTCCCATAGGAGCTTTCTGCACGACTTTCACCCTGAATTTAGCTACCACTTGTCTTAAAGACCGGCATTGATACTAATTGGAAGATCCGGTATTGATAGTTGTTATTGTATGTAGCACATTAATTGGCAATAGACTGATTTATCTGTTTACAAACGTAGGTCTATCAACCATTTCATCATTCACCTCTAGTTTGTTGTGGGTGAAATTGTGACAAACTCTGCACACAGTGTGGATCCAGATGGGACGTTGATTGACACAGCGTCCTGTCAGAAATCGATCAGTTTGAATCTTCGATTGCACTTTTTGTGAAAGAAAATGAATATATCTTATATTCTTAAAATAGAGCGGACGGAAATTTGAGTAAGTAAAATTATCGTCAGCAAGCTCAAGGTTAAAGACAATGTTCAATATTGGCATTGTTGATAAATGGTGGCAGTGATAAATATATCATAAAATATTTACCAACTTGTCTGGAACGACTATATATATATCTCTCCCATCACTGAGTTTCATTCGCCGTGTTGCATTACGCATATGAACTCTATGTATGCCAGAACACTGATATCTACTTTGATCTGGAACAGGTTTACCGTATTCTAATTCGTTAAAGCTTCTGAGAAACTATTGACCTAATGTAAAATAGCTTAGATCCCGATGAGACGCCGAGTTACTGGGTCCTACTTTGTTAACATACATGATACTAATGTCACTGATGGAGGGGTAAGGGTTAAGCAATTAAGCAATTTAATAGAAATGCTTGATTTGGGTGACGCTTTACTCAATGCGTGTACAGTGAATCCCCTCTAAACTGGAATTCTAGTAGAGAAGCATTTAGATACTTTTAAGCATTAATGCAGAGTGAAAGTCATGCAGACAGCTCCTCTAGGAGCTGTCTGCATGACTTTCACCCTGCATTAAGCTGCCACCTGCTCCTAGACTGATATGTATACTAAAGTTAACGACTGGTTTAGAGGGGTTTACTGTGCATAGACTGATAGTATATTATTACTGATTGAAATCTGGTACTGAGTGTAGTATGTTTCACGAACAGTGTGCCATTTTTGGTTTCAACTTTCTATAGCAAAGTATGATGATAAATGCTCGGGGATGTTCTTCAAATATCACAAATGGAATTTCCTAACCAACTATTATTACCCATCCAAGCCAAATAGTGCTTATTAGTTATTACGCTCATGTCTGTATAGCGGCATACATATAATGGACATATAATAGTGTAATTAACTCTGATCAGGTTATATCTGGAAATCACCAAGTTGGCCAGATCAGATCTAGATATCACCAGGTTTTATCAGAGAAGATATAGATATTACCAGATTTGACCAGGTCAGATCTTGATATCACCAGGTTTGACCAGATCAGCTCTAGATATCATCAGGTTGGACTAGATCAGATCTAGATAGCACCAGGTTGTACCTACAAACTTCAAATCAGACATTTTTGTACTAAACAACCAGGTCTGACCTCCTTTGTGACATTTTAGACACCTTTGAAGGTCTTCTCCGTTTGCAAAGCCATGTAAAGGCATCTCTTTGTAAAGAATGCTCTATCGAGTTAACATCACGAGTTTTCAATAACTACGTGGTTTTGAGAGAAGCTACATATATCTCGATATAATTATGATGATCTCTCTCAGATGAAATCATTTTACTAAGGCAACATGTACACACAGGAACATGTAAAATGCATAATGTGTAACGTAATCTCTTAACCTTTGACTCCGTAGAGACACATTTGGCACCTTTGCAAACAAGGTAGATACACATCAAACTGGCTCCTGTAAGAGTCGTCTGATATGGGTGTTCTGTATGCTTATGCAGTAACATGGATCTCAGTCTACAGTTTCTACCTTAGTCAAATTACATTGCATTTTCATGATTCCATTATAACAATATCAACTACATTAAAACCTCTCTGAAACGGCCACTAAATTACATCAAGTATTTTGTGTTAAAGGCAGGTGGCTGCTTAAAGCAATGTGAAAGTAAAACAGAACGCTCCTATAGGAGCGTTCTGTTTTACTTTCACCTTGCTTTAAGCAGCCACCTGCCCCGAAATACCATTGAATTGACACAATTTAGTGGTCGTTATAGAGAGGTTTTACTGTAATTTATTTTCATACATACACTATTTCTTTCATACATATACACGGAGTTAAGGATTAATGCCATAAGCATCTATAGCATTTCGAGTTAGGTATATTAAATGAGTTGTATTCTTCCAAATGTGTTACAATATCCTGACATGACACTTGATGCCCATTGTTTAAGTTTCAAGACCACGCTCAAGTAAAAGCTCAACTGAGCCTCTTATTTCAAAATCGTGTATTTTTTTGAAACTGAATACAGTTAAGATTTTCTTGTCAAATATCAGTTTATGCTTTGCTATATTAATATTTTGCGGGTAATTTTGATCAATAATAACTTCAATCGGAATTAATGACAACTGTTTTTAAGCCTGCTCAGATATTTAAGTATTTGCTCAAGTACATTTCCTGTTTTAAAACTCTTTCCTACAAAAATTGTCAATTATCGCAAATCAACATAAGACAACGGTGGATATGGATCCCAAACAATATGCCTGTTATGAATTGTTGAAATGTTACAAGATTGTACATGCAAGACATATTGAGCATTTTACTGAACTTAAACGTGTTCGTGAAACTGGGGAATATTATGGAGTAAAGGATTACGATGTTCAACACATTTTAACCTGTATTTCTCAGTGAATTAGCCCATGTATGTTTCTGAAAATTCTACAGATGTGACACATGGACAATAAGCAGTGAAGCAAATGGTATAGACTCTGATCAGATATCCTTCATGTGCCCTCTGGTCTGGTTCTACAATTGTTTACTATGGTCCTTTATAGGGGCACTAAGCTGTAAACCGCTTCTTCATAGTGGCCGTCCAAGTCCAATTGTCGGCATTTAACTCTTTATCGCATGAATATTTATGTAAAAACAATAGTATGACTATTAATTAGTTGAATATTTTAATGACATACGAACATAGCATGCCATGGGCAATATTTTTGGCCATGCCAGAGGCTGTAGAATTATATCTATATTGTTCCATAAGCTAGCAGTGCAGTCCCTGGTCAAATAGATCAAACAGGCGTGATAGGGAAACGGTTAACCCTTTTCCTCATAAAAACGTGTTTTCACGCATTTGCAAACAGAGTAGACCCAGATCAGACGGCTCCTGTAGGAGCCATCTGATCAGGGTCTGCTTTGTTTGATAATAGAATGAGGTATATCTGTTTCTTTACTTTCTAAAATGGCTACAATGTTTCACCTGGCATTTTCATTTTACCATTTTGATCATGAATACTCAGTAGGTATTGAAATTTGAAATAAACAGAGAACAGGGAAAATGTTAACCCATTCCCTCATATTGACGCCTCTGCAAAAGTCACTTTATGAAACCATTGTGCTAAATAGAGCATTTGCTACTATAGGAGCAAATGCTCTATTTATCACAATGGTTCCAAAACCATACAATTCTAAAGGTTTCCTTTTCTGTAGTAAATGCTCCTTTTCGGTAGATTCATTCCAAGAGGTTGGGTCTAAAATTGCCTATGAGGGAATGAGTTAAGAAATATATAAGTAAAGATGTAGTGACTAAATGTCAGACATATGCAATACGACTTTATAGGAGATTCTCTCGTCGTGAATATGGATCTAAATTGTTTAACCCTTTACTCGATGAATATTCACATAAGAAATGATTACATCATGAATATTGATTAAAGTAATCGTTGTAATTTAGCACGTGAAAACATGACATTTTGGCCATGACAAAAACCGTAGAGTCACGTCTATGTAATTCGTAGCAAACAGTGCAGATCCTGGTCTAGCTCTACTCTGTTTGCAAAGACGTAGGAAGGAATATTTATGGAGTAAAAGGTTAAACTTCTGTTGCCCGCTAGAGGCGAATTTGCAATGTCCTATGCAAACAGTTTGGACCAAGATGAGAAGCCGAGTAAGTTGGCGTCTTATGACATTGTGATTATGTTTTTGAATTATTAAGAAAGAGCATTTAACCGTTTACTCCATAAATATTTATGTAACAAATAATTGCATTATGAATATTTATTAGATGCATTTCTATTAATGACACATAATCACAGGAGATTTTGGCCACGGTAGAACTTGTAGAATTCCAGGAGTAAACACGCAGACCCAGATTAAACGGATCGTACGGGAGGGTGGTCTGGTCTGGTTTGGGTTTATTCTTTTCGCAAATGCTTTAAAAGGCATATCTATGGAGTAAAGGATTAAACATATATTTGGACAAATACTTGGCAGACTAAATATCGACTGTAAAGGGTCCTTCAACATGTTCAATACTTTACAACTGCAGGTAGAATGGTCCGAATTGTCCATGGCCTTTGACCCTGAGCTCGGAGAAAGGGCAATGCTAATACGAAACCACAAGGGAGACTGGGGCCTGTGTGTGGCAAGGTGGATACAAGGTTTGTAAATGCACAATTCTAGAGACTTTCTGGACAGTCCGGTGTCTGGCATCTTGTTATACATTTCACTTCTCTTGCATATCATTAGTAATAACCTTTGCAAACAACTTGGATTCAGAGATGATGCAAAGTAACACAGCGTCGTATCAGTTTCTGCAGTAAAACCCCGATACTACGAAATTTTAGTAATGAAGCATTTAAAATGTATTTGTATGCAGGTGGCTGCATAATGCAGGTGGAAGTCATGTAGAAAGCTCCTAGATGAGCTTTCTACATGACTTTCAGCCTGCATTCATCTGCCACATCCGTTAAAGATCAATTGTGTTACGTATTTGAGTGTTCGATGTATCGAGTTTTTACTGTAATTATTACTCTAGTTGTATGTCGAAGGAGCAAGGGCAGAACTATTTACTGAAACATACTGTGTATGCCAAGAGATTAACCCTTTCAAAACTGAGTGTTCAAAGAGGAATGGCCCATCAGTGATTAGTTGTAGAGTCCACTTAGTATGAAATGCTTAAGATTGCTAGAGGGTTCTGAATAAGTCCCGTATTCAAAGGATTAAATCACGTCTGACTGGTGCATATAATGCATGACATTGGGCATGAGCTTGTTGCTTTCCCAAAGGATGACTTTTATTACCACTATGAATCATCGCTTCCACCACCGAAGTGTCCGAAAAAGGACTGACAGGGTTTTCTGCAATGGGAGAATCTCTGATTACATTAGCAAACAGTTTGGATCCAGATGAGACGTGGTTTGACACACCTTACATTTTAGAGAAGGAATGGCAGGAAAGTCCAGTTTGAAACTTAAAACAGCCGATATTGTTTTCAGAAGAAATTTAAGTGTCAAAATTAAGTTGCTATCTGATTCCCTCGTGTAGGCATTTTCAGACCCAATATCTTTGAATAAATCTACCGAAAAGGAGCATTTATTAGAGAAAAGTAAAATTTTAGAATTATGTAGTGATGAAATGATTGTGATAAATAGCGCATTTGCTCTTATGGAGCAAATGCTCTATTTATCACAATGGTTTCAAAAAGTGGCTTTTACAGAGGCATCAAAAGGCGTCACTATGAGGGAATGGGTTAAAGAATGACATCGACACTTATTTATAAGTGCTCGGATTAGTGAGGTTTGCTGTACGTGTATATGCTATTAACAGTGGACCATCCTCGCAGTGACCTCACACTGGAATAAAATGGAGGTTGTCTTGACAGTCTATGCAAACTGTCTGGATTCTGATGAGACGCGGGATGAGTAACTCACCGTCTCATCAGGATCCAAACTGTTTGAGACTCTGCTTGCATTTTGAGAATACATGGTGTAACTAACACATTTGAGAATTGTAGCGGACAAGTTATATTAACCCTTTCCAGGTTTAATATTCACGTAAAGAATAATGACATCATGGATATTTATTAGCCGATTTTTTATGATTGCATATGTACTCAGGCAGAAACTGTAGAGTCAGAACTATATTATACCATTGTTAAGCAAACAGAGCAGACCCTGGTCAGACGGCTCATATAAGAGCCGTCTGGTCTGTGTCTAGTCTGTTTGCAAAGACGTAAAATAGGCGTATTGATAGAGTATTGCAAATGCGTGATAAGATGGTCATATGAAGGAAAGTGTTAAATGTAGATAGCAGTTCTATGCAAAACCATAAATAAAGAATGCTAAAAGCTTCTTCTGTATTATGTTCGGTCTGCATTATCCATTTCCCTGTTGAAAATGTATGCAAGAAATAATGAAATCATAAATATTTAATAGCTGAAGGCTTATAATGACATATGTAAGTTTGGTATTGGTAGAAAGTGAAGAGTCATGTCGAAAGTGAATTCATAAGCAAATAGAGCAGACCCTGATCAGACGGCTCATGCAGGAGCCGTCTGATCTGGGTCTACTCAGTTAGCAAAGTCTCGAGAAGGTTTTTATATGATTTTTATAGCTTTTTGTGTAGCTATTTTACTATATATATATGTCGTTGAAGAGGGTTTTCTTTACCTCCAAGTAACGAATGAACTATATACATGTATGTACTTATATACTAGATCTACGTATCAATACATTTTGTTTCAGAAAAATCATTCCTGGAAGTCCGGTTTATGAGATTGGCAGGAACGAAGAAAGTCGTGCGTCTGGAGTTGACGAGCGTGGAGCTTGAGTTCCAGAGCTTTACCGCCAATCTGTATACAGGGGAAATCTTCATAAACCCGGCCAGTAACACAGTCGGCGAGAACCTCGCACTGGTGTTCAGTATCAGTGTACTGTATGTTCTGTGTGCACCAAAGAAAATTAACAGGGAGCTCTCCTTTACTGCCCCAAGTAAGGAATACCACAGTTGCATTAACCCGTTCCTTCATATAAACACATTTCCACGCATTTGCAAACAGAGTAGACCCAGATCAGACGGCTACTATAGGAGCTGTCTGATCAGGGTCTGCTCTGTTTGCTTTTGAAATTATAAAATATCTAACTCTACACTCTCTATCAATACCAAATAATCCTGTGTAAATATTTCATTATAAAAGTTCAGATAGACACTAGATATTCACGATGTCACTATTTCTTACATGAATATTCAAACTGGGAAAGGGTTACAATTTACGTCGATGTAAACAAAACAAATATCTGTTCAAATTTGACTATTTCTGAGTCGATTGGGTTTTTTAGAAACTATTGAACGAATGTCAAACAGCATGGCTCCTGATGAGACGCTGAGTTACGTGTTGTAATTATTTACATATGCTAGTCAGGTCACGGGTTGCGAGAGAAGAATGACCCTTTTCATCTCGAAAGAACTAAGATTACCATCTGTTTAAGGCTTATTGCAGGGCAAACGTAATGCAGAAAGCTCCTATAGGATCTCTTTCTGCATTGCTTTTGACCTGTATTGAGCTATCACCTGCCTTGCAGACCCATAATTTGACATATTTTGGTGGCAACTTAAGAAAAGTTCTACTGTACACTAATAAATATGTACAATTGAACGTCCATACCTCGAACTCGGATATCGAACTTCGGGATTACTCGAAGTAAACGTTCAGTCCTTCCAAAATTTACAATACAGAATTGTTCTAATATGCATCACTGTGCATATCTAGAAACACATATGACAGCTCAATGCAGATCGAAACTAATACTGAAAGTTCCCACAGGAGCTTTCAACATTACCTTCGATCTGCATTAGGCTATGAACTTGAAAAATTATTTAGATTTTAAATCGGATGACATGAACCTCTGTTATCTCAAAGTAATTCGTATTGTCCTTTGAAGATCAAGACATCAGTAATTCGTATTGTCCCTTGAAGATCAAGATACCAGTAATTCGTATTGTCCCTAATTCGTATTGTCCTTTGAAGATCAAGATATCAGTAATTCGTATTGTCCCTTGAAGATCAAGATATCAGTAATTCGTATTGTCCCTTGAAGATCAAGATATCAGTAATGCATAGTGTCCTTTGAAGATCAAGATATCAGTAATTCGTATTGTCCCTTGAAGATCAAGATATCGAAGTTCAGCTGTATATCAAAACTACAGTAAAGTGTCTCTGTAGCTACCACTAAACGAATAAATATGACCTGTAAAAGCAGGTGGCTGCTTAATGCAGGACAAACGCATGAGCTGTTTTTGCATAGTTTTCATCCAGACATATACATGCATGTATACATACATCTCTGTCTTACCTGCTAACACTTTAACCTTGATCTATATGATATATTTACTTAAAAATGTGTTGTTCTTTTCATAGACATTTTACTCTCTATATACTATGTTTTCGTCTTTTGTAGTAAGACAGTCATTTTCATCACAAGCGGACCTAGAAAAAGCAGAAAAAGAGGCAGAAACAAGTAAGTCCAATACAGTTCTGGTGGAAGAGGATAATTGTCAACTACTTCTGGCAGCTGGACTTGATACTCTAGCGCCTAGCAACACCTACATCATGAGCAAATACGGATCGCTGTCATATGATCTTAATCTTGATGCACCAGACATGATCGTAGAAGAACAGAAAGTAGACAAGAAACTGTTTAGAAAAGAGAGTAAAGAACTCAAATGTGACATTGAAGATTCACCAAGAAAGACTCCGAAGAAACGTAAATTGAAATACAGAGAAAGTGAAGACAATCTTGCTATTACCGATGACAGCTTGAAACCGATCAAACCTGTTGCAGTTGAAGAAGGGAAACGTAATGTTAAACCCAAAGGAAATCAAGTAGCTCCAATGGATATTAACAATGATGCAGACACAGAACAAACTGAACAGAAAGACAAACAAAAGAAACGCAAGAGAATTAGGAAGAAAAAATCCAGCACATTAGATGAAATGCTACCAATGTCTGATGACAGCATTACCAAGGATGACATTGAGGAGAAACGACTTCAAAAAGACAAACATGGAAAGACAATTGCTGTTCCTAAAATCTCAAACCTTAATGAAGAATTAATTCCATCTGATGACAGTGTTGATAAAGACGAAAAGGAGTTAAAGGAGTTTCTGAAAGATGTAACTACAAACAAAGAAGCAGAAGAAACTAACACAATTGAGCTAAAACATTTATCTGTGGCACGAGAAGAAACAAGCATCATTCGAGATATTGTTGAACAGAGAAAAACAACACAAGATGTTTCTAATGCAGGACACAATCTCTCGGAAAACCAGAATCTCACCATACAAGATATGGAAAAAACAGATGAAGATGACAAGGCAGTCGCAAAAGACAAATATACAAATGCCATGAATTCGGAATTGAACAAGCCTGATAACAGTTCAGCTGAAAACCACTCTAAATTCTTCCTTCCAGAAGACTCTGACAACATATAGTACATATAGCATAATTGATTCTCTGTGAAGGGACACTTAATGACTAAACATTCGTGTCTTAACCCTTTCTCTCTTCTATGTTCATTTCAAGTTTCAATACATACTAAATATTCATGGACAGAATAGTTAATGAAATATTGAGGGTGGAACATTGTAGCCATTTTAGAAAGTAAGCATGTATATCACATTCCATTGGCAAACAGATCAGACCCTCGTCATACAACTCCTATAGGAGCCATACGATCGATTTGGGTCTACTCTGTTTGCAAATGTTTGAAAATGCGTTTATATGAAGGAAAGGGTTAAAGCAAGTGGCTGCTTAAAAACCATTCACCTCATAGAGATGACGTTTGATGATTTTGCTAACTGAATTGACCCAGCTCATATTGATCCAAATGGAGTTTTCTGGATCACTTTTGCCCTGAATTAAGCAATCATCTGCCTTTTAATTCTCTTATGCACAATTAGTATATGCTTGCTTAACCCTTTCCCTAATGCACATTAATACAGGAATTGTCACTGTATGAATATTCATTAACTTATTTTTCACAATATGTAAAGAAACTCCAGAGAATATTGACTCAGGCAGAAACTGTAGGATCAGATCTATACAATTCGAAAAGAAAATAGAGCAGGTAGAGCATCAAAGATTTTTTACCTTGTAAAACACCGAAATACTGTGCATAAATCACCAGGTACATTGCATCTCATCTGGATCCAAACTGTTTGCATAAGTTATCACAATTGGTTGCTAACATGCAAAGCGTTACAGCAAGCTGTTGTACTTTTACCGATTGAAATTTTAAACATTTTGTTTGATACTGTGTTAAATATGTGCTGTTGGCATTGTTTTGTTCAATTCTTGACATTTGTGTTAGAAGCTTCTGTCTTTTAATATTGTAGTCTTTTTGTTTGTTATTTTCTTTCTTTTTTTTAAATATCTCAAAACAATTGGAATACTACTACTACTTGGATCATTTAATGAAGATTTCCCTGAATAAGTTACATTGTAAAAGTCAATTGTGAATCGACACTTACGGTTTCTATCACCACTCTTAATTTCATGATCTAGAACAAAATATTACTGTGGTATCATAAACATCCGGTCAAAACATCGGTGACAAGTTACAATTGATACAGAACAAACACACACATTAACCTAATTTCTAGAACGCATTATTTATAGACACGTTGCCTTCAATAGTAGTTATTTTGTTTTGTGCATTAGTTTCTACCTCAAAAACATGTACCAAGGTTGATGCTGTTGAAGAAGATACTAACACATAAGAATCTCTTAACCACAGAAACAGTCTTCAATGTATGAAAACTTGTTTCAGTTTCAAGACAAAAAAGCCATTTTTGAACCAAGATTGGAACTCCCTATCAGTGGAAGCTATTCCAAAACTTATTTTTGGTGGTCAGTGTAGACATGTTTTACTGTATGTCTGAAAACAAGCTACATAGGTCTCCATATGAGGAGTACAGGTCTATTTAAAGCTCTAATAGTAGAACCTGTCTTAAGCTCCTATAGGAGTTAAATGTAAATCTATTGACCTGCATTAAGCTACCATCTGCCATAGACTGTGAATTAGACGATGGTTTCTTAAAACAGGATTAACTGTATTTTACTGCGCATCCATATTTAGTTGATACTCATTAGAACTCATCTTGGATAAACTATTCTAATGAGTACAAGCAGTATAGGGTTAACCCTTTACTCCATAAATGTGCCTTTTAACACCTCTGCACACTGAGTAGACATATATCAGACAGCACCTGAAATATTCCTTACCCTTTCCCTCATATTGATGCTTTTTGACGCCTCTGCAAAATTCACCTGTTGAAACAATTGTGATACATAGAGCATTTGCTCCTATAGGAGCAAATGCTCTATTTATCGCAATTGTTTCAAACTACAAAATTCTAACATTTTCCTTTTCTCTAGTTAATGCTCCTTTTTGGTAGATTTATTCAAAGAGGTTGGATCTAAAAATAGCCTATGAGGTAATTGGTTAATATGACATTATAAACGTTTCTTGTTCATATGCTACTATGAATTTTAAGCTAATTAAAATCCATGCCATTTTTTATTTCTTTGGCGATGTAAAGGGTTAAGCGGAAAATGTATAAAATATTTTATCTAGATTTCCTAAATACTCTTCTTGTCTAAAGCTCTGTGAGTATTAGTCAATAGAATTATGAAGGGAGTTCCATTCAGGTATGTATAGATCTGCTAATATGATCTGGTATAGTTACTTCTTTCACACACTTCTTGAGTCCATGTCATGAAACTGCAAATCTGTGATAGCAAATATTTGTTGTGTGATTTATAATTTTGTCTTATTTCTTTTCTTTTTTTTAAAGATTTATAATAAAATAATAAAAGACATGTTATCTTTATTTATTTATTCCAAGTGACTCAACAAATGTCACCATAACTCTTTTAGAGATTTCTTATTGACCAGATGGTTTGGTGCTTGTTTTACCTTTAACTTCATAAATATTCATGTAAGCAATCAAGACATTATATTAATTTATAACCTGAATTTTTATAAAGGGTATTACTCAGTGTTTAGCGCAGAGCTACTGTCACTACAATCTAATGCGCAAAGCAGTGATGACCTTTGCAAATAGTCTGAAACCAGATGAGATGTTGAGTAACTCAGAATCTCATCTGGATCCAAACTGCTTAAAATTCTTATCATGAATTTGGAAAGAAATGAAAGAAAACATTACCTTCAGAATAAAAGAAGACACTTCGCAAAAGCTGAGAGACATTACAGAATGTAGTTACAATTATTTTTGTGCTAAGCTTTCTATATGAACATTTTTGTCCTTTGCAGAAACTGCAAATTCAGATATATATAATCACTTAACCCTTCGCTTGCTATTCACGTCAATATACCTACCTGTAAATAGTGAAGACCCAGATGAGACAGCTCCTGCAGGAGCTGTCTCATCAGGGTCTGCACTATTTACAAGTTGATTGTGCAACCAGTGCACTCCACAGCAATGATTGCACAGCGAAATACTTGTACACAGTGAAGATATATGTGATTATACAACAGGGCATGGGTAAAGAAGGAGAAATGTATTTTAAAATTCAGCAAGAGAAGGGTTAATAAGCAAACAGCAGACTTCATTATTACATGTGTTTGATATGATCCTGCCTAGGATCGAACTTTCGACCTCTGCACAGCTCAGTCTACAAACTGAACTCATAAAGTGTATTTGCATTAAACACTACACAGTATCAAATGCAAAATGTAGCATTACCAGAATGGGATATTGCCTAAATTGAATGACATTTAAGTTAACAAAATAAATTTAATAAATTTCTACAGGTAACCCGTTCAATATCAAAACAGATTGGATCCCACACTACTGTTTGCAAACTTGTCAGAAATGAACCCATAATGTGGAAAGGGTAAAATGTAGAGGCAAACCTGCCATCTTGAATGTAGAACATGGAATACATCAATTTACACAAAAATAAGAATATTAGATATTTAATATGTATACAGTACATGACATTATACAATACCATGTAAAACACAGACGTGCACTGTATATAGTATTGACCCTTTACTCCATATATACACCTTTCTACGCCTTCGCAAACAGAGTAGACCCAGATCAGACAGCTCCTATAGGAGCTGTCTGATCTGGGTCCGCTCCGTTTGGTTATGATATAATATAGATATGATTCTACAGTTTCTGCCTTAGCCAAAACTTCATGTGTCCATGTGCTATCAAAACACATCAATCTAATTAATATTCATGATGTCTTTATTTCTTACATGAATATTCATGGAGGAAAGGGTTAAGCATATTGGCAAATCATTAACATCACAAACAAAACAAGTATTCAGACATCCAGTCTACCCTCTCCATCAATCTGTACAGCTGAAGAATTCAATTTGGTAACATTTTCATAACCTAAACTTAGACTTACATAGTAGCAAAGAGTGTAGAACCTGATCTACCAGCTCCTACATGAGCCCTTTGATCTGGATCTGCATTATTTACCCAAGTTTATCTGAATACGTTGGGTAGTTTGGGCACTGACCCAACTGAGTTTGAGGACATGGATTAAACCCTTTCCTTCATGTAAACGCAGTTTCACACATCTGCAAAAAGAGTAGAACCAGATCAGATGGCTCCTATAGGAGCCGTCTGATCAGGGTCTGCTGTTTGCTAATGGAATTTGATAGATCTGTTTCTTTAGGTTTAAAATGACTATGTAATGTTCCACCTTCCATATTTCATTATTACTTTTTTGTCAATGAATATTCAGTGGGTATTGAAGTTTGGAAAAATGTAGAACAGGGAAAGGGTTAACCCTTTGAATGTGTGAAAAAGCATGTACTGGCACTGGCAAACAGTCACCAGGGTCTGCACTGCTTGTCATTCATAATCATCTAGCAAATTTAAGTATTTCATACTGAGTGGGCTCTGTAGTTAAACACTGATGGGCTATTCCACTCTAAAAGTTCAGTGTTAAAAAAGGGCAGTTGTTCTAAAATCTGGTGAAATTTGCAATTGTGCATTTAACTCTTTCCTCCATGAATAGTCATGTAAGAAATAATGACATCATGAATATTAATTAGATTAATTGGTTATACTAACACATGGCCACATGAATTTTCAGCCATGGCAGAAACTGTAGACTCATATCTATATTATAATATCATATGCAAACAGAGCAGACCCTGATCAGACAGCTCCTATAGGAGCCATCTGATCTGGGTCTTCTCTGTTTGCAAAGGAATAGAAAGGCATATTCATGGAGTAAAGGGTAAACAATTCTGTCTATATAAAGACACCTTATGTTAAAATAGCATTTAATATTAATTTATTTCACTGGCAATAAAAATACATAACACACAGGTAAAATAATTTTCTTTTTTTTATTAAACAAACCACCTCTCCATTATCTCTAAAATAAAAACAAGAACAAAAACGTTTTTTAGAGAATTGTAGTTTGTTTAATTCTGCTTATCTGATCAACACAGCTCTATAATTTCATATCACCAAGCGATTGCATTTTCAAAAATCAAAATGCTGTTTGCACAACTTCTATGTTGTATTGCCCTTTCCAATGCATTATAGTGATTTATGCTTTTCAATCTATGTTAATATTGCTTTTGACCAATATGGCCACCTGCTGCAATGCTTAACCCTTTCCTTCATATGAATGCCTTTTCACGTATTTGCAAACAGAGTAGACCCAGATTAGACAGCTCCTATATGAGCCTTCTGATCAGGATCTGCTCTGTTTGCTTATGGTAAAATATAGTTCTGATTTTACAGTTTCTGCCTGAGCCAAAACACCCAGTG
The DNA here is from genome assembly GCA_963576725.1 of Azorinus chamasolen. NCBI lineage: Eukaryota > Metazoa > Mollusca > Bivalvia > Cardiida > Solecurtidae > Azorinus > Azorinus chamasolen. Next base: position 6,149,584 of record OY755244.1, read on the forward strand.
TACACATGCCATCATAAAATATCAGTTGAAAAATAATTATGTCAGTATTCCTCAAATGAATATATAACAGTTAAAGGGTTAAAGTTATTTTTTCTAACAATAACAAGACTGAATCCAAATGACACGCTGAATGACTTGGCATCTCAGCTGTATCCATCACATATTCTCCATAAGCATGCAAGACGATGGCCTGGTATCTGATAGAAGTGCCATTTGATGTCTTTGCAAACAGAGTTGATCCAGATCAGATGACTCATCCCTTTTCCTGTTCTATATTTAGTCCAATTTTCAATAGCTACTGAAAATTCACGGACAGAATAGTTATAATGATATATGAAACGTGTAACCATTTTAGAAAGTAAAGAAACAGATCAATCAAATTCCATTAGCAAACAGAGCAGACCCTGATCAGACAGCTCCTATAGGAGCCGTCTGATCTAGGTCTATTCTGTGTGAAAGTGCGTTCAAAGGTGTTTATATGAGGGAAAGGGTTAAAGGAGCCATCTGATCAGGCTACCACTGTTTGCTTTTGAAATAATACAGATCTGATTCTGTAGTTTTTTCCATGGTCAAAAATTCATCTACTTAATATTCATGCCATTATTTCCTACGTGAATATTCATCAGGTGAAGGGTCAAGTGCACCATACTCAGTTTAATAGTGAAACTTTATTACCCCCTTCCCAGTTTCATGGGGTCAGTTCTGAGCAAAATCCTTGATCGTCATAGAAAACTCGAATCAGAATATGTGACAAGTTAGCCAAAGTTTGATGCTATTAAACTCTTTGCACACAAAGTACCTGTTGCCAGCAATAACTGTCATCTACTGCAATTCTGGAAATCATTTTTTTCTTTTGTTTCTTTTAAGAGAAACAGTCAGAATGCCTAACAGTCTCAATCCTGATGAGACATCAAGAAATCGAGTAACTTGATGTCTCATACAAACCGTTTGCATAAGTTATCATGAATTTGTCCCTAGTATGATAGGTTTAACCCAAATTTAACAGAGAAACAAGTCAGTTGTCAGAAAAACTTTGGGTAGAATCCTCCACCAAATGGGTGTGGTCTCGTCCCCATGCCCCGCCCACCTGCTGGTCTTCGTGGGATGAGATCTGGATCAGGGTTGGGATTAACACCTGATGGACCAATCAGATCGTATCGGGGGCGGGGAAGCATAAATGGGGGCTGGCCTCCTCTGCCTGGAGCACCTGGAAGATCTGAATGGAAACATAAAGACTAAATAATTTCTGCCTTATATGTCATAGCAGATTCTTTATAATCTTGTGATATCAGTGTACGCGCTAGCCTTGATTTTCACCGAGTCCCAGGGACTCAGTGCCCTTGAAAAACTAGAGTCCCACTGAATCCCAGTTGAGTCCCAGTTTTTTCTTCAATTAAAAATGCACTATCTTATATTGAAAATGCTAGATCTATATATTTTCTTTGTTTTAACATTATTTCTATTATCTTTCATCAAGCTTTTCTAAATAACTAGTTGAACTTAAATGAAGCATGTTTTTGTGTCTAGATCTATTATTTTTATTTGTGAGAATATCTTGAATTGTGGTAGTTTCATGCATGATATTAATTAGTACATTAATCTTTGGATGAGAATTATCATTGTTTCAGCTACAGTGTATCTGTACCACATTGTTTGCTGAAGTTCACATCATTCCGTTCAAATAGCAACAGACAATTTGCAAATGAAATAAGTAAAATAAAGCAGTAGGAAATTGACTGAAGATTCTCATACCAAATTAACGAAGGTTCACATGTAACACAACATTGTTATGCATCATGACAGTTTTTGTCAGGCCTGTTAGAGAATCTTCAGGTTTTCAGAGCGATTTTGATTTCCCAGGCCCGTCGATGGCCGTTGCAGATCTATGCTGAGCAAGTGAGCTGTGTTGATAATCAGTGCTACCTGATGTGATGGGTAGTAACACAGACACTGCATTTCATTACAAACTCTAGTCGCCTATTTTATCAACGAGTCTTTAAAAAGAATATCTATCAACCACACTTCTTGGAAGCGACAAGTGTTTTTAGGTGGAGATGCTATATCACTACTCAGCATGCCGTTGCTATATGAGCACCTTTAACCCTGTGGTTAAGCAATAGATAATGTCCGGGTTCAAGCAGCATAAATTTATTAAACTTTATTATTAATAATAATTTGATGACAGTGACGCATAGATCAAATATAAATTATTTCAACCGTTAAAAACCTAAAATACTGACCAGATTACCAGAATAGTAAATATCAGCTTTAAGAACTAACGTTTTAGCATTGCGTCCCAGGGACTCGACTACCTCCGAAATTCTGAGTCCCGGCCGATGTCTTTGCGTAAATAGATATGATTATGGCGTAAATGCGAACACAGTGATATGTTTCATGATAACCTATGTAGTTTGGATCCAGATACATCAAGGACATTATCAAATGAAATTATTTCTTACATAAATATTCATCCAATAAAAGCTTAGCTATTCAATGCTGCTGCAGGAAAATACATAATAGGTATCATAAGAAAATCAGCAAGTGTAGACCAAGATACCCGATTCATTCGAGTATGGCATTTGATAAGGGGCATTACTGTTGGCCATAAACTAACAGTAAACTTGTTTGCATAAACTATATACCCTTAACAGTCCCTATAATCAAAAGTGCCAGAAAATCTTGGTCTACATTTTTTCCATAAGTTGAGTGCTCCACTTCCAATGACACTGGTCACTTGTAAAATAAAAGAAAGCTGTACTGGCTTTGAAATTGATACCTTTATCAACCCTTATCGTGTTAAGTGTAGTAGTACTTGCATTTGCAAATAGCTTGGATCCAGATAAGACTGAACAACTCTGTATCTCATGAGGATCAAAGAGGTTTAACATTCAGTCAACAGTTCTCAACAGCTTCAACAAATCCTGGCTATAAAGATTGTAGCAGATTGTAGTTGAAGCTGGCATAATTTTACACCAGGACATCGGTTAATGTATTGCTGTAAAACGACTCAAAACCAGACATTCAATTTAGTAAAAAATATCATTCTTGGGGACAGGCTGCAGCTTAATGCAGGATGAAAGTCATGCAGAAAGCTCCTATAGGAGCTTTCTGCATGACTTTCACCCTGCATTAAGCAGCCATCTGCAAAAAGGCACCTTAATAAATTCTACTCTACTAGAATTCCGGTTTAGAGGGGTTTTATTGTATTTTCAATATTCAAATACACCAATACGTTCAAAAATAGTTTATTCATACTCGGAAAGTTTGGGTACAGGTCGTAGTCTCCACCGATAATTCCTCCTGGGTTAGGTGGCAGCCAGGGTGCTGGATGGTTGAACGGGTTTCTGGTGAGGCCCCATGAAGGGGTCATCATCATTCTAGACATAGCCTTTCTTCTCTCTTTCCTGACCTTGTACTCTTGTATATACAACTAAAACACCAAAATGATATAATAAAAAGATTATGTATAGAACAAAACTTGTCTTTTACAATTTACCTAATACTAAAGCCTTTTCATGCCTTAGTATACAGAGTAGACAAAAATCAGATGGCTCCTGTGTCAGGGTCTGCTCTGTAACTTTATAAAATAAAAAACAAATCATGAAAACAATTTTATTAATTATTATGTTACAATATTCATGAATCATTATATTTTGCATGAATATTCTTGAGATAAAGGATTGAGCAAACAAAGATGACCCTGATCAGACAGTCTCTACAGGAACTATCTGATCTGGATATACTCTGTTTGTAAACATGCATAAATATTAACTCAATCCATAACTGATCTTCAATTTAGGGCATGCAATAAAATATTTTGTATAATGTTTAAATGTTCAGACTCGTTAAGTGGATGTATAAACCCCATCCCTAATACCCATGTCAGAAATAGTCCAATCATGAAAGCAAGTATTTATAAGGTGAATCACTCTATCTAAATGGCATTATAAACACTGGAGTATATTACCTTGGCAGAAACTGCCGTCTGAATTAGATCTACATAATTCCATAAACAAATAGAATTAACCCTTTCCCTTTCTATGTTTATTACAAATTTCAAAACCTACTAAATATTCATGGACAAAATAGTTAAATTGAAATGTGGAATGTGAAGCATTATAACCAATTTAGAAACTATAAAAACAGATCTGTCAAATTCCATTAGCAAACAGAGCAGACCCTGATCAGACGGCTCCTCTAGGAGCAGTCTGATCTGGGTCTACTCTGTTTGCAGATGCGTGAAAACACGTTTATATGAGGGAAAGGGTTAACATACACAAAACAAATAGTTCCTGTTGGAGTTGTCTGACCTGAGTCTACTCAGTTTGCAAAGGCGTCAAGAGATACCTCTATCAGGTAAACAGTTAATTTCTACTACCTGGTTGTTCTGTAATAGCTGATAGATAATAGGATGTAATTAAATTAAGGGTTACAAATATCAGGTGCAGTTCACATTATCCGACGTCTGTGTGTTTAACAGATTTCAATGCACAAGTTTAACCCTGTACTGAACTAAAAGTCATAACATACCCGTTTCCAGTCCTGAGATAAACTGTTATCTTTTCTGTCTGAAAAATATACAAATTATCATTAATATAATACCTGATAGGGATGCCTTTCGACATCTTTGAAAAACGAAGTTGACAGAAACAGATGGCTCCTGTAAGAGCTGTCTGATCAGGGTATGCTCTGTTTAACCCCATGAATATGCCTTTCTACACCTTTGCAAACAGAGTAGACCCAGATCAGATGACTCCTGTAGGAGCCCTCTGATCTGGGTCTGCTTTGTTTGCTTATGATTTAATATAGATAAGATTGTTCAGTTTCTGCCATGGTCAAACATTCCTGTGTCCATGTGCTATTATAACACTTAATCTAATTAATATCCATGATATAATTATTTCTTACATGAATATTCATGGAGAAAAGGGTTAAAGATTATTGACATGATTTACTCCTTGTTACACTGTACATGTTGTATGTAAGTTTTCTATACCAAACAATACACAGACCATTATGGTGACAGCAGCAGTAATTGTGTGCCATGTAACAGTGAGAATAAAGAAAATGCATTTCTTGATACAGTAATAATGTAAAACAGGTTATTTTGGCGTTATATTTCGCATAAATGTGATTTTGTATTAATTCGCAATATGATGATTTTGTTATGGCATCCATCTTGCTAATTTAACATGACGGAAATAGAAGCAAATAAAACGCTGCTGAATGATGAAAAAAAGGGCAAAGAATAAATACTTAAAGAATGTAGTAACTGCCGTTGGAAATTTAGGGGTTATCAGTCAATAATTGTGAACAAAATCTACGGCTTTTATAACAGGAGTATTTACCGGTATTTAATTTTGTAATTGTTTTGGTCCTTTCCCCAAAACTTGGATGTATGGCACATTGAGACACACTGATCTACTGCTGAAACCATCGAAATTTAAGCCACAAAACTACTACTCCTTTATAACTTCTGCGTTTTATTTGGATCAAAACTGTCTGCAAAAGAAATGGTTATTACCACTTGTCAATTAGCATGCTAATGGTTAAGTGCATACTCCTTCTGAAACTTGGATGGTAAAGGTAGGAAATCAAATTGACAGGTTTGTGTGTACGTGTTGATCTGTTAAATGCGGCTGGGAACAAGCCAGTATTCAATAGTAAAAATGAGTGAATTGTTTTTCACAAACGATTAGAGTCAAACCTGTTTCAAAAGTCCGTAACTACAAAAACAACCAAATGTTATCTGTGATAATTTATGATCACTTACAGTATATGTATACATGTATGAATATTAGAGTTACTTCCCTTTTCACAGAGATTAATGAAGAAGAGAACATTCTTCCATTTTCTGGTCTGTATTCTTAATTTACACACTTTTTTGTTTATTAAATTTTTTATGCATACACTTCATTCAACATTTGTTTGGAACAGAGAATTTCATCAATGCAGAAAAAACATACACGACATTGTGATAAAACTGACCATAATCCGGATATACCTATTTCGGACATTACTCAATTTTATACTTCTTACAGGTTAATTAGCGAGAATATTCAAGAGGCAACGCAAATTAACGCGAAATATATATTGTCGCCTCATAAAATCTGTTTTACAGTAATACATAACATATAACTGTAGATTAACAACGGTTCTATTTCATGTTTACAATAACCTTTGCTTACTTAGACTGGTATCATGCATGACCTCTTTTAAAACTAAGACTTTTGTCTACAAAAATGCCTGACTGCTCCAATTGTGCAATAACATTTTTCTTAAATTTATTTCATAAAGTACAATCAGTTGGTCAGACAGTTTGCATCCTGTTACTCTGAGTCACATCTGGATCAATGCTGTATTGCAGGTTTTCTTTATACAGAAGCAATAATATTATGTCTCCCCTATGAACATGGCTGGCTAGTATACAGAATGGCTGTAAAGAAAGAAACTAAGTCTGAGGAGTAAATTTAAACCATTAACTCTGTACATCCTTGGTGTAAGATTTAAATATTCATTATTGTCTCAAATACAAGATAAATCCTTCAAAGGGCTCAACAGATATGGAGCAGACACAAACTTTGATGGTTCATAGTTTGATCTTGTTTGTGACCTTGACCTTCAACCCACCCAAACAGTCTTGAATACCTGCAAATTCTTGGCTTAAAGGGAACATTTATGCCTGATACTATATATGCAAGAGACTTAAGAGATATAGTGGATTAGTGGTTTGACATGGATATGTATCAATGACCTTTGACAGATATATCTGGAACATGCATCCAGCACATCCTTGACTAAAGGTGGATATACAAGCCAAATATCATTGAAATTCTTCAAGAGGCTTTCAAGATATGTGAGAGGACGGACAACTCGGGCAAAAACAATATGTCTCCCCATTACAAAAGGGAGACATAATTAATAATAAACTTTCATCTGCAAATACTACCGTCTGATATAATTGTCTAAGTATTTGGAATCTGGTGAGATGCTGAGTTACTCCGCATCTCATTTGGTTCCAGTATGTTTGCAAAGGTCATTAACTGGTCCAGTGTTGACAAAGTTAGAGTTGAGGACTACCACCAACATGCTTTGTCCACTCACTGCCAAAGTCTCTCAAATACAGCCTTCTCCATAAGTAGTGATCTCTTGCAATCTCTGCCATCTCACTGTTAACTAAGGACATCTTCAATAAATCTTTGACATTCAGGAAACTCAAAACTCGCAGCTAAAATGGCAAAAGCAAACATCCAAATGAAACAATAACAACAAGCACTTGCATTTTAGAATACAATTTATTCCCCTTTCAATATTCATGTAAGAAATAATGACATAATGAGTACTTATTAGCTGGATTTCTTATGATGGCATATTAACCCATTTCCTCATATTGACGACTCTGTAAAAGTCACTTTGTGAAACCATTGTGATAAATAGAGCATTTACTCCTATAGGGGCAAATGCTCTATTTATCACAATGGTTTTAAATTACAAAATTCTAAAAGTTTCCTTTTCTCTAGTTAATGCTCCTTTTCGGTATATTTATTCAAAGAGGTTGGATCTAAAAATAGCCTATGAGGGAATGGGTTAACACATAGAAACTGTAGTCAGATTTATTATTATTCCATTAGCAAACAGAGCAGACCCTGATCAGAAAGCTTGTACAGGAGCCGTGTGAACTGGGTCCATTCTGTTTGTAAAGGTGTGAAACAGTGTTTATATGAAGGAACCACTTGATTTAAGCTAGAATTGTATCCATTTAACAGGAGAGCTCAACTTACGTAAGATTTGAGTAGCTATAGTATGGCCAACAACACGAGCCAAAGTAACCAAAGGTTATAAAACCTTTTGCTTAAGTCTGCGGTCATTCTCACGCATCTGATTGGTGATTGGTCAGATAACTGAGAATGAACTCAGACTAAGATGTACAAATTCACAAAATAACAACAAGACACAAAATATGTCACACCTAACAATGGAAATCATGAGCTTGAGACCATCAGCCAACCCAAATGCGACATTCACAAGTCTAACAATTAGGTTTTAACAAATTGACCACCTGGTTAAAATGACTCTAGGTCAGATACTTTTGAAGCGTTATATAAATCTTGAATGAATCTTGATATTTTTTTGCAGATCAGAATTTGAGCAGATATCAATTTTTAAGGCTGGATAGGGATTTATATATAAAACTAGAACTGTAAGCCAAAGGCTAACGAATACCCCCCACCTGTCTGCTTGTCAGAACACCTATCATCAATCTGAACATATGTACATACAGAAACGTGAAGAGATTTAAAAACAATGCATGCCCCAACCCAATTTATGTAATAAAAATGAAGAATAATTCAGAGAAATAAGACCCTTTCATGAAGTTTTTGTCAAATCCAAAGTTCTAAAGCTATAGGTACCTTTTCAAAAAAAACATTAAGTTCAAGGACCATAACTCTGACAAAAATTATTCAACCAGACCAATATTTGAACTTAAGCTGTACCTCATCTAGATTTATTTTTATGTCAAATATGAAGTTAATATCTGCAACCACTTCCAAAGAAAGACCGGAAAATTGAAAATTTGACAAAAGATTAAAGTTCAAGGGCCATAACTCTGGCAAAAATTATTCAACCAGACTGAGATTGGGAATTAAGCTGTAAATCATCTAGAGTTAGCTTTATGCTAAATATAAAGTTATATCTGCAACCACTTCCAAAAAAAGTCTGGAAAATCCCAAATTGAAGAAAAAAAATTAAAGTTCAAGGGCAATAACTCTGAAAATAATTATTCAACCGGACTGAGATTGTAACAAAAGCTGTAACTTATAAATCTAGATTTAGCTTTGTACTAAATATAGAGTTGATATCTCGAGTCACTTCCATAAAAAGTCCAGAAAACCAGACAACATTGGTAGGGGACTAAAAAGAGGAGATAACTCCTGAAGTAGTGGTCCGATCATAACGGAAATATGCGGTGCACAGGTTTATATGGTCATATGGCTACCGGTATATATGAACTTTCAACAAAATTGAAGCAAAACTGTAGAAGAAGAAGGCCGGACAAAATTGTGTCCACGGACGGACGGACAACCTGATTCCAGTATACCCCCCCAAACTTCATTGTGGGGGGTATAATGATAGTTGTGCCTCCCACATTGCAGGAGGCATTAGAAGAATAGTGAAAAATTGCTAGACATTAGTTTGAAGTAGGTATTGTTCCCTCTGAAATAAATTAATAACATAAACTATTTAATAACTATTTAATAACCTGTTTTTTTTTATATTTATCTTCTTATTATCTTTTGAGGTAAATAAACAAATTAAGTTCACAGTTCAGCACATACTGACACTATTTATGAAACGTACCTTCAGTTCTAATGTTAAAGCCAACAATCCAAACACTTCCTCTAGGCCTGCAACTAGAAAGTATCATTTACTTACAATACTGAATAAATAATTATATCACATAATCATCAGATGACAAGGAAACCATTTACTGAATTTTCTTCTTATTTTTCCCATTAAGCTTTAAAGATGTATGCTGCGCAAATTTCCGCAAATTTTGCGTTTCGAACTGACTTCAGAATTGGAATCTATGTACCTTAACACTTATTCAACGCAATAAAACAGCACGCATCAGTAAATGGTTGTTTGTGTCGAAAAAACCCCTAGAAAAATGGATTGCTACAGAAACCAACGGAACAAGCTTCGCCATTGGATGGAATCTGTCGTAAGATTCAAATGTTTACAAACTGGAAATAATCATTCGATGTAACAGTATGAGTTAGCTCCCTTTGACCGTTATATTTGATTGACACCATTGAACAGTATATTTAGCTTATTTGCATATAAATTATATGTGGTAAGATGGGCATATTGCCTTATAAATTCTATTATGTGGGCCAACAATCAGCGTCAGTAATTGTACATGTGGTAACAACCTAATTAATATTCAAAGCATTGTTCCGAAACAGGATTGGAGTCATTCAGAACTTGGCCGAAGATGTCCACTGAATTCCGTACAAAATCCCCGTTTCTAAAAAGTGTTTTAAAGAATTTAGCAGTATTCGGATAGCGATAATATTTAGCTGAACAAATATATCCTGTCGGAAAATGGGTTGTAAGCATTATTTTTATTGTATGTATACCTGAACAGCTTCTGGTGTTGATTGGTTAATACGAAACATGCGCATAATATATCTTTAACGTGTTTGATGTATATATATGTGACTAACCTAATTAGTTAACACTTTTCCTCATGAATATTCATGAATAATGAAGCAAATAATAACATCATGAATATCTATATGATCAATTTTATAATGGCACATAACACACGATTGTTTGGCCCTGGCAGAAATTGTAGAAAGAGATCTATATGTTCCTAAAGACATTACAGGGAATACCTTTGAGGTAAAGTGTTAACAAACTGAAAGTGTGCCTAAATCTCCAACAACAACATTTGAGCATACAAACTTGCTAACACATTATGTTGTTATGTTATGTATTTTATACGTCATGCTATATGTTTTTTATTGTGTATTTTACAGAGAGATTGTATTTGATAATAATTAACCCAATGCTGGACACGAGTCATGTTCTTTGCAAACAATGTAGACCCAGACGAAAGGCCTCCTAGAGGAGACCTCTCTTCTGGGTCTGCACTGTTATTCATGGTTAGCTTGACCTTTTTGAATTCTCAAATAGTTAATTTGAAAATTCAGCACTGAAAGAGTATTAAAGCAAAACACACATTTTACTATACACTACAGGTACCTTGTCTTATATCCTGCACCAGAGGAGTAGCTACCACGTCCTTGAACACCATGTTCAGCCTGGATAACTGCTGGTAACACCGGATAGGATCTATAAAACATTAACTCTTATCAGGTGAAGAAAAAATCATACCTGCTCAAACAATGATCTATTGCAATTTTAATTTACTTTCAGTGAGCTCTTATTTCAATAAAACTCTCGAGATGCTATTAAACAAATAACATTTGAAACAACTTAAAACTTTAATCTATAAATATTTATGCAAGAAATAATGATGTCATGAATATTAATTATATTCTGTTTTATAATAGCATATGAACACATTATATTTTGGCCATAGCAGAAACTGTAGAATCAGATCTATATTATATTATAAGCAAACAGAGCAGACCCTGATCAGACGGCTACTATAGGAGCCATCTGATCTGGGTCTACTCTGTTTGCAAAGGTGTAGAAAGGCATATTTATGGAGAAAAGTGTTAAAACCCTGTTCACATTGATTATGAAATCAGTTATTATAACATTTAATTGAGAACTATATGTTATTATAACATATACACATAACTTTTGATGGATCGGCTGGTAGCATTTGATATATTTCATGTGGACGGAAACCGAAGTGCCTGGATGATACAGCACCTTCATCATAGACATATTATAGAATTTCCATTACAAACAAATATCAACAACAGTACTGTAAGAGCACAATTTGTCACATTGCAGCAGAGCTGCACAATTCCACTGGCCCACTAAGATTTGTCATGGCTGGTAACGTTTTTGTTTAGGCTTGTTGATTTAGCAAATTTTTCTAGAAGAAATTAATAGTTAAAGTGTCCTTTCTGCTTAAAGGGCAAGTAACAATTTTAAGAATTTTAGAAATTTTGAATTCCCTCCCTTCACTTAATTTTTTTCTTTAATAAACTTTTTCTAGGCTGTAACTTTCTTATGGCTCTACTAATTTCAATGCAAAATACACACAACTTAATCTGACAAGAGAAGGTAGTGTGCCTGTAAAACAATTAAAACTCTAGTATTATCATTTTATTTAACCCTTTCCTCCATAAATACGCCTTTCTACGCCTCTGTAAAAGTCACTTCTTGAAACTATTGTGATAAAAAGAGCATTTGCTCCATAGGAGCAAATGATCTATTTATCACAATGGTTTCTATACTACACAATTATAACATTTTCCTTTCCTCTAGTAAATGCTCCTTTTTGGTAGATTCGTTCAAAGAGGTTGGGTCTAAAAATAGCCTATGGAGGAAAGAGTTAAGTCCTTTTTTCAATAATTTCTCTTTATCAGTTTATTCAGTCCATAGCTTTCTTTGTAAGAATGAAAATTCAATATTAATTGGCATAAATCTTCATCATAAGAAGATAAAGTGTTCCCTTGAAAAGTCAAAATTCCTGCTGCACAAGTTATTGAATTATTTCCCTTCTTTAATTTCTCTTGCATAGATATTGAAACAGGCACACATCTTAACCATGCATAGATGGTAGAAACATAACTCTAGCATCACTGATATTTTTGTAATCTGGCTTACATTTTGTAATCAAACTCATTCATAACTGCAAACAATGCAAACAATATTGAATTTCTTTGCAAAAGCTTGATAACATCAACCAACATAAGAAAGAAGAAACACTAGTATAAACATTAACCTTTTCCCTCATATAAACGTATTTTCACGCATTTGCAAACAGAGTAGACCCAGATCAGACAGCTCCTAGAGGAGCTGTCTGATCAGGGTCTACTCTGTTTGCTAACAAAATTTGATAGATCTGTTTCTTTACTTTCTAAAATGACTACAATGTTCCACCTTCCATGTTTCATTATAACTATGTTGTCCTTGAATAATCAGTAGGTATTCAAATTTGGACTAAATATAGAACATGGAAAGGGTTAAGGTTTTGACATTAACCCTTTACATGTAATCCATAAATACACCTTTCTATGCTTTTGCAAACAGAGTAGACCCAGACCAGACGGCTCCTATTGGAGCCATCTGATTAGGGTCTGCCCTGTTTGCTTATGATATAATATAGATATCATTCTACAGTTTCTACCATGTGCTATTATAACAAATTAATCTAATTAATATTCATGACATCATTGTTTCTTACATGAATATTCACAGAGGAAAGGGTTAACCAAAACAAGTATTTAGATGGGTGATAGTGACCAACATCACAAGATAAATGGCAACTGTACATTTGTAAACAGATCAAACTCATATGAATGGGTAGATATTGACTGAGTGTGGTCTGCACTAGTTGAATTATATCATTATCTGTAAGTCTCTCTAACAAAGTAAGTCTAATGCAGAATTGTTTTTAAACAAGTTACTGCATGACAAAAGTTTTGCAGAAGCCTACTATTGGGCGTTACACATTACTCTTGCCTTGCATTAAGCAATCTAGTGTCCAATCTAGGATTTCAATTTTTGGGAGGATTTCAATTTCTTTTTTTTTTTGGGGGGGGGGGGGGGGGATCCCCCCCTCAATGATATAAATTGGGTGTGGGGTGGGGTTCTTAAAAAAAATAATTAAAAAAATTGGGTCACAGTAAAGACTGGTGTATGAAATTATTTACTTTTTTAATAAAATTTCAACCAAATTTTTTTACCATCTGCTTTTTAAAACTCCAATGTTCAATAAATGAATGGTTGCTTAGGGCGGGTCCTACTCTACTATCAAACAATTTCTACCCTGATTAGATGCAGAGTTATTTAGTGTCTCATTTGGATCCAAATGGTTTTTAAAGATGATACAGATTTTTTAATTTGTTCTCTTAACCCATTCCCACTTAGACTATTTTTAGACCCAACCTCTTTGAATAAATCTACCGAAAAGGAGCATAAACTAGAGAAAAGGAACATTTTAAAATTTTGTAGTTTGAAACCACTGTGATAAATAGAGCATTTGCTCCTGTAGGAGCAAATGCTCTATTCATCACAATGGTTTCACAAAGTGACTTTTACAGAAGCGTCAAAAGGCGTCAATATGCGGGAATGGGTTAAGACAAGTTTTACTGTATTTCAAAAGGCTTAATCCTTTACCTGCTCAATAATAATGTAAGAAATAATGCCATCATGAGTATATATTAGGTGCATTTTAATTGCTTTAACAAAAACTGTAGAATGTGATCAATATCATGTCATAAGCAAATGGAGTGGCCCCTATCACAGTATCAGATAACGCCTACAGTTCTGTATGACGGAAAGGTTTAACCCATTCCCTCATATTGATGCCTTTTGATGACTATGTATAAGTCACTTTTTGAAACCATTGTGATATATAGAGCATTTGCTCCTATGAAGCAAATACTTGATTTATAACAAAGATTCTAAAACTTTGCACTATTTCTAGTAAATGCTACTTTTCAGTAGATTTATTCAAAGAGGATACTGTAGGTTTTAAAATAGCCTATGAGGGAATGGGTTAAGATATTTAGTGTTCCCTTTCATTCAAGTGCATACTGATATGTTCCATGTTACAGTGTATGGACAAGGATTACCTGCTGATATTCTGGTAACAAAGTCGGCTACTTTTAATGAACACATTCTGGTAGCACTGTCATCTGATAATACTTTTCCTGTTAAAAAAGATATACCTGTACTGACATGAAAAAGAAAAACAACACTTTATTTCAGATAGAATATTTCATCAGTATAAGGGCATATACCAGTATATCAAACCAAGTTATGGGTTAATGGGGGAGTTTTCATGTTAATCACTATATATCATTTTTGCAATTACAGTCAAATTGTGATGACCATCGGACCAAGTAAAATATATGAACAATCGCATCATACGAGTTTTTGCATTTGAAATGTATCACTAGATTTATCTTCAATGTGATATTATTTTTTTGTATTATTTATATAGTACATTGTACATACATTACTTAAAAACATTATTATACCAAAACTAAACATTGAAATGAAATCCACAAATCATATTTCTCAGATTACATCTCTGATCTTAGGTACCATAATTGAGTTTCCTTGGCTAATATCTATTCGAGATAAATAGAACATTGGGCACTTTCAGACCGGAGGCTCCTCTGAATTTGTGAAGTTGAATTCACGAACATACATACACTAGGGTAGACTTAAAAAGTTTGATTGAGCAGCTTTTGTGGGCAATTATGTTTACTCTCAAGCCAAATAAAAAGTGTGGAATAACAGCAAGTTTTTTGCTGTAACAGTAATTCTATGTCGCTTATGTTTAAAAGCTTTACACTGACTGGCTAACTTGTTAGTTTTAATCACAATACAGATGCACAGTGAATCAGCCTCCATTGTTACGACAATCAGTTGGAACCCTCGGTGATGATCCGTAAAAATTATATGTTCGGTATTGCCGAAATCAGACGAGGATTTCTATTTTTTTCTGATTGACTATCGATTTGCAACTTAAATTGTTCAATTACCTTTGCTTCAAGTGATACATTTCAAGTTTTTAATCTGATTAGTGATCACAAATTAATCAAGGGGAATTGAGTTCAACAATAGCTGCTAGCAATCAACCTATACAACTTCTGTTTGATTATCATGATTCAAGCTGAGCCTGGCAACATGAAGTCTGGCATTGTCCTGTTGAAATGTGAAACTGTGAACCTGAGCAAATGGTACAATAACTGATGTCACAATATCTCTGCACTGTTACACTGCCTTCAATAAACACTAACTGTGTTATGCCTACAACATATTCCTCCCCCACACAATAACTCCACTGTCACCAAATCTGTAGCGCTCGATACGTAATTGTCAACTTACCACTGGCCATAATTTCTAAATACTCTTCGATGCCTGTCAGACCAGTAAAGAAAATATCTAGACTCGTCATACAGCATAACTTCATGCCATCAGTGCATTGAAAATGCATTTGGGAGGTGCCTGTTTTAACAAGTTAGGCCTAGCCTGACTTTATTGAGAGTTTCATGGCAAATCGGTGTATGGACATTGCTTATATAATCCAGCTTCACGATGACTGTTCAGAACTGTATCTGACTAATTCTGTTATTTTCCAAATAATGAGTATTCTGTGCAATTTCCATAGCAGTCCTAAAGTATTGGCACAAATGACTGTGGTGCATGAATGCATCCTAACGTCATATAGCAACATGAGGACGGCCACTTCTTTGTTGATCTTTTGTCATGCGCCAGTTTGTCTAAGTCAATTATAGAGATGACAAATCATAGACAAATCGTAGTGATCGCCATTTCGCTGCTTCCATTAAGCAGCATCCTGACACCATCATGATTTTTAGTCAAATGTGACATTGTAAGACTTAGAAAATGTAAGTTTAATATTGCATTTGGTTTGACTGTCTTCTGTGAAGAAAATGAACCACATTTCAAATAATGTAGTATCCTCAGGAGCCCTTTGATATGGGTCTACACTGTTTGCAAAGGTCTTGTGTACTCAGTTAACACTTTCCTCCATAGACTATTTTTAGATCCATCCTCTCTGAATAAATCTACAGAAAAGGAGCATTAACTAGAGAAAAGGATTTTTTTTTACAATTTTGTAGTTTGAAACCATTGCGATAATTAGAGCATTTGCTCCTATAAGAGCAAATGCTCTATTTATCACAATGATTTCATAAAGTTTCTTTTACAGAGGCGTTGAAAGGCGTATTTATGGAGGAAAGGGTTAACATTGAATATTTGGTCAACTTACCATGAACAGCCAGGCTGTTGCCAGTTGTTACAGCTGTTAGGCTGACAGTATTCTCCATACAGCCCGGGTAGGTGTAGGTGAACTTGTTATAACCAGGGTACCTCCACTTGTCAGGAATACAACTGCATCCACTGGAGGGCTTAAAATGATACATATATGTGACTCTTTACCTTATGAATATGTATACAAACATTCATGACACTATGAATCATTACTGGCTGAAAGTTTACAATAGTATATAAACACAGAAAATTTGGCCATGAATTACAATCAGATCTATATGAGGGGCATTTCAGATGTAATGCAACTGATCACCGTGGCACCTCGCTGTGCATGAGATTCATGTAAAAAGCATACCAACTTAACGAGACATCCATTCTCTACACAGACATACCATATTTGTTTGTGTACATGCTGTTTTCATGCTAATACATAGAAAAACGCAACACATTGTCATTGACACCATAGTAAAAATGGTCGACAAGAAAAGTGTAAAGGCAGCTGAATTTCGAGGCTATATAAAGAGTCAATGTCAGCTTGGTGTATCTGTGAAGGAGATTTTTGATTAATAGTGTGATGTTCATGGGTTGAATGAAGTATCATATGCCATAGTCACAAGATGGGTTAAGAAGTTTATAAGTGGCTGTGACTCTATTAATGATGCACAAAACCCAGGACGTCATTGTAGTGCCACTGAAAGTAATATGGTTGATAAAGTATGGGATATGGTGAAGTCTGATGCAAGTCTAACTGTTCCTTAGGTAGTAGGGTCAGCATTTCAGCCGTAAGTGTATTATGCATACTAAAGTGTAATTTGAAAATGAGACGCATTACAGCTAGATGGATCCCTCTTTAATGTCGGACATTATTACTGAGACATGGTTATAGTTTGATTCTAGTCTACCAGGATAATTAACAGCAAAATATGGGCTACCAAACACTGTCGTTCCTGTAGGAGCTGTCTGAACAGGGTCTGCTCTGTTTGCTTATGATATGATATAGATCTGATTCTACAGTTTATGCCTGACCCTAAATTCCTGTGTCCTTGTGATATTATACCAATAAAGCCAATTAATATTCATGGTGTCATTATTTCTTTCATGAATATTCATGGAGTAAAATGTTAAATCAATATCTTAAAACTGTTTCAATGTAGAAAAGTGTTGACATACACTTGCAAACTGTTTACATGCAAACCCAAATCAAAGGGATCCTTTGGGAGCCATCTGATTACCAACTGCACTAAATGAAACTGACAGTAGACTAATCTAAATCCTGTCTATGTGTTTTATCATTTATCCTTTACTCCATGAATATTCATGTAAGAAATAATGTATATATGAATATTAAATAACTTCACAGTTCATACTGATAACAGCATATGAACAAGAGAAGTGTTGGTCCTAGTTAAAACTGCAGAATCAGATCTATATAATTTCATAAGCAAACAGAGCAGTCCCTGATCAGATGGCTCTTACAGCGAGCAGAGCACGCCCTGTAGGGGCTGTCTGATCTATGTCTACCCTGGTTGAAAGTAATTTAAAAAGCATATCTTTAGAGTAAAGAGTTGAAAAATGATAAACCACTTCACTTTAAAATGTCGTTTAAAAGCTTAAATTACATCTGAAACATATCTGTTGCTGCTGATGAATTAGTTGTAATGAAGATAATGATAGCACTGATATCAATAACTTCTCTGATTCTATATTTTGCTCTTAATATTTGAACACAACTATTGCCAGAAGTGCAGATAAGATGCGTAAATCAAAACATTTTGAAGAATAACTTCTTTATTGCTCACCCAAACCCAATGTTGTGACCTCTCTAAGAGAGACGATTCTAAAGAGTGATCACAACATAGGGTTTAGTGGAAAGTTGGCGATTTTAGTATTTGAGTATGCACTGTTATCTGTATTCCAATGTTGTCTCCTCAATTTAATGAAAATTATGGGTTTTTTTTAAATGTCAATGATTTTCCACAATGATACATAACTACATGTATTCCATGCAGCAACAATAGGTGAAAGGTACAGTGGTATTTATTTAATCCTTTCCCTCATGATATGAATGCTTTTTCATGTCCTTGCAGACAGAGCAGACCCAGATCAAATGGTTCCAACAGGAGCTTTCTGATAAGGGTCTGCTCTATTTGCTTTTGATTTAATATAAATCTGATTCTACAGTTTCTATAATTTCATATTAAGCTGAGTAGACCTAGATCAGACTGCTATTATAGGATCCCTCTGATCTGGGTCTACACTGTTTGTAAAGGCTTGCCACAGCGTTTGTATATGGGAAAGGGATAAGAAGGAGAAGCAAGTTTTCTGCCAATCCCTTGTGTTTGTTTACTCACATCAATATTAACTCTTTATCCCATGAATATTCATGTAAGAAGTAATGACATCATGAATACTAAATAGGTTAATTGTTATAATAACACATGGACACATGAGTTTTTGGTTATGGCAGAAACTGCGGAATCATAGCTGTATTACATCAGAAGTAAACAGAGCAGACCCTGACCAGATAGCTCCTATAGAAACCATCTGATCTGGGTCTACTCAGTTTGCAAAGGTGTAGAAAGGCGTATTTATAGAAATGCTTTTTACTATATTTGCAAACAGAGTAGACCCAGACTATTCTACAGTTTCTACAATGACCAAAAACTCCTGTGTCCATGTACACATCATTACAACAAACAGTTTAATATTCACGATGCCATTCACACATGAACATTCATGGTGTAAAAGGTTAATGACTGGTTGTCTATTCCACTCAGTTCAGCATTGACAGGGTTCAGCATTGAAAGGGTTAAACTAGAAACAAAGACTGAGATATACCTCAGGGTAGAGGATAAAGCCTGTTTCCAGCATCAACACATGTAGCACAGCACACAAGGCCTCAACTGCTGTTTCTGGCTTGAAGGTTTCATAAGTCTCTCGTAACAGTGATGGGACATTGGTCTCTGAGGACTCCCGACATAAAATAGGTTCACTAAGACACTGATTAACAACATCGAAGTCAACGACTTCTTCTTGCTCCCACTGGTACTCTGATGATGGTCCTGCAGCGGAGGATGTGCAGCCAGTCCCAGACTGGTCAATGTCCATCTTACTTTCTGTGTCAGTGTTCAGATTACTTTCTGGTTGTCTACTGACTCCTTTGCTTGTTTCTTGGTTGTAGTTGTCTGTTGAAGCCTTAAAGGAATTTCCAGAGCTCAGTAGTGACTGAAAAAGAAATTCAAATAAAGCATCTGTTTTCACTGAAAATTCATACACACAAACCTTTCACCCTTTACTCCATTTATATGCTTTTCTGAACCTTTGCAAACAAAGTAGACCCAGTTGAGATGGCTCATGTAGGAAATGTCTGATAGGGTCTGCTCTGTTTGCTTATGAAATAATAAAGACCTGACTCTACAGTTTCTTTCATGATAAAACATTCCCTTGTTCATTGTACCATTGTAAACAAGAGGGCCATGATGGCCCTATATCGCTCACCTGCTAATTACTGCACTAGATATAGATGAACTAGTCACAATCATCTCCAGAAAATGAAGATAAGAGACCATAGTAGTTTTAATTTAATAATTAATTCTCAACATAGTCATACAGACTATTCTTACCAAATACCATTCAAACTGGACAACCAGTTTTGGTGAAGAAGACTTTTAAAATGTTTGCTATTGTCATATACTGAAATTAGCCCCACCCCTGTCAGCCATTTCTTTTTTCTTCAGATAACTGTAACAACATGGTTTTAGCAAATTTGATACAGAACCACCAGGGGACTATTACTACCAAATCCATTCAATTTTGACCATTCGTTTTGGAGAAGAAGATTTTTAAAGTTTTCCCTAATTTAAGGAAATTTTAGCCCCCCCCCCCCCCCCCCCCCCCCCCCCCCCCCCCCCCCCCCCCCCCCCCCATTCCTTCATTCAATTCTGATCACTGCTTTTAGAGAAGATGTCTAATGAATTTTCTTTTGGTTGCCATGACAATCAGAATTCTAAATGGATCATGATTGTTTTCAAGATCTTGATAGAGCATGATACAAAGATCATTTCTGTAAAGTTTGGTTACATTCTGCCATGTGGATTCAGAGGAAATGTCATTTAAAGTAAGTGACAGATGGATCTACGGCCAGCTGGATAGCATCATGTAGGAAATAATGTATACATGTAAATGTTACATTGTCATCTATTATCTATACATGCATCAAAGTCCATTAGCTTATTCATAATGGCTATGGCCAAAACTTTAGAATAACATCTATATAAATCCATAAGCAAACAGAACAGACCCTGACCAGATGGCTTCTACAGGAGCCATCTGATCTATATCTACTCTGTTTGCAAGGTATCAAATTGATTCTCTATCAGGTAAGGGTTAAGTTTTAAACAAGAGTGAGCCATTAAATTTGATGCATGAATTTCAGGTAAAATATATGTAACTTAAAATGTATCCATAAGACACGGGATACTAGGGTTGGTTCATCTTCAGACAGGAAGCGATATGAATGGAAGCACAGCACATTACCTATGATTCACAAATTGTATCTTTATTTTTTGAACAATTAACCCTTCATATAATGCCTTTTCATGCTTATATGCAAACAGAGGAGACCCTGTAGGAGCTGACTGATCAGGGTTTGCTCTGTTTGCTTATCAAATTTTATAGTTCTGATTTTAGCTTCTACCCGGGTGAAAAAAATCCCTTTTCGATGTTTCATGTTACTAATTCTGTCCATGAATATAAATTAAATAAATTTAGTGATCAAGCTCACATACATCACACCGCAACATTGTAGGAGAAAAAAGTGGTTCCCTATAACAGATTTCTCTGAAAATCAAGCTAATCAAAGCTTTTATTCACGACAATTCTGAAGCAAATTTGAGATAAATTGGTCAAAATATGAAAGCGATAGATGAGCTGTATTATGATACACTTGCAGATGGATGGGTCAAAACTGTATATCCCTTGCAACTTCAGTGTGTGGGGTATAATGAGGTGATACATGTACAATCCTGAGTAAACATTAAACAAGTAAAGGGTTAAATCAAATACCAGTTTAGCATCATTATGAGGTAATCTTTTGTCTGTTATAACTTTATTTCATGAATATCCATGTAAGAATAAATAACATCATGAATATTCCTTACATGTATTAAAATGGCACAATCATGAACACAGGACTTTTTGCTGTGGTAGAAATTATAGAAACGCCTTTCAATACGCCTTTCAATATCTATGGTAAATGTCTTCTCTCCTCAAAAATACAGTATAACCTTTGTATATTGACCGCTTAACCCTTTCCCTCATATACACAGTTTCATGAATGAATGAAATGAATGAATGAATGAATGAATGAATGAATGAATGAAAGACTTTATTTAAAGAGGGTTACTCGGTTAGTCAACAGACTAATCTACCCCAGGGCCCTCTAACACAAGCATTTCATACAAAATATTTAACAACAGAACTATAATAAGAATATCTGTAATTTTACACTTTATGTATATGCTATGGAAAGGTATAAAAATATTTTTCACATATTTCAAACATGGCAAACCCAGCTCAGAAACTCCTGCAGAGTTTTTTCTGAAATGGAATTGTTCTGTTTGTTAATGTTCAAGACTAAATTTGTAAATCATCATCGTTACACTGGTTGTTTTACACTGAATTACAATAGAAGAAACTTTGACCTCACAAAAGAAATGATTTTGAACAACAGCAGTCCTTTCAAATCTATGTAGGTTTTGAACACTTGACAGTTATTAGCAGTATCAAATTATTGTTGATATTTGTTTTTTAAGATTATTCTAAACAATGCAGATACAGATGCGTGCTTTGGAAAGCTTTCGATAGTACCTTCATTGTTCAATAATGGTTGTGTTTTGAAGAAAAAAGACTAAAATTGATTTAAAACTAGAGTTACTTAAAGTCTTTGAGAAAAGGAAAATGGTTATGAACAACAAAATAGCAAGATATGTACATACAGTGCTCCCTCCCTACAACGGCCCTCTCAATAACGATTCCCTCCTTACAACAACGCATGTCACTGTTTCCGAAATAACAAGGCTCCAGAAACAACTTTTTCCATCGTATTTTCTTTATGCCTCCATCAAACCATATGTTGTGACCACTCTTTAGAATCGTCACTTTGTGACGATTCTAAAGAGCGGTCACAACATAGGGTTTGATAGAGGCATAACGGTTTTAGTTCTCGAAGTACACCTTATCTGGGGATCTGCAAACAAGCTAATTATGTTTGATTTCCCCTCCCTATAACAACTCCCTCTGAACAACACATACAATCTTCGTATCCCAAAGGGTGTCGTTGTAGAGAGGGAGCACTGTATAGTGTTAAGCATGTATGGCATCTTGAGATAGTGGCTCAGAACATGCAATATTAATTCAGCGCTCTGTATGAAAAAGACGGTGCTGAATAAATAACACCTACGGTGTGAACAATTGGTCTTTAGAAGATGAATGAATGAATAAATGAATGAATGAAAGACTCCATTCAACGAGGGCAGCTCAATTAGTCACTATGACCAATCTATATTGAGGCGCTTAAACGAAAGCATTTTACACACAATACAAAACAGTAAAACACAGGTCTATATGCACAAGAAATCGATGTTCTGAAATTCGGTAATGTTGAGTCTGGATAATTAATAATTGTTGTCTGCTTCAATTTTTACATCTATTCTTTAAGGACATGCATTTGGATCCTGATAAAACTCCGAGTAACTTGGCGTCTAATCTGGATCCAATCTGTTATCATAGATTTGATTTGCATCTAAATACAAAACGTAGTTAATAAGTTAATATAGAGCTATAATATCAAGTGATTGCACACAAAAATGAAACGCATTTATAAATACCATCTGACCCCGATTCAGGTGGATGAACGCACGTGCTATTAAAACCAATTATTTGTGACAAGCATCTGTACACAGAGTAGACCCAGATCAGACATCTCTTATAGGAGCCAACTGATCTGGGCCTGCTCTGTTTGCTAGTGGAATTTGATAGACCTGTTTAATTAGTTTCTAAAATGGCTACAATATTACACTTTCCATATTTCATTATACATTTTTTTTTCATGAATATTCAGTAGTTAAAAACAGGGAAAGGGTTAATGCATTAATATAGATGCTGTTCAAAGCATGTGGCTGCTTACTGAAGAACAAAAGTACATGTAATGTAGAATGCTCCCAAATATTTATTCATGTATCTTTTACCTGAAAAGGATACCCTTTTCTCACCATTGTAAACAGATACGACTCAGATCAGACACCTTCTGAGTCCTGACCAGGGTCTGCCAGTTTGCTTATACCATAATATAGATTTGATTATACAGTTGTTGCCATTATCAAAATATCCTGTGTTTATTATACCACTGTAACAATTTAGCTAATAATTACAAGTATTCATGATGTCAGTATTTCTTACATGAATATTCATGGGGGAAATAATTAAACATGGTTCCATGCTTATAAAACTTTTTACTTGAGTCTGAGTTCGTTCTCAAGTTTTTGATTGGTCAGATTTGAGCCTTTGACTCAAATCTGACCAATCAAAAGCTTGAGAACAAACTCAGACTCAACTAAAAAGCTTTATAAGCATGGACCCTGGTTGCTGTATGGAAGTTTTACTGTAGCTAATATATATCAGCACAATAATAGATGATCTAGCTCATAAACTTACTGGTTTTGCAGGACCTGCAGGTGCTGGCTGAGGTGCTGTCTTTGATAAGACATGGAGAAGATCACCTGACACAACCTCACAGACAGACAATAATGCTGTTTCATCTTCTATGAAATCCTTGCCATTCAAACTTAGGCTAAAGTTACTGGAAAATACAGAATACAGAACTAAAAGCACAAGAGCAAATACTAAATATGGAAATTGTCATTTCTCTTCATAACCCTATGCTATGACCACTCTTCAGAACATTGAGTCTGCTGGAAAAATAAAGAATTAATTCTTGATTTTTTTTTATTATGAAACTTTATTGGGCCTCCCAGCATTGACTTGTCAAATTTAATAGTGTGAAATCGAAAGTCATAGCTGTAATCGCCGTTTCCAAATCCGGTATACGGACTGTGCCAACACAGAGTTTTCCTTTTAAAGTTTATGACAAGGTCCATTTTAACTTGGTTACTTTTCAGCCAACATATTACAAGTTATCTAAGTACTTATTGCATTAAAATCACAACATGTGACTTCTAAGTACTAATTTGATATTGATACTAGCTCAATACTATCACAGAAAATATTACCAAGTCCTGCAATTTTCATTCACCAAACCACTCATATTTCCCATACAGAATAATAACTACAGTTAAGATTTCATGGAACATTCTTGGTTAATATGTTTCCTTTGATAGAATGTTTAGACTGGCGGGTCCCGGTCAAATTACTTCTTTATCTACATTGCAAAAGATCAGATACAAGGTTCTTGTTTGGAACGTTTTCCTGTTTTGGACTTTCGAGAGAGCTTGTCCCAAACTGTTAACTGCTGTAATTATAACATTTTCCAGTAGTGTAGTGTGTGAATAGATTGACTGTGAAAATTGCTCAAAAGATGTGTTTGCAAACACATCAGTGAATCAATATGCATGCAAACTTAAGAGTTCATTACAAGACACCTAATTGTAATCACATATTTCGTTTAAAATTGAGTAAATATGTTTGTACAGGATCAATTAAAATAAAGAATTAATAGCCGGGAACTGCTGCTTCAAATTAAACCATTCACTTTCTGTTGAGATTTGGTCCTAGTTTTGTTATTGCCCCGCGGCACCATTGAATTTGATCTGTCAAAACTTAAGTAGTTATTTTCGTGATTTGAATCTGCATTCTTTTAAAACCTTGACTGTTTGGAACTAGAGCTTGATCCAATTTCATAATAAGACGTCAAATTCTATGAGCTGTATTAAACCTCTGAAAAAATTGAAAGTTCCATTTGACATCATGCATTTATATATGCAATTTAAAAAGAACATGTTTACAATGAGGAAAAGGTGTTTTTAGGGTCTGAAATCTTTTATTTTAACATGCAATCATTGGAAACGCAGACACAGAGTTCCAAAAATTAAAGACACAAGTGATTTAAACTTTATCTCAATTCGGTAAGAAAAAGAAACAAATATTAATTCAAACGAAATGACAGAAGTGTGTGAAAGGCACAGTGGCACTGGTAGCTTGTTGCTCAAAATAAAAGATAAAAATAAAATACTTATAAAGTTTCTCTGTTATATCGTTTTCTTTACCACAGTCCCCTGCGAAAATAATATAAACAATCTTTACTGTACTTTTAAAAGCGTTAAAGGTGAGTAGTACGACTCAATTTTAAAACCTATAATGCATATATCTGTCATCAGGGTTACAGATAAGGGGAGTATTGGGGTATTTACCCAATTAAAATTGTGGAAAAAGCAATTGTTTTTCAACAAAATGAGTAACACAAAGCAAATAAATATAGCAAAAAGCAATAAAAAATTAGAATACCTAATGAGAATATGAATAATACCCAATTACGAAAATTGCCAATACCCAATAAAAATTGCAAATACCCAATTCTGTAAAAATTCAAGGAGTAAATACCCAATTGCATCAAAACCTTATCTGTAACCCTGTGTCATGATTGTAATATAAAGGAGTCCTAATAATAATTAATGATTGTGATTCTTCTCGGTTGTACCGATCCCATTTTGTGGCAATGTCGCACATTTGTGTACATGTACAAGGTTGTGTAAGCAGAACTTATTGTTCTGGTCCGCACGATTTTTAGTGGTCCGCGCAGTCCGAACGAATTTTACACCCACCGAGCGGCGCAGTGGCTACAAACTATTAACAGATAAACTGAATTACTACAGCACAAGATAAGAACGGTATTATACAGCAGAGAAAAAACAGGAGACGTGGGAGGACGGCTTACTGTCTTAAAAAAATCCGGATACTGTAGTGTATCCGAAACACGTTATTTCGGCATAAACAAAACCATAAATTCAACAAATTACTCATTGAAATCTGTTTGGAACAGTTGTGAAGCTGCCTGTTTGACGTCTTCTAGTGAAAAGTTTCCTTGTCGACCTTCGTCAATCGCCAAAACCTTGGTTTTGCCATGGAATCTGATTCGAAGTTTCATAGTTTCAGAAGAAAATGTTTTTGCTGACAGGAACGGACTAAAACATGTACAGCACCGGTTCGACCGCGAATGCACGCTGTTGGAAATTGGGCATTCGTACCCGTCAGAGTTCGTATAAAGCACAGATGCCATGAGCGTGACAGATTCATAAATATGACTGATAAATATCTTCAAATACGTTTAAATACTTTGACAGTAAAAAAAATGTTTTTTTTTTCGTTTTAAAACTAAATAGCGTGAGAACTATTAATTCATGGAACAGTCTTCCAGAAGAGCTAGCTAGTTGTGGCCAAAAGTGTAAATAGTTTTAAAAGTTCACTTAACTTTTCAAAACAAGGTTCACTTCCCAAAACAAAGACACTCAGTTTAACTTGGTGGAGTAGAAAACCATATGTAGGCACCACTGGAGAACATTTGGTCAAGTCGAGCTTCCAGCTCATAGTTAGGCAAGTTGCAGGCAAGTTACACGCAAGTATACTATATTACTATGTAATATACTAGATTTATACGAACAAAATTCATTTTTTACTGTCAAAGTATGATGTCCAGAAACGTATTTGAAGATGTTTATCGGTAGTGTTTATGAAATTGCCACGCGCCTGACACCTGTGGTAGAAAGTAGCTGAGGTTGAGGACCAGGGTTCGGGATTTGAAATGTAAACAAAAGTCAATTTGGTTAGTGGTTAATGATTGAATTGGTAACTTATGGCATATTTCCAATGAGACTAGATTATTTCCATTTAAGCATAACCCTTTACTCCATAAATACGTCTTTCTAAGGGGAAACAGGTCAAACCAGCCCCAAGTCAAACCGGCCTCAAGTCAAACCGGCCTAAAAAAAAAGTCTCACTGGACCTCAATTTGGTCAAACCGGCCTCCTTATTATATTTTGGCTGGTCAAACCGGCCCCACGATTTAAATAAAAATGCTTCTAATATATATCTTTTTAATAATGGAATGTTTTATTGATACTTTTATTACTTTTTTATCACGAAATATAATGTTCGAGAAACCTGTGATGAGGAAAATTTCCATTTCTGCATATAATGTAACCTTACAATTTAACATTTTTCTAAGACACACACGCTAATAAGTAATGTGTGTGTGCCTTTAATCTAACCGAAAAATGAACACATTATTATTTTTTGCTACAAATACTAATTGGTATGTTATGCATGTGGCAGTAAATGTAAGGTACTTAACTATTTCCCTGTGCTATGCTTATTTCAATACATACCGACTATTCAAGGACAAAATAATTATAATTAAATATGGAAGGCCATTTTAAAAACTAAAGGAAAACATCTTTCAAATTCCATTAGAAAACAGAGCAGACCCTGACCAGACGGCTCCTAAAGGCGCCGTGTGATATGAGTCTAGTACTCTAATCTGTTTGCAAATGCGTGAAAACACGTTTATATGAGGAAAAAGGTTAAATTAAGGTGCTAATCCCATTTATTATTGTTAAAGATGAACACTAATTGCTAAGGGGAGCACGTGGCGGTAACACATAAATGTTAATCCCTTTATTTTCAGTGTCGGGTTCCGTCAATAAACGGGCTACATTAATTTTCGGCGTTTTTGAAGAGCGATATTCTGTCCAGTGATTGTTCCACCTGAACAACGCGGACAAGTCTAAATGCTCTACGGACAGATTATTTATTTGTGTTTTATATAGGATGTATTCAACAGACAGGTTAATTATATGTGTTTTAGAGTATGTATGATGTTCTATGTATATGTTCCATGCTCATCAAACAGATGATTTTTAACTCTTCAATCCATGATTATTTATGTTAATTAGCATGCAAGACCTATAATATTCCATAGCAAACAGAGCATACCCTGTAATACTCACAGCCATCTGGTCTTGGTTTCCTTTGTTTGCATTGATAATAATACATTGTAGTCAGCCCTTTACTCCATAAATACGCCTTTCTACGCCTTTGAAATCAGAGTAGACCCAGATCACATGGTTTCTATAAGAGATTTCTGATCAGGGTCTGCTCTGTTTGCTTACAGTATATTAATTAGATCTGGATCTATATTTTCTGCCTAAGTTATGATAAAAATGAAACTAATTAATATCAAAGCATAGAGTAAAGGTTGAAAAGAACTTAAAGCGAATACACGTACGTTATATGAAGGAAATGGTTAATTCTGGTTCTGAAAAAATCGAAAGTTTCACTCGATATCATCATTTTACAACATTTGAAATAGATTTATATGTACTTTTGAATGTTACTTTATTTTTGTGCGCAAATATGTCTACATACCAAGATAAACAATACCTTACGTTCATTCAGAGACATATACATACATGTATGTATATGTCTCTGGTTCATTCAACTGACACAATGAACGCGTGTCTAATTGGATTATCACAAACAACATACATGCGTGTGCCATTAATTGGATTATAACACCTACCGAAAGACACATGCGTGCCATTAATTGGCATTAACTAAGCGCCAATGTCACTTAATCTAAATGCGAGCCGAGTACAAACTATAGCTAGTACGATACTTTGCCGAATTTCCAACTGATCAAAATATATGTGATAAGCAACTAGATCTACATTGGGTTTGTGGAAATAATTAATATTTAACATCGTTAAAAATTCCATTTAAAAATGTGGGACCGGTTTGACCAAAAAAATAATTCATGTGAGGCCGGTTTGACTTTTTGGAGGCCGGTTTGACCAGGGGCCGGTTTGACTTGGGGCCGGTTTAACTGTAATTCGTTTGCTTATGATATAATATGATATAGATACGATTCTAGTTTCTGCAATTGCCAAACATTCAGGTGTAATGTCATAATAAAAACTAAACCGTGTATTGATATTCACTCTTATTACTACAATAATTATAGTATTCGTTCATATCTTAATTAATATGTTACCCTTTACGGTGCACACTGCTTAATAAAGTATTCTATTGTGGTTTGAGACTGTGCTATATCTGTTTGTTTGACAGTATATCATATCAACTGTGTGTTGTAATGTCTTAACCTGTAATATTTACAACTGGGTTTAACTTATTCACATGCCTGATAAATGTAGTCGGTGTTAACATTTCAGTTGAACTGTATGTAATGAAACTCAAAATAAAAGTTACTTGACTTTACTTGATCAAATATAAACTCCGGGTATACACGCATTTTGGGGAGAAAGTTTAGATTCTAGAACATTGAAACCAATGCTTCATATGATGCAGAAAACAATGATTTACATGCCAATGGAAACAGTGTTTCGAAAATAATGCTTAATAGGATATTGAAACAATGCTTCAGAGAGCATAGACAACAGTGCTTCACAGGATATGGAAAACAATGCTTCATAGAACATTGGAAACGATGCTTCATAGGACAAAGGAAACAACGCCTCTCGGGATATTGAAGACAATGCTTCATATGACACTGAAAACAATGCTTCATAACACATAGGAAACACTGCTTCGAACGACATAGAAAACAATGCTTCATAAAATTAAGCCAATATGGTATCCGGGGAAATATACTGAACTGGATAGAAAGTTACCTGAGTGATAGGGAACAAAAGGTCGTGACTGAAGGGTTCTATTCAAGTTTTTCACCGATCGAGGCCGGTGTTCCCCAGGGCTCTGTATTAGGTCCATTCCTATTCTTACTCTATGTTAATGACATCATAGATAATTTAACAAACAATGTCAGACTTTTTGCAGATGATACCTCACTTTTTGTGATAATCGATAAAAACCGGGAGACAATGTGTGCAGCATCTCTGTCCAGCGACCTTAACTTAATAAATAACTGGGGAAATCAATGGGCAGTTTCCTTCAATCCTCAGAAAACCAAGTCGTTGGTATTTTCTCGGAAACGCACTATTCACCCTACTATTCACTTTGCCGGGGAGCCCGTTGAAGAAGTTCAAACACACACTCACTTAGGGGTAACATTCAATTCAAATGCATCTTGGTCCGCTCACATTGAAAGTATCTATAATAAAGCATGTAGTAGATTAAACACCCTTCGCATGCTTAAACACTCTGTTGGCCGTCCTTCACTTCTAACAATTTACCTCTCATTCATTCGACCTGTATTAGAATACGCTAATTCGGTATGGACAAATTGCACTCAGCAAGAATCAGATTTACTAGAAAGTGTCCAGGTTGAAGCAGCACGTATAATTACCGGACTGCGTCGAAACTCTTCCAGATCTTGTCTGTACGCAGAATTAGGTATAGCTACTCTGTCTGAAAGACGAGAAAACCACAAACTAACAATTATCTTCAAAATCTTACATGGTATGTGTCCGCAATATTTAACGGATCTTATTTCTCCCTTTCTACCTGTAGAAGCAGAATATAACCTCCGATCTCGCGGTCAAAATCTCCAAATCCCACGTTGTAGAACATCTTCATATCAAAATAGCTTTATACCTAGCACGATAAGAGCATGGAATGCCCTTCCAGATACAGTTAAGTCTGCTACTTCCGTTCACCAATTCAAAACTAAACTATCGTCAATTAAAAGCAGAACGAGGCCTCCTATTTATTACAATCTAGGCAGGCGACGAGAAAATATTATTCTTTGTCAACTGCGTAACAACGCTAGTTCACTCAATAAGCATCTTTTTAACCATTTTCTATCAGAATCGCCCTCGTGCCCAAATTGCACGGACATACCCGAAGATAATTACCACTTCTTCTTTGTCTGTTCATCATTCACTGTACATAGACGAAACATGCTTACAGCATTGAGGGAAATGCCCGAATTAGGGGAGGTAACCCTAAATACACTATTGTTCGGAGGCAGCGGTCTGAGCGTGGAGTCTGTAGAAGCACTTAATGATATAGTGCATACATATATCAGGAGTACCAGGAGATTTGACTGAGAAAGTTGACTACTCGAATGACGGTTTTCTTTGTTAAAAAAAAAAAAAGATTGATGAAACGTTCAACTACATATTCATTACACTTTAATTGCTTTACATTGAACTATATAATGATTAAGGTAATAAATCTGTATTACCGGACCCGGTTTCAAAATCACTAAACTTTTATTTTAAGTTGGAAGCTATGTATTATAGATTGTATCTCAATCGTATATAGGCGTATATACTGCGTATATGTACATACAATCCTAAAAAGCCGCTGTGCTAAGTTAATTAGAATGATCGGTTCATAATCGAAATTTGTTCCAATCAACGTTGGGGAAATGGATTGATCTAATTAGTGATTGTGCAATCGGACCCAGGTAATACTGACTGATTGTTATTTAATAAGACCATTGCATATGTATATATGAACGATGTAATTACTTACATGTTAATCGCTGCATATATTTATATATTTCTAGCATGTACGACATGTAATTACCTTGTACCACTGGAGAGGACTTACATAGGCTATGCCTGTTGTCCAATCCGTTTCTTTATTGAATAAAATATTGTTGAAATCAATGCTTCATAAAACATTGAAAACAATGCTTCATATAATATAGAAAACCATGCTTCATAGGATATAAAACAATGCTTCATAAAATATTGAAAACAATGTTTCATAAAACATTGAAACAATGCTTCATATGAGATAGAAAACAATGCTCCAAACTATTCCTATTTGATATGTGGTTTGGGTGTGTTGATCGAATAAAAAAGCCCAACCATGTGAGAATTCTGTCGAGTGACAAACAGTGTGCACACCGATCCTGTGTAGGAGTCAATGTGAATCAATTTATCATCCATTCATTCTTCGCGCTATTATTTTATTTCTCCACCACTTGTTCACTCACACATAAGTTTACCCATTAACTCTTTTCTGTTAAATATTCATGTAAGAAATAATGATATCATGAATAGTAATTAGATTATTTATATAATGACATACGCACATGTGGTATTTTGGCTTACGAAAAATCTTTATTACACTATATAAGCAAACATACACCAAACAGCTCTAATAGTCTGATTTGGGTCTACTCTTTTTGCAAAGGCGCGAACATGCGTTTATACAAGGATAAGGGTTAACTCGCACTTTCACAAAGCAATCTAAGATTCACGCACTCACTAATTTACGGCTATTTCGTCAACACTCTCGCCCACTCAATCATACATATTGTGTTCAATTTTCTTTGTTTTTGTGTGTGGTCCAACTGTACTGAACTTAGTCATTGAGGTTTAAAAGAACCATTTCCCTCACATAAACGTGGTTGCACGCATCTGCAAACATAGTAGACCCATATTAGACGGCTCAAAGAGGAGCTGTCTGATCAGTGTCTGTTCTGTTTGCAAATGGAATTTGATAGATATGTGTCTTTACAGATAATTCTAAAGCATCTGATACTTGAGAATGATCTCAGACTCAGTTTCAGAAGTTTTATAACCTTGGACCCAGATATTCGTGCAATCATTATTTCTTACATGAGTATTAATTAGTCCCGTGCACTGATTTACACCTCCAAATGAATTAGATACAGAAAATATACATTGGTGAAATTTCCATAACAATCACACAATGCTTGTTCGTGTCAAAACACAAGCCAGTTACAGCTGTTTTTGTGTGGTTTGTTTGTTTGTTGTTACAGTGAATAGTTGGAAAACTAATTTTAGATATAATTGAGGTCGAGGAAATGTTTTGACGATGAGAATTTGCTTATCAAACTAAAGCTTGAAATGTTTAAACAAAACACTTGTTTTCTATGCAGATATGCACATACAATAACAACCCTCTATTAGTATCAGTACCCGTGTTTACGACAGGTTGCATCTTAACCCATTACCCCCATAGGCTATTTTTAGATAAAACCTTTTTGAATAAATCTACCGAAAAGGACCATTAACTAGAGAAAAGGAAAATTTTAGATTTTTGTAGTTTGAAACCATTGTGATGAATAGAGCATTTGTTCCTATAGGAGCAAATGCTCTATTTATCACAATGGTTTCATAAAGTGACTTTTACAGAGTCGTCAAAAGTTGTCAATATAAGGGAATGGGTTAATGCAGGATGACAATCATGCAAAAAGATCCCCCAAAAATCCACAGGAGTTTCCACATAACTTTCATCTTGTATTACACAGATACTTGCCTTTCTTTAATAAAGGTTGGCGTGGGGGTGCTAAAAGTCCGGTTTAGGGATATTTGACTGTACAGTGTACAAAACGACCTTGATGAAGAATAGAGCAAACAATTTGCAAATGTTGCGATTGCAGATGTTGACTCTGGTGGTATTTTCAAACAGTTTTAATCTACATCAGACACCGAGTAACGCTGCATCTAACAATGCTCCAAAATATTGAAACTATCAATGCTACATCTACAGGTAAGAAAGCATATAGCTGTGTAGAGAATTGCAGACGCATTACTGAAACTCGAATCACTGCAGATTAGCCCTTACAGCCACGAGTTAATAATTTCATTTGCAAACGGTGTAGACCCAGATGAGAGAACTCCTACAGGAGCCCTGTAATCGGGGTCTGCACTGTTTGTTATGGTACACTTTTCCTTAAAAACCTCCCTAAATATAACCATAAGCTTGACCTGTTTTAATTTTGGAATAGTCCATTTGATAATTCAGCATTGCAGGGGTAAAAGTCTTCACACTTTACACCGCTGTGGAAAATTATAACTGTCCATATTTGGACCAGATACCATTTTGACTGTCTCCGATTCTATCTACCTTTTGGGAAACTATTGTCCGAGTATCAAACAGCTTGTATCCTGTTGAGACGTCGAGTTACTCGGCATCTTATCTGGATCTAAACTATTTGCAAATACGAGTTTGGTCGCGCTTGTAGGCGGGATAAGAGTTAAAAACAAAACTTGTCAGAAAGTAGGAACAATCGGTCAATCAATTCTATTGTTTCTTATCTCTCTCGGTGGTAACATAAACCGTCCTAAGATACGGTCATCAGCACGCAAAACAAAAATGTGTATAATAGTTAGTGCCTGCTCTTTTCTTGTAAAACATCCGAAGAACTTGTGGAACAGTTTTGATAATAACACTAATTCGAATTATTCGATTTCTTATCTGGATCTAAACTGGGTGCAAAATAAAGATCAAGTTATTTCACTTTTGCATAAGAGTCTATGTCTTTCGCTGTCACGGATTGTCGTCTGCGAAACTTGTCGTCTGCTTCAAGTTTTGTTTTTGAACTTTCTTTCCTTCTGTATTAAACAGTTTAGATCACGTTTCAAGGTTGTCAAAATTTGGCGTCTATTTGCGAAAGATATAATATTTTACTTTAAAAAGAAAGCCATTTCACGCATTTGCAAACAAAGTAGACACAGATCTCATCAGTGTCTACTGTGTTTCTATAAGACTATTATAGATTTGATTCTACAGGTTTTACCAGAACCAAAATGTTCTTGTTCGTATGCCATTATAAAATTAGATAATCATTATTC
This sequence comes from Azorinus chamasolen, assembly GCA_963576725.1. NCBI lineage: Eukaryota > Metazoa > Mollusca > Bivalvia > Cardiida > Solecurtidae > Azorinus > Azorinus chamasolen. The sequence goes on from OY755244.1 coordinate 6,184,587, forward strand.
ATAAATAAATGATTACTAACATGAATATTCAAGGGGTTAAGTGAGTGGCCATATCGCTGTACAGGACAGCAGACCCTGTCTTGAGCGACTTTGAATTGATTCAGCAATCTTAAAAATCAGATGGTTGCTTAATGCAGGACAAAAGTAATGCAGAAAGCTCCTATAGAGCTTTTCTGCATTACGTGTGGCATTCATTAAGATATCATCTGTCCTACAGACACATAATTAGATCTCTTTTTGACTGTCGCTTAAGACAGGTTTTACTGTACAAACAAACCAAGTGCGACTTTGTATTGTATTGCGTTGAAAAGTGTCACATTTCAGCAAGTTTTTGAAAGTCATTATTGTGTATTTTCTTCTACTTAACCCTTATCCGCGACTAGACTTGCATTTGCAAATACCTTGGATCCAGATAAAATGTCGAGTAACTCGGCATCTTACCAGGATCCAAGCTATTTGTCACTCGGGCGATAGTTTCTCAAATATTTATTCGAATAGGAAGTATTCAAAATTGCACAAGATCCATACATAAGCACAAGATCCATACATAAGCAGACATTGTTTCATAGCTGATTAAGAGATAATTGTCAGTCAGCTACAAAAGAAATCGAAACAATAATTACCTGTTTATATTTGTTTGCATATAATATAGTCCGTAAAATTGTATATTTTTAAAAATGCAAACCGATTAATCAATGCAGAACATTCAGACGAAAATGTACGTTTGCTCATGTATACAAGTCTAGGCTTAAGCATTGACTGATCAAGATCCAAACGTACAGTACTGTAACGTAGCTCGAATTAATTCGCGGTAGCGACATAAAGGATCGTCACATTGTTTTCATTCATTGCCTGTCATTGAATACTCTTGTGCAAAATTAGGTTGACTTTTAGGGTCCAAAGGAGGTGAACACTATTAGCTGGAGAACCATAATAAAGGTAAGTGATTATCATATTATTATTTTCAATTTCACAAGGTAAATGCGTTAAATGTTTGTTCCATAAGTACGCATTATAACGCCTTTGCAAACTCCTACATGAGTAAGCCCAGGTTAAATGGCTAATGTACGAGCCACCTGGTCAGGTTCTACTCTGTTTGCTTACCAACTTATAATAGATCTGACTTCCATTTCTACCAATACCAAAACTTCATGTGTGCACATGCCATTATAAAATTAAATTTCAGCTTATTAGTATTCATGATGCAATTATTCTCGCATGAAAGTTCACGGAGTGTTGGGTTAAAAGTTTTAACTAACAGATCACTTAGTGTCAATGAATTAATCACGTTCTGTTATAGGTCACAATCAATTCTAACGAATTAATTTACACATACAACTAATATATGATACAGTATATTATCTCTACATCCACCGTCTAATACTAACCCGTTACACCGCGCATATTGAAGAGCGATATAATGGCTGTGAATATGATTTAGCTGTGTTTTTTGTAATTGCAAAGGAGCACAGGAATGTTTGGCAATGTAAGCAACTATAGATCTATGTCTGTATCGTTTCATAAGGAACAGCGCATACGCTAGAGGAGCTTTCTGGTCGGGTCTACTCTGTTTGCAAAAGCGTTAACCTTTCATTCATACAACGGCCTCTTCATCATCCTCATCATCCTCATCATCATTATCCGCAGCAGCAGCAGCAGCAGCAACAGCAACATGATTGCTATTATTATTATTATCATCAATCATTTGTATCATTATTAACTATTAATAATTGACGAATAATCTGAAATTGGCTTGATTTGAATCAAATTAAGATATCTTGCTTAAAAAGCTGGTCGAAAACTATATAGAAAACGTTTGTTCTAATCAATTCATTACCTCTTTATTTCTTATATGAATAATTATCTGGTACTGGGGTTTTACTGCAAGTCCTATTTATATTTCAATGCAGTGAAGCAATGCTGTACGAATGGAGATTGGTCAGTGTGACACTGATGGTATGCCACTTTACACTGGCACTGCTCCAGGAGACCGACAATCGTCAAAACCTCGATGACCACTTAGTCTATATTGACAAAAGATGTCTGCGCTCTCTGAAATATGCTGATGTAAGTATGAAATGTAACATTTTACTACTGTATTCTGCTGATGTTTTAACACGTTTTTCACTAATCGCGAGAGGACTCGCAATGGATCCAACTTAGTGAATAGTTCTCAAAAGCTTGATCGAATCTGAAGCGATCAAAATTGTACCAGGTTCAATCTTTAGCAGACATGTTTAACCATTTAATCCATAAATACTCTTTTCTATGCATTTGCAAACAGAGAAGACAAAGACCAGACGGCTCCTACTGGAGCCTTCTGATCGGAGCCTCCCCTGTTTGCTTATGCTATATTATAGATATGATTCAACAGTTTCTGCATTGACCTAAAAAATTCCCCGTGTCCATTTATTCAAATTGATATTTACAATATCATTATTTCGTACATGACTGTTCAAGGAGTATATTGTTTACAACGACATAAGCTTTAAGATATACAGTAAAGTTCGCTCATAAGACACATGTATAGAGCATACAAATCTCATATTTTGTCTGCGACGTTAAATTGATTCAACACCCTCATATTGAAATGCAATAGTTACACCCCTATAAGAGACGTTGAAATCAGTATTAATTCCGGTCTGTAAGACGATGACAGTTTCATGCAGGACGAAATCATACAGAAAGCTCACAAAGGAGCTTTCTGCATGACTTTCATCCTGTATTTAGCAGGCAGATGTATTGAATATCTGAATTCTTTTTCACTACAATTCCGGGTTAGATGGGGTTTTACTGTATATATAATATTGAAACAGAATGTTTACAACGCACTCGGTTATAACAAATCATCCGATATAGAGAATTGTACTTGCTCCATATTGTGCCACATCTAAAAGAGGCAAACCTCTGGGTATTACTCCTTAACCTGGTCCACATTCATGAAAGTAATAATGACATTATTTATTAGCTGGATATTTATAAAGTAAAGTTTCAAAGAAATTCTTTGCTTTGACAACAACTGTAGAACCATATCTATATTATTTCAAAAGCAAACAGAGCAGATTCTAATCAGACGGCTTATGTAGCCCTTTACTAGTTCAATAGTTATCTAAGTAATAATGCCACCATGAATATTTATCATCAGAAATTTTATCATGTAAACATTTCCAGCAACTTTTTTTCGCTGACAAACAAGTGTAGAAGCAAACAGAGCAGATACTGATCAGACGTCTCTTACTAGTGCCGCCTGATCTGGATCAGCTCTGTTTGCAAAGGCGTGAAAAGGCGTTTATATAACGGACACGATTAAACGAGACAACAACTTAAAAATTGGAAACAAACTTCGGAAATATTAGAATAAATAACAACATTGAAAGAAAGAGTAGAAAGAAAGACAGACAAAAGCATAGAGAGATAAAAATAGATATCATATATGCAGTGACAAGACATGAGTACATTGTGACAATGAAAGAGCCGCAAACGATGATTATATACATGTACATTAAAACCTCTCTAACCGGACGTTCAATTTAGTATAAATATCGATCTTACAGACAGGTGACAGCTTAATGCAGGGTGTAGGTCATGCAGAAAGTTCCAAGAGGAACTTTCTGCATAACTTTCGCCCTGCATTAAGCAGGCCCCCTGAAAACGTGTCTAAATTCTTCACTACTAGACTTCTGGTTTGGATGGGCGTTACTGTATTTGATTTGAACCGTCAAATACGAGAACATGAACTTTAGCGTTGAATGTTGAAACCTCTTGAAAAATCATGATGCTATAGAGGTAGAAAGTTTGTTTTAAACTGGTATCATGCGAACTTTGCAGACATTTTGTTTTAACCTGTTTCCTATTAACTGCATTTGCAAACAATTTGGACCCAACTGAGACTCAGACTAAACTACATGTAGGCGTATCACCAGGATACAAGATATTTGACATTTGGTCAACAGTTTCTCAAAGGCATGATCGAATAGGAAGTCAAAACTGAGCGGACAGTACTCTATTACACCGGGACAAGGGACACTTTTAATATTATTTTATTTAATGCAGACTAATTATTTAAGAATATTTATTAGTTAGTTTATTTGTAATTCGTATAACAAGAGGTTGTGGCAATAACGGCAACTGGAATCGCATCTACACGTGCTAGTAGATAATTCCATAAGCACATAGAGCAGGCCCAAACCAAACCGCTGTTACACGAGTCGTCTGGGTCCATGTTTATAAAACATTTGGTTGAGTCTGAGTTCGTTCTCAAGATTTTGATAGGTCAGATTTGAGCCAAAGGCTCAAATCTGACCAATCAAAAGCTTGAGAACTCAAATCTGACCATTCAAAAGCTTGAGAACGAAACTCAGACTCAACTAAAAGCTTTATAAGCATGGACCAAGATCTAGGTCTACTTTATGTGCGAAGACGTGAAACTGTGTCTCTATCAAGTAAATGTTTACTCGTTATTACAGTCAAGCTACTCTAAAGCAACCACCAACACGATGCAATATTCTAGAAGGTAGCTTTACCTATTTTCTACTACTGACGCCCTTTTTGCGCCTTTGTAAAACACATGTTTTTGAAATCATTGTGATAATTTTTCACAATTCTCCTTTTCTATAGTTAATGCTCCTTTTCGGTAGTTTAATTCAAAGAGGTTTGGTCTAAAATAGTCTAGGAGAGAGTGAATAAACCCATTCCCTCATAAGCTAGTTTTAGAGCAAACCTTTTTAATAATTCCACTGAAAGGGAGCATTAACTATCAAAAGGGAAACTTTTAGAATTGTGAGGTATAAAACCATTGCGATAAACAGAGCAATTGCTCATATGGAGCGAATGCTCTATTAATGACAATGAATTCAAACTGTGACTGTTACAGAAATGTAAAAGGCGTCAATTTGAGGGAATGGGTAAAAGTAGGACGAAAGTGACGTAGATTACTCCTGTAGGAGCTGTTTGCATTACCTTCGTCCTTCATTTAGCAACCAGTCGCTTTTATAAACGCGTAATTTGTATTCATTAACCATCCATCAGATGACTCATGGGGTTCCTGTAAGAGTTGTCAGATCAGGATATACTTTCTTTGCTTATGGAATAATACACACTGAAAGGAATTTTCAAACGAGCACCTTAAGTTTTCAGATATTTGTCGAAAGCCGACATACATAATTTAATTTTGTACATGGGCTTTGAAATAGCGTTTTCTCGTGCAAATTATATAAACAAACGAGCAGTGTATGTAAAATCTTAATTCATTATTCATAGGGGATGGAATAGGGTGGATAGTGGTCTATATTCTATTACTGCAATTTGAAATTTATTTTGCAGCCGATGTTCCGAATAGAAGCAAAGATGTGTGACTATGGCACACCACCTAGAACTAGAACTCCCGCCTCCCACAGACCTGTGAGATTCGAAATGGGCGTATTTAAGCTTACGACGAGTAACGTTTGGGCAGTTAGCTTATTATGGAGTACGTTGATGAATCGCCCATTTATACCTGAATAGCATCCATTTGTACCTAAAATGGAACACTGATAAACGGTGTAGACGCAGATCAGAGCCCTCTGGTCAAATTATGCACAATTTACTTAAATTAGTTACCAATGGTTGTATTGAATTCATGCTGCACCACACCTTATTCCTTTGAAAACTGAATATTCATAGTGGAATGGGCCGTCAGTGATTAACAGAAGAGTCCTTTCAGTATGCACGACTTGAAATTACTAGAGGAGTTTAACCGACAAACAATGCAGATCCTAATCAGAGGACTCCCCATGGAGCCAGATCAAGATCAGAGGATCCCTCGTGGATCCATTGATCTGGGTCTACACTGTTTGCAAATACTAAGCATACTCGTTTCCCAGAGTCAAAGATTTAACCCATTACCTCATATGCTATTTTTTAGAAAATAACCTCTTTGAATAAATCTACCGAAAAGGAGTATTAACTAGAGAAAATGATTTTTTTAGAATGTTGTATATGTAGTTTGAAACCATTGTGATAAATAGAGCATTTGCTCCTATAGGAGCAAATGCTCTATTTATCACAATGGTTTCACAAAGTGACTTTTACAGAGTCATCAAAAGTCGTCAATATGAGGGAATGGATTAAAGTAAAACATAATAGATTGGCTCATAAGGCATATATATTTAGGCAAGATTTTAGTGCATTTAGAAAAAAATGAGGCTTATACTAATGGACAGACGAACCCATGCCAAGAGTAAGTTCTGTATGTCTTGGAACTTCACGCCCCATTTATTATACGACTTGCTATTAATAATGTTCCCGCAAACTCCCCATTTTTACCTTACTGACCAAAATAATCTTCATGCAAACCTGTATAACAATAAACCAGGTTGCTTTGCCATATAATTATATACAATGTAATAACATATGCCAAAAATAAATATACATATACGACCTGTATGGGGTCGACAGGGTCATTATGGTTTGCTATTTGGGACATACAAAGTCTGTTTGATACGATACCTCATAAATACACGTATTGAACATGAACCGATTTTAATATGTCGTGTATATAGAGTGCAGCACCTGATCAAGATTTACACATGATAACAAAACAAAACAGCTTACGATGGAAGATTTACGACCTACTTCAGGAGTATACATGTCATTTGTCATGAACAAGGGATTTTTGGACCATGGAACAAACTATAATGTTTCAAACACAAACAGAGCAGATCCTGTTCAGACAACACCTAAAGGAGTCGTTTGATCTGGGTCTACTCTGTTTGCAAATACGTTAAAAGCATAAACGGTCAACACAACGATTTTTCGGAGTCTACACTGCTTACAAATCCCGAAAGTACCTTTTCTAATATCGTAGTTTATTATTTATATGGTTTTAAGAGAAAATAGAATAAATGATGTGGAAATATAAACATATTTCATTGCAGACGAAACAGATCCTTGTGACAGGAAACTGTATTTCAAGCTTGGGTTTGCATCACGAAATTACAACGTGCTAAAGCAAGATAAACTTTGCGTGGAGCTGCTTTTTAAGAAGCGAAACAGCGAGGTGAGGACATTTCCTTGACTAGGTTATTGAGTACATTTAATTTATTATTTAACCCTTTCCCTGTTTCATTTATTACAAATTTCAATACTTACTGCTAGAATAGTTATGGACAAAATAAGTATTATGAACTATGGAAGGTGGTACGTTGTAGCCGTTTTAGAAACTAAAGAAACTATCAAAATTCCATCAGCAAACAGAGCAGAACCTGATCAGACGGCTTCTACAGGAACCGTCTGATCTGGTCTATTCTGTAATGCGTGAAAATGCGTTTATATGAGGGAAGATGTTAATTCTTTACTTTGTGAAAATTGATGTAAGAAATAATGACATAATAAATATCAATTAGCCAAATAAAGAATACCCTTATCAGAGGGCTCTTACAAGATCCGTCCGATATTGATAAACACTGTTTGCAAAACCGTCTCTCTCAGGTAAAGGGTTAACAAATAAAGGGGTTATTGCAGTTATAATTGTTGCTAGTTCTCCGCCAAGCCTATACCTGTGACTACTCATTAAACTCGTTTCAAGCAGATGATGTCAATGAACAGTCGAAAAGGAACCACTCGTATATTGTCGCGAAATGTTTAAGCGTACCACCCTAATCTGGATGCCTTTTAACCCTTTCGCTGACAAACTCTGTCATCTGCTAACTTTGTCGTCTGCTACAAAATTTCATTCTTTAGATTTTCTTCGTTTTTGTTTCAAAAACATAGTAACAGTAACAAACAGTTTGGATCCTGATGAGACGCCGAGTTACTCGGCGTCTCATCTGGATCCAAACTGTTTCCATATGTAGAACTAATCACAGATCCGGCATTGGCAGCGAAAGGGTTAACCTTTTCACTGTTCAATATTCCTGTAAGAAATAATGATGCCATAAATATTTATTAGCTGAATTTTCATAATAGCATATGTATACAGGGTTTGCTAGTATTGGTAGAAACAGATCTATTATAATTTCATAAGCAAACAAGAGCTGACCACGATCAGACGGCTCATACAGGAGCCGTCTGATCTGGGTCTACTCTATTTGCAAAGGCATAGAAAGGCGTGTGTATGGTGTAAAAGGTTAAACAAGATAATGATTAAGACAACATTTGAACAAGTGATGATGTTTTACACAATCCTTGATAACTAGTTCAGAAATTGGTTCAATAGAGACACAAAGCTCTGAATAAAATATAAGTTGATAATTCAGATCTACCGACAAAGGTGTGTACCCAAATACTAAAATCGCCACCCCCGCTCCCCTCCACCAAACCCTATACTATGACCATTCTTTGGTCAAAGTTTAAATTGGTGGAGAAATAAGGATCTATTCTTAAACATGTTTAAATTTACGCATCTTATCTGGTATGTAAAAGGTTATGGTAAATATTATTTCTTATTTAGCGTGCCCATTAAACGAGTTAATTTGGTTTAAAGTGATAGTCTCTACATGCAACGTGTTTTAAAAATGTCCAAAATCATATAAATCATTTGTTAGTATGCTGATGTATGTTAATGTTACATGTGTAAATGTAATGTCAGTAACATTTGTTTTGTTCAATGCGATGTCATCTTGACGGACTACATTAAGACACAGAAGTTTGACTCTGATCATGTATATTGTGAAGATTGTGTGACGGTGCATTTGCGTGTGCTTAGTATATTGTATGCAAGTTGTTCGCTGTTATGCCTATTGCAGTTAGAATGACTGTTTCAAATATAGCACCGAGTGGCTTTTTGTGTAAATTTAACTGGTGGATTTCGCATCAACGTATACATTGTTCCACAATAGCTTATCTTATTTCGTTTCGCAGAGGGTTAGGCGGGAATAATGTATACCTAGTATAATGGCAGCGATTTTGTATAATGTGTGACTTAACTGGTAATGCGCATGTGCATACTATATGCTACTTAGTATTTAAATATATTACATGTACTTTGTAATTTACTCTTTTATTTTCACTCCTAGTTCCTGTTGAATTGTATGTCTTCTCTCCGCTACTGGAGGCTAATAAATAAATAAATAAAAATGAGCAGGGTTAATTTGACCAAATTCAGCAATCTTCATATTAGTATACATTTGTAATACATACTACGAACTTTGCGATCACGTTCAAATCCACGGCATTCAAATAAATATTAAATTAAATTTAGATATATTTTGTTTTATATTGACCTTAGCTCACGTATAACTACGAGTTCCAGTTCCCCTGTCTACGGGTGGACCCAGACCAGAAAGGAACTTTGAGCATTATCGACCATCCTTCGACCGGACATTGCTCTCCGTCGTATGAAAAGCATGACATTGATACTGGTAACAACCTACTTCAAATATTCAGATAAAATGCATAAATTAAAACATTTTCAAGAATGACTTATTTCTCCACCAAACTTTATGTTGTGACCACTATTTAGAATCGTACAGAAGAGACGATTCTAAAAAGTGGTTACAACGGAGGGTTTGATGAACAAATGACGATTTTAACCATTCGCTTGCTGAATTTTAAAAATACATTTCTCCTTCTTTACCCATGCCCTTTTGTATAATTACATATATCTTCACTGTGTACAAATATATCGCTGTGCAATCACTGCTGTGGAGTGCACTGGTTGCACAATCAACTTGTAAATAGTGTAGACCCTGATGGGACAGCTCCTGCAGGAGCTGTCTCATCTGGGTCTTCACTATTTACAGGTAGGTATATTGACGCGAATAGCAAGCGATGGGTTAGTATTTGAGTATGCACCATTACTGGTGTTCTGTATTTGTAATATTTATTTTGCTGTATATCTAACCGTTTACCTTATAATAATTTGCAATCAGACGACTCCCTGGTCAGAGTCTGCTGTCTACTTAAGGAGTGGATATGAGTTATATATACAGTAGAACCCCTCTAATGCGACAACTTAATGAATAAACATGGGTGTCTTTATATAAGCAGATGATTGCTTAATTCAGGACAAAAGTGAAGTAGAAAACTCCCATAGGAGTTTTCTGCATTACTTTTGTCCTGCATTAATCCACCACCTGCCTCTACCACCCAGTATTATACCTCTTTAGGTGGTCGCATTAGATGGTTTTTACTGTATATGTTGTGTATATATTGTGTAAAACAGTTACTCTGTTCAGCTCAATCATTGAGTACACTTGGGATAGGTGGATACAGTTTGTTCACTTAAATGTTTTCGTTATACATGAACTTTACCACTGTTTTTGCCATCGCGGTTGTTGTAGCTTAGTCGGAGAGGGGATACGTTTATTTACACTGTTCGCTTTTAGGGTGGGGATGGAATAAGTGTGAGGTTGGGCGCAAAATAAACCGGTGTACCCCCAGTGACTTTTGTCATTGACCGTTCTGAGGAGGTATTTTCATCTTTCCCCTATTGTATGTTTGTTTTGTTTTTGTGCGTCTCTTGATGTTTATATAGTTATGTACATTTGTTGTTTCATTGAGTTGCTGTTCGGGCGACTGTTTGTTCTGTATGTGGTGTTTCCTGCATGACTCATTTTTGTACTTTTAGTTGAGTCTGCGTTCGTTCTCAAGTTTTTGATTGGTCAGATTCGAGCCTTTGGCTCAAATCTGACCAATCAAAAGCTTGAGAACTCAAATCTGACCAATCAAAAGCTTGAGAACGAACTCAGACTCAACTAAAACGTTTTATAAGCATAGACTGAAATCTGATCCTGTCTATTCTGATTTCTGTTTGCAAAGGCGTTACACGGTGCGTCTTTCAAATAAAGGAGTCAAGCAAAGGTCTAAATAAATTGGAATGGGTACCAGTCAACCTTTACCTACACATCGAAAATAGGAAAGGGAGATAGGCACCAGAAAATCGACTTCTACTTATTCTACAAAAAACATATGAATTATTTGCATGCTTAACAACAGTTCCTGTCACATGTGACATTCTTTACGTATTACAATCGCTCAAATCAGCATTTATTTCCAATTCTCTGAACATATGATCTAACTATCAAAAGAGTAACAAACAGTTCGGGTCGAGTATCCATACCGCCATTCATATATGTTTACAACGATTGCCTCGAACCATGTAGACCCAAAATCCAAACTTTTGGCGCAGGTAACCGCAAGTTCCCTTTATTTATGCAAAGGTTAAACACAATCAAAGTATACGAAGTACCAGAAGTTCCCTTGGAGGTTTATCATACAGTTTGCACTCAAATCATAATTTGAGCATTATAAGTCACTGTTACTAACAGCCACCCTCTCCAAAATATCACGATTTCGCTATGTCCAGTTATATATCTATGTAATAAACTTTGGTGACCCGGTGAGGGTACTCAAGCATGTCTTACAAGAAAATCACTGATGCAAAGCATCAAAAGGCGCGTATTACTGAATAATAATCAAACCTATTTTACATGTATATAATATTTAAGCTATGTCAACAAAATGTCTAAATGATTTAGATCTACTCATATGGCCTTAGTAACGCAACATAATTCTTCAGTTTCATCACAAAGGGCCCTTGAAACGGCAGCCGTGTTAGTAGGGTGGCCCTAGTTATACAATAACCCTTTCAGTCTCACACTATACGAGGGGTGTTCCAAAAATAATGTCACTTGCATCGGTGCTCATATAGCGGTAGTGCTTTTGTTCATTTTAATTTGCTCTACCCTTCAAAATACTCTCCGCCAGCCAGAATACACCTTTTTAGCCGGTCAATCCATTTTTGGAAGCATTTTTCATACTCTTCAATGGGGACACCCATCAAAACTGATAAACAGCAGATCCAAGGGCATTTCTCGAATTGTATCTCCTTCCAGATAAATGATATTTAAGTTTTGGAAAGAGAAAATAGTCGCAGGGGGCCAAGTCTGGCGAATACGGAGGGTGCGGAAGGACAGTAACCTTCTCTGACTCCAAAAAGTCAGTCACAATACGTGCCTTGTGAGCGGGTGCATTATCATGCAAAAGTCGGAAATACTTAAGTCCTGTTTTGGGGCAGCTACTTTTGTATTAGTTCTTCAATTTTCTCAGAACAACGTTTTTATAGAACTTGCCTCTGACCGTTCTGCCTTTTGGCAGCGGGATTTGAATAGCTGGACCCTTATTAGTGAAAAAAATAGCATACAAAACCTTCTGTTCGTATTCGTTTGGCAATACTTGGGCGTCTGGCATTTTTAGTGGCCCATATTTGGTTGGAAACCTTCCGCTTTGGTTCAAAATAATACACCCAGGTCTCATCACCAGTGACTATATTATCAAAAGCCTTTTTACTATATCTTGGGTACAGTTTGAGAAGTTTTTTTGCCATTGTTACACGCGTCTTCTTTTGCTCATCCGTTAACAAATGGGGTACCCATCTTGCATTTATCTTTCTAACTTTTAGGTGTTTCTTCAAAATTGCATGAACTCTTGCTAACGACAAGTTTGTCATTCGAGCCAATTGTCTTACGGTGAATCGAGCATCAGTTTTGAGGATATTTCGGATTTTTTCTATGTTACCTTTGGTCGTAGTTGTTGCAGGACGACATGGGCGAGCAGCATCTTTCAGTTGCTGCTGCCCAGCACTAAATTTAGCTACCCACCTACAAACAGTCCTGTGGGACATTTGGCCCTCCCAATAAATGTCACACACCTCGCGGTGAATATCTACAGCCTTTATGCCGAGTAATGACCTACCTTTTATATAGGCCCTAATTTCAAGAACATTTTCAGCTCGTTTCCCTGTCATTTTGTGTATAGTCTAACGAATAGGCTATAAAACGATGTACACTGTACCGAGGCAAGTGAACGTGTGGACGAGATATTTACATGTGTCACGAGCCAGTGATCACTCAATCGACACGAGGTGGTTTTGTGCATGAATTGCACGATTTCCGCTAAATAAAGCACAGATGACATTATTTATGGAACACCCCTCGTACTCCTTATCCCCTTTCAGGTTAAATATTCATGTAAGAAATAATGACATCATGAATATTTATCAGTCCACTTTTTATAATGGCATAAGCGCACATATATCCAATTTCTAATCTGAACAATTTCTTAAGTTCAAAGCTTAGTGCAGGCCTAGAGTAATGCTGAAAACTCCTGTAGGTATTTCAGACATGCTGGTATTTTTTCATAACAACTCCGTAATGTATATTATCAAACTCGAGATATCAACTGTATGTCTAGCCTTGACACTTCGAACCTAGAGTAACTGGCCATCTCAACAAGATCCAAATTGCCTGACGTACAGTAACAGTAATTGTTCATGTAAGTGACATTATGACGATTAATTAGTGGCATTTTCAAAAGGAAATTTGAACACTGGAAGCTTTCACCAAGGCAGAAACTTTTGCACCAGATCTATATTAGTTCATAAGTAAACAGAGCAGATTCAGCAGGAGCCATCTATTTTGAGTTTACTCTAGGTTTACCTTGTTTGCAAAGGTGTATCTATGAAGTAAAAGGTTATGCCTGGGTCTTAAATCATGCTCTAGCATAAAATAGGTGTATATATTAATTAAAAGCACTAATGACAAACCGCAGGTCTGCATTCAATTACATTACTTAAGAGCTCCTTTTGGCTTATATCAGTATATTAATGTCAAATATATTCAAACTATATGTTCATATCATTTATAATAACTAATCAGTAGCCGTTATTAATCTTTAACCCTCCTTTCGCCTGCTTTCGCCTGCTTTCGCCTATTTTGCCAAATATCCCCCTTCCGTGTTTTAGTCATACATGTACTCTGTTTCGCAGCATCTTAGACATTTCCTCGGTGGTTATCGTTAATGATCTTGCCATTGCGGTATTACACTTTGTATTAGCCCCGACCATAGGAGAAATAATTTCTAATATTTTCATTTCCAAAATACAAACAATCATACAGTGGAAACAGATCAGTCGACCTGTTTTCAACTATATTGAATGTATTATTCCAAACATACTGTTTTTACACTCATAAATTCTGAAAGGGGGTGATCCCCCGAGAGCAAAAATCGCAACACAAAAAGAGAAAATTGCAGACTCGGTTTTATTGAGTCTGTTCATGAACAGTAATTGAAAGTGCAACACTGCTCACGCCCCCTAGCACCGGCTTAAGCGGTATTCAATTTTCAGAACAAGAAGTACTGAAATTCATGATCTCGAAGGATCAGAATCATAACCCACAAATTGCAGTTCCACTGTATTCTCACAAGTTTTGATAAATCAGCCCTCCTACGAGTGAAATTCAACCGAAAGAATTACATATATACGCGGGGACTTTATGTCCCCGCGCCGATGATTGAACTTTCGGAACATACATGCCAACATGTGACAATGCTAATCAAAAATACTTAGAATCGATGTCTCCTTAAGTATTTATGTCTATGCAAACCCCATAATATTACAATGATGTGATGGACATGAAATGAAAAGTAGCGGACAGTAAATCGATTATAGGTCGTTGTATAACCACCGTTAAATACACCATCGGAAAATGTAAAGCGCAATGATGTAAAAGCATATTGTGCACTTACTAGACCCAAATGACGATGAACTGAGAAAAGCATATCATCTTAAAAGACGTATTTACGGTGCAAAATGGCCGAACTATATTTGACATCTAGACGGTTATGAAAAATCACAGCCCATTGGATTTTGTATATGTGAGGCAATAGATGGTTTCGGAAGAAAATTAATCTCAGATATCATACACACACAAAGACCCAGAATTGATTGTAAGGGCACACCTGCTGGTGGAATTCTTTGAAGAATATTGAGAAAATAGCTCATGTCCTGCGTTGACAACACTAATGTTAGTCATTAACAACAGCTGTGTCGTCGTGCTGCAACTATTGCATCGACGTTGATGCATTTGATCTAAACGAAGTGAAGTTCTGAAAAGGCATGTATTCGATTACAAAGCAAAACATGGTATATTCCAAGTACTGGCACATCTTCTGAAACCCGAGCTTCAAATGCCGTTAGACACTGACGCAGGTCTTAACTAGCAATTAATTTCCATTCTAAAGCTTCCTACTCTACATTATGTATGTCTTTTCAGAAAATTCGTTTTAGCTTATTTAGTTGCAAAACATGTACATAGCAGTCATATTGCGTTGTCAATATAGGTTCTAAGTACAACGAACACAGACGTCTACAATGTATATTGTTGCCTAACCGCTCCCATTCCCTCTCTCCCCTCTCCATTCTTGCCTCTTCTCTCTATCTATCTTTCTCTCGCTCCCTCTTCTCTCTCGCATTCTCTCTCTCTGTCTCTCTCTATCCCTGACCCACATACCTGTCCATTCACCCTTATCTGTTTGTCTCTATTTCTTTCTTTTTTTTCTCTTTTTCCTCTCCATCGCGCTTTCCTCTCTTTCATCTCCATTTTCTCTATCTGTATCTCTCTCTATGTCTCTCTATTTCTGCCTCTGACTGTGTAAGTGTGTTTCTGTCTCTCTGTCTTTCTCCCATTCTATCATATCTCTTCCCTCTTTGCTCTCTCTCTGTCATCCTCTCTTCTGTCTCACACTTACCACCATACTATCTTTCTCGCTCTCTTGTCTCTGTCTACATCACCCCCACTTCCCACTCGCTTACTTTCATATCCCTCTATCTCTGTCTCTCATTGACCCACTTACCCATCAATACATATTATTCTCTTTCCTCTTTCTCTTTCTGTCCTTCTGTTTCTCTTTTCTGTCAATTTCTCTCTCTCTCTCCGACCTCCTTTCCTTTTCTCTCTCCACTCTATCTCTCTTTCATCATTCCCAACCAATCTATCTTTTTTCTCTCTCTCAGTCTCTGTGTCTCTCTATATTCCTCTTTCTTATGCTTATACAAATCATGAAAATGGATATGACCCTGAACTTTCCGAAATTTGTAGATAATATCACCATAGATTTCAAGGTGAGAAATCCAGTGTTGCAGTAACGTCCGTAGATTGCATTTATATTTACTAATGAGTAAGTAAGTTGTGTGTAATAATGTACATGTACTTTCATGTGGCATATCTAAAACAGATGAAATAGTTCAAACTATTGACAGGTTCGTGACAATTAATTAAGCATAAATCAAATTTCATACCTTAATTGTAGAAAGACAACAAATCAAATTGGTAATAATGTTCTTCCCACATTTGTTACTAGAAATTCGTCATCTGGTAATAGGAAAGAGTTAAACATTCGACTGCGTAAGTAATGTCTTATACTACAGCCTTCCAGTTGTCACTTCTTGAAACATGCATACTTTCATATGTAATGGTGCTTATGCACTATATAATTACACGTGGCATTATGAACAATTAACGTATATTGGGATAGTCCCTTTGACCATTATCAGATACTACTTGGTGATTTAACAATTCAAAATGCAATATCTTCCATCTAGATTTGCTGTTTTGTATGGAAAAGTAGTAAAGTCAAGCAGGCAAAGCAACATGCAAGGCGCAACCACCACCAAAACACCGATAGACAGCATGACACACACACACACACACACACACACAACCACACACCCAAACGCACACACACACACTCACACGAAATGAACACAGAAAACACCAAAAGACACACAAGAAACAGGGACAAACGTTCCACAACATGAACAAATCACAAGCACAAAGACGCAAGGCAAACAAAAGGAAGGGTAAAGATGATAGGATAGAAACTACAGATACGTTGTTTCTTCAGTAGAAACTTCGATACACATACAAGACAAACTCTCCTCGCATATTTAGTTACACATATGTTTAGAGGGACATTTGGAAACGCATAATGATTAACTATAGAAACGTACAAATTTATATGTTTATTCATTCAATTACTTAATTTATGAAAAGGTAGTTTAAACGTTCAACTATCAAAGGAAATGGTCATTCCCCTTAGATTCGTCTATTGTATACATTTTGACTGCAATGTGCATATTGATTACAGTAAAGAACTTATTCGTTGATCGTGTGCTTTTGTACCCCGGGACCAGAAAGGGTTACCGTGCACCCCGTCTGACTTTTTTCATGGGTACCAGAGTGTTTGGTAGGGTTTGCTGAATGGAAATCAAAATTGTACCCATGAAAAAACTCATTCCTGCTATGGGTACTTCTACCGTTTCCATGGCAACCAATGGTCTGAAAAAACAACGGTGGGTAAACGCTTTAATGTAGTATATCTATGCGCTTTGGGGCACTAAGAGATTGAAAAAGGTGCCAAACTAAAGGTAAGACATTGGCCCTTCATTGAGAGTATATGTTCGTTCATTACCTCATTGGCATAATCATGAATATTAATGAGAACACCGTAAAATGAAGAAAAATGACTAGATGATTGCGAAAACTAGATCTGAAATCACATGTGTTGCTCCAAATACACCCAAATATGTTCTCATACATAAAACATCATCCAGGAGAGTATTATATAAAAACAAAATCGTGTTTCTATGGGTTATATACATTTTTATTGCGTTTTTGAGTATCCATAGCAGAGATACGTCCGGACAGCGTAAGCGCATAGAGGAGATAACATTATATCTCAAGGCCTTCGAGAGCTGGTAGCTAACAGTATCAAATTGTTACTAAGCATAAAATAAATACAATGGTCCTTGATTTAGAATGTATTGTTGTTAATAAGTTCATTAGCATGTTTATGAATATTAATGAGAAGGTGACAGGGAAATGGTAAAACTAGATCTAAAGTCACCTGTGATGCTCCAAATGAATAAAGATGTGTTCTTATACATAAAACCACCTAATTGAGCGTAATCTAGCAGATACTATGTAAAAACGTGTCTCTTTGGGTCATCTGCATTTTATTAAGTCTTAGAGTTTCCATAGCAATTGTACGCCCGGACAGCGTCAACGCATAGTTAATTTAAAAACGTTATATCACAGGGCTTTGGGCAGCTGGAAGCTAACATTATCAACATGTTACCAAATATAGTTATAAGAAATACAATGGTCTTTGATTTAGAATATCATATTGTTAATCAGTTCATTAGCACATTCATAAATATTAATGCTTAAATCAAACAAAAAGAAGGGACATTATTTAAAAACGGTAGAACGAATTTTAAATCATCAGGTATGCTCAAAGTATACCGTAATAATTCAATCGCTTTCGAATTAATTATGATTTAGCTGGTTTTATATCAAATTATGGTGTCTGTATCCGTTATTTTCTTTATACGGGCATGACTGTGCATCTTTCTGGTATGAAAACAAATGAACAGTTAAGGTACAAAATTGCGTTTGAATTTCCAAGTGTGATATGAAACTTTCAAATCTGCTTAATTTTATATGCATAACCATGAGTAGGGTTTCACAAAAAACGTGAAATGATTTACCCAGCGTCTGAATTAAGCAAAGATTAAGATAATGACTCAAGAACTTAAATTTACTAAGTGAACTAAACGGAGTATGTGTAGGCTGATGTCTCGCTCATTTGAATAGTTGCATATATACGAGTATTTTCTTTGTTGTTATCCGTATCAGTACACCATGGCAATGATTATGATATATGAACTCATTTTTAAAAGTATTATATTTTGAAGAGACGCCATTGTAATGACGTGTAAATTACCAGTATTGATGAGGACATCTAAAAGTAATATAACATGGTTTGTAAAGTAGAAATGAAACAATGCTTTTTAACGTGTGTATTTCGTGACATACAAGTGACATTTGACCTTTCGAAGCTAATGCTTTTAACGCATACATGTATTTACAAACAGAAGCATACATGTATTTACAAACCATTATATAATTGTCGTTTACAGCACATGTACACAACGTTGTCAGTGCATGCTGAATATGGATAGCTAGATTTTGAGAAACAATACATGTCACATTACTAAAATAAGATGCATGGCAAAAAATGCATGAAACATCATCATGGCAAATTCAATAAATACTAATGATAACACAAGAAACGGAAAACCCATCCCTCATTTCGATTCAGGTCCTCAATGTTAAGAGTGTTTCTACGGGTTTACAAGTGGTAGACCTTTCTGTGTGATATATTCAACTATCATCACATCTGTATTAATCATTATGCAAGTTTTGACCAAAACAATGTACGCTGAATTATGTCTCCCCCATTTATGGGGAGACATATTGTTTTTGCTAGAGTTGTCTGTCCGTCCACCGGTCCGTCCGTCTGTCCGTCCGTCTGTCTGTCTGTCCGTCACAAACTTTTGTCGTGCGTATCTCTGAAACCAGTTGGGATAGAGTCACCAAACTTCACAGGAATGCTCCCCAGCATGCGTTGTTGTGCACCTGGGGTTTTCGAATTGTCTCCCCCTGATAACTTTGGAGTTATTTCCCCTGATGACATAAAATTAGAAAAACTTTGTGCCGCGCATATCTCTGAAACCGCTAGTACTAGAGTCACCAAACTTCACAGGAATGTTCACTAGCATAAGTTATTGCCCCTGATATGAACACTTAAATTGATACAAACTTTGTGTCGCGCGTATCTCTGAAACCGGTAGGGCTAGAGTCATCAAACTTTACAAGATTGTTCACTAGCATGAGTTGTTTTGCTCTTGAGTTTTTTCCTTTTGAATTGTCTACCCTGTTAACTTTGGAGTTACTGCCCCTGATGACTTAAAAGTAGACAAACTTTACTTAGTGTCGTGCATATCTCTGAAACCACTAGGGCTAGAGTCACCAAACTTCAAAGGAATGTTGACCGGCATGAGTTGTTGTGCATCTGGGATTTTTTAAATGTCTCCCCTTGATAATTTTGGAGTTACTGCCCCTGATATGATTACTTAGATTTAGAGAAACTGTGTCATGCATATCTTAAAACCCAGTAGGGCTAGAGTCACCAACTTTAACAGGAATGTTCACCAGCATAAGTTGTTGTGCACCTAGGTTTTTTTTAATAGTCTCCGCCTGAAAATTGTTGAGTTATTGCCCCTGATAGGATACTTAAAATTACAGAAACTTTGTGCTGCACATATTTCTGAAACCAGTAGGGCTAGTCACCAAACTTCATAAGAATGTTCACCAGTTGTTGTGCATCTGGATTTTTAATTGCCTCCCCCTGATAACTTTGGAGTTACTGCCCCTTATGACTTAAAATAAGAGAAACTTTACTTTGTGTCGCGTGTATCTCTGAAACCACTAGTACTAGAGTCACCAAACGTTGGAATTACTGCCCCAGATGACTTAAAATTAGACCCTGATAAGTTTGGAGTTACAGACATTACACGTGTGTATTTGAAAGAGGATGGGAGGGGGAGACATCTGTTTTTGTGACAAAAACAAACCTCTAGTTGAAACTGCTGCACTCTAAGGAGAAGCGCGAAGATAAGACAATTAATGATTTGCATAACATTGACATGGGGTCTTTCCCGCCTTGTAGATTTGCTTGATCCGACACATTTAACGGGTCATGTGTGTGCGTATGTGCGTGTGAGTATTTGTTTATGTTGGAGTGGTGGTCCAGTGGTAGGACATTAGATTGGGAGGGTCCCTGGTTCAAATCCTGCCATCGGACTCTCAGAATTTTTCTGAGCAAACAATGCATCCTACGTTTGCTCCTCTCTACCCAGGTGTATACATGGGTACCTATGAGGAAATAATCCAAACTGTGTAGATCTGCGATCAGACGTTAAGATACACATTTATATATGTACTCCGAATCAAATCTGAATATCTGTATTGAGTTTTTCGATAAACGGACGTTAATTACAGTATATGTATGTGGATGTAATGTCACTCAATAACACACAGTGTTTTATTTTTCTCCTACTTTTGTAAACAGCATACACTATCGCGGTGTCGGAAACGCAGTAGCTTGCTAGGGTCTAGATTGTTCACATTGACATTGTTTTGAGTTCCATAAGCTGACTATTTTACATATTTATCTGCCATGTTTTGTTTTACTTTACGCGCTAAACAGTTCACAGGAGAAGTATTGGAGACGCTAAATATTACATTTATTTTGCGTAAAGTGAATAAATTTAGGCTAAACTTCAAATTAAGATTTGGTTGGTATAGTGCACAATACAGTATTAAATAGCAGGTAATCCCTTAAAAACTTAAATATTTACTGCGTGTACCGAAAATAATGATTTGTACTTCTGATTGTTACATACATTTTCATTTGGAAACTGGTGTTTTTTCAACATCCAAGTTAAAAGCGGGAATATTATACAAGTTACAACGTAGTTAATAGTCCCCGACGCTTAGAAATTGAAACCTAAGGCTTTGGCATTCCTTTATACCAGACCCTAAAATGCCCGAATTCTAATAAAACGCTAGTATCGAACAGGTTCAGTATTTATATGGAAAATCCCTACAATGGAAGCACAGCTCACTTACGACACACTAGTTTTTATGGGTGGACTAAGCATATTGAAGAGTTACAATAAATCATCCGGTAAACCCCTACTTTTGTACATGTATAATATTTTAATTGGAAATACTTTTCTGCAAAACAAACCAAAAACTACATTTTGTGTAGTTAGGAATGTTCAAAACTCCCCTATGAAATCGAAATGTTTTGGGAAATTGGACGTAAAAAATTAACACTTATAACGCCACCTATGTAGCGCTGCGTCTTAGACTTGAAACATACTACAATGAACACATGTTTTCAATTATATTATGAAACTAGTTATGTTCAATCATTATTATGAAGATTGCTAATTTGAACTTTTATCTTATTATGAAGATTGCCAATTTGAACTTATATCGAAACATGCTTATGTGATACATGAAACCCCGTTTCCATCGATATTTATACTTTTTGTCATGCTACAGTGCTCCCTCCCTACAACGGCCCTCTCAATAACGATTCCCTCCTTACAACAACACATGTCACTGTTTCCGAAACAACAAGGCTCCAGAAACAACTTTTTTCCATCGTTTTTTCTTTATGCCTCCATCAAACCCTATGTTGTGACCACTCTTTAGAATCGTCACTTTGTGACGATTCTAAAGAGTGGTCACAACATAGGGTTTGATTGAGGCATAACGGTTTTAGTTCTCGAAATAACCTTATATGGGGATTTGCAAACAAGCTAATTATGTTTGATTTTCCCTCCCTATAACAACTCCCTCTGAACAACACATACAATCGTCGTATCCCAAAGGGTGTCGTTGTAGAGAGGGAGTACTGTAATACATTGCCGAATGAACACATGATAGTCTTCTTCGGTGTTTATTCGACTGCCTTTCTCATAATATACTTCTTTTAGCAATGGTTTGTGCAATTGTTAGGCATTTATTTCTAACAACAAAGCACTGACATTTACATGTATCTAAATATTTAGTTAAAATGAGATATTAAGACTTCTGTCATTTGCAAAAGATACAAAAGAGAATCATGAAATAACACAGAATTGCTGAGACATATGGGATGAACACACAAACTGACTAATGCGTACTTTCAGAATGCCAGTGCCCGGATCAAAGTGCCAACGCTATCATGGATGATCATGGTCTTCTGACAGTTGCTTTTAAGCGACAACAAAACGTCTGGAATTACCAGGTCAAGGTCAGTGATAAACTCACTGGCCAGGAAATTGGTGACACTAAACAGACACAAATCAACGCCTCTAAGGTATGCACTACTAAGATCGACCATACTTACGTACGACAGTTAGTAATAATGTAATGACGAGTACTACGCACTTTGGTTTACTATATTGATATTTATTATATGAATATTTCTTACATACATTATTACTAATATTAGTTAGATAAATGGTTAAAGCTTTAGGTGGTACAATTTTTTCATTTGAACTGGATAACGGTATTAATTCTGTGTAAAAGGTGTTCTTGCATTTGTCTTTGTAGTATATACCATAAAGCTGCAATATTTGTTGCGTTAGTTACCACCGTACAAGCTTTAACTGTTAATATTGCCAAAGAATACATACCTGTCCATTTCTCTGTTCGTCTAGGATGTAATCGAATATCAAAGTTTCGGAGAGCATGGGGACAACGGTTTGGTTGTAAAGGTGGGTAGATTCAGTAAACTACATATAGGCCGGAAGTTTAATGACAATAAAAAAAAGACTTTTAGGCAGGTGTCTGCTTAATGCAATTTGAAAGTCATTTTAAATCTGCAGTCATCTATCTGAGAGACCAGTGCTGATATTGATTTTAATGTCTAGTTTACAAGGGTTTTGCTGTAATTCTAACTGAACCTATTTCTCAAAGTTTGTTTTTGAACTTGACAAATGATCTACCATGATAATAATTATGCACTAATCCATTTACATCCCATAGTATTTATGACAAAGTCGTCCAACTCGAATTTCAGAGTTCATTCATTTTTCAAGTGTTTTTTCTCTGCAAATGAAATGAAATATATGTTAGCGAAAATCCTTGATTAAATTAATTGGAATAATAAACAATGCAGACCTCATTCGGATGGATCATTAGGAGTCCCCTAATCTGGTTCTAACTTTTTGTCTATGTGGGAGTAAAAGGCTTAAATTTATCAGTTGCCCCTGAAATAATTATGTTCCTTATTTAACTCGACATTTGATTCGTATTATACTCGTTTCTATTTGGCCATCAATCACGAAAGTCATATGTGTTGCCATTGTATTCTATAACAAGGTTTTGTTTACAGTTAAAAAACGTTTTCGTATTGTTTTGCATTGATATTATTATTATTATTTTCATTGCCTTTTAACAGATGCCATAGTCAATTAACGGATAGGTTTTATATACATGTATGTATTAGTTTTTAATTATTAAAAGCGCGTACTGATAACTGTTTGTAACCGCTTATAAGCTCTCTGTAGACATGGGCAAAGTTAAATAGCACGGATAGAAATGACAGCAACCTAAGAACTCTATAAAGAAATAATGACATCACGAATATTAGTTAGCTGGTTTTTATACTGACATATGAAATCAGGATTTTTTGTCCAGGACAGAAATTGTAGAATCATAAGCAAACGGAGCATACCCTGATCAGACGGCTCTTACAGGAGCTGTGTTACAACCACTTTTGCAATAATAACCAGAATTGCAATAAATTTATTGCAAAACTGGTTGGGATGTAAAATGGGTCCAAATTCGTATTGCAATTACTTGACAACCACTTTTGCAATAAAAACCAGAATTGCAATAAATTTTTCTAGATTTAAGAATTAGGTTACCGTTGCATTTCGGGTAGTTGCTAGTAGTTGCAAACAACTTTACATGACATACCCGGACGAAAACAAAGCCCAAATGGGCTTATCAGTAAATTAGGAAAACAACCATTTATCAGTGTTTTCTCTTTTTAAACACTGGATGGGTTGATAGACTAGTCAATTATATGATTGTTTGTTTCGAAAGTTGTTGAACTTTACTTTTTAAAGCTAATTCGGATAATATGGAAGCCTAATGGGCTTATCTGTCAACCATGAACTTGCCAAAAACTACCTGTTCTGAACTTAATATATAATTGAAATTTGACAGTAATGATAACAATGAAGACCAATTTGCCATAGTCTACTAGATCAGACACCTTTTCAAGAATTACAAAATGTTTATTGCGAAACTGGTTGAGATGTAAAAAGTGTCTAAATTCGTATTGCAAATACTTGACAACCACTTTTGCAATAAAAACCAGAATTGCAATAAACTTTTCTACATTGGAGAAATGAGTTATTCATGTATCGGCGGCAGTTGTTAACAGACGCGAACATCTCAAATGGACACATCGCAATGCCAACAAAGCCTAAATGGGCTTATCAGCACATTATGAAACCAACCTTATATCGTCTCTTTCTGTTTGAACATTGGGGATTGACAGCGTAGTCCCAACCACTTTTGCAATAAATTTATTGCAAAACTGGTTGGGATGTAAAATGGGTCCAAATTCGTATTGCAATTACTTGACAACCACTTTTGCAATAAAAACCAGAATTGCAATAAACTTTTCTACATTGGAGAAATGAGTTATTCATGTATCGGCGGCAGTTGTTAACAGACGCGAACATCTCAAATGGACACATCGCAATGCCAACAAAGCCTAAATGGGCTTATCAGCACATTATGAAACCAACCTTATATCGTCTCTTTCTGTTTGAACATTGGGGATTGACAGCGTAGTCCCAACCACTTTTGCAATAAATTTATTGCAAAACTGGTTGGGATGTAAAATGGGTCCCAATTCGTATTGCAATTACTTGACAACCACTTTTGCAATAAAAACCAGAATTGCAATAAACTTTTCTACATTGGAGAAATGAGTTATTCATGTATCGGCGGCAGTTGTTAACAGACGCGAACATCTCAAATGGACACATCGCAATGCCAACAAAGCCTAAATGGGCTTATCAGCACATTATGAAACCAACCTTATATCGTCTCTTTCTGTTTGAACATTGGGGATTGACAGCGTAGTCCCAACCACTTTTGCAATAAATTTATTGCAAAACTGGTTGGGATGTAAAATGGGTCCAAATTCGTATTGCAATTACTTGACAACCACTTTTGCAATAAAAACCAGAATTGCAATAAACTTTTCTACATTGGAGAAATGAGTTATTCATGTATCGGCGGCAGTTGTTAACAGACGCGAACATCTCAAATGGACACACCGCAATGCCAACAAAGCCTAAATGGGCTTATCAGCACATTATGAAACCAACCTTATATCGTCTCTTTCTGTTTGAACATTGGGGATTGACAGCGTAGTCCCAACCACTTTTGCAATAAATTTATTGCAAAACTGGTTGGGATGTAAAATGGGTCCAAATTCGTATTGCAATTACTTGTCAACCACTTTTGCAATAAAAACCAGAATTGCAATACATGTAAACTTTTCTACATTGGAGAAATGAGTTATTCATGTATCGGCGGCAGTTGTTAACAGACGCGAACATCTCAAATGGACACATCGCAATGCCAACAAAGCCTAAATGGGCTTATCAGCACATTATGAAACCAACCTTATATCGTCTCTTTCTGTTTGAACATTGGGGATTGACAGCGTAGTCCCAACCACTTTTGCAATAAATTTATTGCAAAACTGGTTGGGATGTAAAATGGGTCCAAATTCGTATTGCAATTACTTGACAACCACTTTTGCAATAAAAACCAGAATTGCAATAAACTTTTCTACATTGGAGAAATGAGTTATTCATGTATCGGCGGCAGTTGTTAACAGACGCGAACATCTCAAATGGACACATCGCAATGCCAACAAAGCCTAAATGGGCTTATCAGCACATTATGAAACCAACCTTATATCGTCTCTTTCTGTTTGAACATTGGGGATTGACAGCGTAGTCCCAACCACTTTTGCAATAAATTTATTGCAAAACTGGTTGGGATGTAAAATGGGTCCCAATTCGTATTGCAATTACTTGACAACCACTTTTGCAATAAAAACCAGAATTGCAATAAACTTTTCTACATTGGAGAAATGAGTTATTCATGTATCGGCGGCAGTTGTTAACAGACGCGAACATCTCAAATGGACACACCGCAATGCCAACAAAGCCTAAATGGGCTTATCAGCACATTATGAAACCAACCTTATATCGTCTCTTTCTGTTTGAACATTGGGGATTGACAGCGTAGTCCCAACCACTTTTGCAATAAATTTATTGCAAAACTGGTTGGGATGTAAAATGGGTCCAAATTCGTATTGCAATTACTTGTCAACCACTTTTGCAATAAAAACCAGAATTGCAATAAACTTTTCTACATTGGAGAAATGAGTTATTCATGTATCGGCGGCAGTTGTTAACAGACGCGAACATCTCAAATGGACACATCGCAATGCCAACAAAGCCTAAATGGGCTTATCAGCACATTATGAAACCAACCTTATATCGTCTCTTTCTGTTTGAACATTGGGGATTGACAGCGTAGTCCCAACCACTTTTGCAATAAATTTATTGCAAAACTGGTTGGGATGTAAAATGGGTCCAAATTCGTATTGCAATTACTTGACAACCACTTTTGCAATAAAAACCAGAATTGCAATAAACTTTTCTACATTGGAGAAATGAGTTATTCATGTATCGGCGGCAGTTGTTAACAGACGCGAACATCTCAAATGGACACATCGCAATGCCAACAAAGCCTAAATGGGCTTATCAGCACATTATGAAACCAACCTTATATCGTCTCTTTCTGTTTGAACATTGGGGATTGACAGCGTAGTCCCAACCACTTTTGCAATAAATTTATTGCAAAACTGGTTGGGATGTAAAATGGGTCCAAATTCGTATTGCAATTACTTGACAACCACTTTTGCAATAAAAACCAGAATTGCAATAAACTTTTCTACATTGGAGAAATGAGTTATTCATGTATCGGCGGCAGTTGTTAACAGACGCGAACATCTCAAATGGACACACCGCAATGCCAACAAAGCCTAAATGGGCTTATCAGCACATTATGAAACCAACCTTATATCGTCTCTTTCTGTTTGAACATTGGGGATTGACAGCGTAGTCCCAACCACTTTTGCAATAAATTTATTGCAAAACTGGTTGGGATGTAAAATGGGTCCAAATTCGTATTGCAATTACTTGACAACCACTTTTGCAATAAAAACCAGAATTGCAATAAACTTTTCTACATTGGAGAAATGAGTTATTCATGTATCGGCGGCAGTTGTTAACAGACGCGAACATCTCAAATGGACACACCGCAATGCCAACAAAGCCTAAATGGGCTTATCAGCACATTATGAAACCAACCTTATATCGTCTCTTTCTGTTTGAACATTGGGGATTGACAGCGTAGTCCCAACCACTTTTGCAATAAATTTATTGCAAAACTGGTTGGGATGTAAAATGGGTCCAAATTCGTATTGCAATTACTTGTCAACCACTTTTGCAATAAAAACCAGAATTGCAATAAACTTTTCTACATTGGAGAAATGAGTTATTCATGTATCGGCGGCAGTTGTTAACAGACGCGAACATCTCAAATGGACACATCGCAATGCCAACAAAGCCTAAATGGGCTTATCAGCACATTATGAAACCAACCTTATATCGTCTCTTTCTGTTTGAACATTGGGGATTGACAGCGTAGTCCCAACCACTTTTGCAATAAATTTATTGCAAAACTGGTTGGGATGTAAAATGGGTCCAAATTCGTATTGCAATTACTTGACAACCACTTTTGCAATAAAAACCAGAATTGCAATAAACTTTTCTACATTGGAGAAATGAGTTATTCATGTATCGGCGGCAGTTGTTAACAGACGCGAACATCTCAAATGGACACATCGCAATGCCAACAAAGCCTAAATGGGCTTATCAGCACATTATGAAACCAACCTTATATCGTCTCTTTCTGTTTGAACATTGGGGATTGACAGCGTAGTCCCAACCACTTTTGCAATAAATTTATTGCAAAACTGGTTGGGATGTAAAATGGGTCCAAATTCGTATTGCAATTACTTGACAACCACTTTTGCAATAAAAATCAGAATTGCAATAAACTTTTCTACATTGGAGAAATGAGTTATTCATGTATCGGCGGCAGTTGTTAACAGACGCGAACATCTCAAATGGACACACCGCAATGCCAACAAAGCCTAAATGGGCTTATCAGCACATTATGAAACCAACCTTATATCGTCTCTTTCTGTTTGAACATTGGGGATTGACAGCGTAGTCCCAACCACTTTTGCAATAAATTTATTGCAAAACTGGTTGGGATGTAAAATGGGTCCAAATTCGTATTGCAATTACTTGACAACCACTTTTGCAATAAAAACCAGAATTGCAATAAACTTTTCTACATTGGAGAAATGAGTTATTCATGTATCGGCGGCAGTTGTTAACAGACGCGAACATCTCAAATGGACACACCGCAATGCCAACAAAGCCTAAATGGGCTTATCAGCACATTATGAAACCAACCTTATATCGTCTCTTTCTGTTTGAACATTGGGGATTGACAGCGTAGTCCCAACCACTTTTGCAATAAATTTATTGCAAAACTGGTTGGGATGTAAAATGGGTCCAAATTCGTATTGCAATTACTTGACAACCAGTTTTGCAATAAAAAAACAGAATTGCAATAAACTTTTCTGGATGAAACAAAGAAGTTACTGTTGCATTTCGGATACTTGCTAATAGTTGCAAACCTGGTAGTAGGATAAAACTTATAAGTAAATTTTGGAAACCAACCATATACATGTACATGTAAAAGTAAAAGTGAGGTGTAATGTTACGAACTATATACATGTACATATTCTCCCGACTTCACAATTTACCCCTTAGCACTGGGTTATATGTCGGCCATTAACATTCAGCGCCCAATGCAGCTTATTTCCCTCACAGGAACCCATTTATACACCTGGGTGGAGAGTATTAATCGTGGGGTGCATTTATTGTTCAGAAAATATATGATAGCCCGATGGCAAGATTCGAACCGGGGACCCTCCGATCCCAAGTCTAACCTCCTATCACTGGACCACCACTCCAACAAATGTATTTCAATGTTTTCTATATTTAAAAAAGCTGGATCTAAGGTCTTTTTAAAGCTAATTCGGATAATATGAAAAATTAATAGCCTTATCAGAAAAACACGAGTTTGTCAAAATAACATCCATTTTAGCTCACCAGAACGTGCTCAGGGTGAGCTTTTGTGATCGCTTGGTTTCCATTCTCCGTCAGCTTGCGTCGTGCGGTCGTCAGTCGTCAACAATTTGAACATTTAAAAATCTTCTCCTCTGAATATACAGGGTTGTCAGGTTTCATATTTGGCACTTACCATCATATTTAAGTCCTCTACAAAAGGTATATAAATTATGTCCCTGGGGTCAAAATTGGTCCCACCCCAGGGGGCCTTGTTATCTATAGAAACATATAGCGAAAACTTTGAAAATCTTCTCTGAAACTGGCAGTTTTCCAGCTTTAATATTTGGCATATATTTATGTTATAATATAGATCTGATTCCAGAGTATTTGCTATGCCCAAAATCTGTGTTAATGTATCCGTATAAAATTAATATAATTATTATTCAGGATATCATTATTATTTACATGTATATAAATGTAACAAAAGCACGGTGTACGGTCAACAGTGTGAAATCTAGTCAGTCATAAAACTGTTTTCAATCTATTCCGAAATGATCGTGTTTATCCTTAACTCAGTGAATATTTATGTAAGAAATAATGGCATCATGAATAATAATTAGATTAATTTTAAAAATGGCATATTAAACTGTAGGAACTATAGAATCATATATATTTCATTCGATAAGCAAACAGAACAGACCCTGATCAGATGGCCCCACGAGAGCTATCTGATCTAATTCTACTCTGTTTGTAAATGCGGAGAAAGGCGCATTTATGCAGGAAAGGGTTCAAAGTCGTTATTTTTCAAAGAGTGTTAACATATATTGTTTAAGTGTATTAATGGTATAATAATATAATTTTCAATGCTTATATTAGTTACAATTTGCATGCACTATTTCACTTTGTAACTTCCATACAAACTGACTTTTACTTGTAATAATTAAAGTAATCATTCAAGTATTCAAGTATTTATATATTATATTAATTCCTTTTTTTGGAATATTGTAAATGATCACATTTGGTCAGTTCCGGTTTGTGTTGATAACCTATTCTAGGTTTTGTTATCATAAGATATTTGCAGATGAAGAAGCTACCAAACATACTAACGACCAGCCAATCCTCAACACAGAAAAACATTATATACGGTTGATTACGTAATTGGCTGATAAGCCCATTTAGACTTTGTTGGCATTGGGATGTGTCCTATCAAGATGTTCACATTTTTAGCTCACCAGAGCACAAAGTGCTCAGGGTGAGCTTTTGTGATCGCCTGGTGTCCGTCGTCTGTCGGCGTTTGTTGTGCGTCGTGCGGTGTGTGTCGTGCGCCGTGCGTCGTCAACAATTTGAACCTTTAAAAGTCTTCTCCTCTGAATCTACAGGGTTCTACAGTGTATAGATTTACCTAATATACCTTATAGAAATTTGTTAATATCATAGTTCTGAGGTTAAAATTGGCCCTTCCCTGTTTGTTATACTTTAAAATAGACTTTTACACTATAAAGGTTCCACTGAGCCAGAAGGACTCCAGCTACTCAGTCTGTGTTATGCAATCACTGGAGAGGTCAATTTCCTGGTCAAAACTCTATAAAGTTGTCTGCTTCAGAATTAGTGTCTGTTTATTCACACTGTTTTAACCCATTCCCTCATAGGCTATTTTCAGATCCTACCTCTTTGAATAAATCTACTGATAAGGAGCATGAATTAGAGAAACGGAAAATTTCAGAATTGCGTAGATTTGAAACCATTGTGATAAATAGAGCATTTACTCCTATGGAGCAAATGCTCTATTTATCACAATGGTTTCATAAAGTGGCTATTACAGAGACGTAGAAAGGTGTTTTATGGAGGAAAGGGTTAATGCATATCAATCTTACAATTAACTTATGTACAAACCACATATGAAGTAACATACAGGTATGCGTCAGATCAGAATCCAAACTGTGTGCTAATTTCAGTCAAGTCATGCTACGAAATAAAGCCCCATCCCAGGGGATGCCAGTTTTCTATAGAACATAGTTTTTATTGCTATTCTGGTTTTTATTGCAAAACTGGTTGTAATACGAATTTAGACACTTTTTACATCTCAACCAGTTTCGCAATAAATTTATTGCAAAAGTGGTTGGGACTACGCTGTCAATCCCCAATGTTCAAACAGAAAGAGACGATATAAGGTTGGTTTCATAATGTGCTGATAAGCCCATTTAGACTTTGTTGGCATTTGGGTGTGTCCATTTGAGATGTTCGCCTATGTTTACAACTGTTGTCAAAGCACGAATAACTCATTTCTCTAATGAAGAAAAGTTTATTGCAATTCTGGTTTTTATTGCGAAACTGGTTGTCGAACAATTGCAATACAAATTATGTAACTTTTTACATCCCAACCAATTTCGCAATAAACATTTTGTAATTCTTGAAAAGGTGTCTGATCTAGCAGACTATGGCAAACTCGTCTTCATTGTTATTATTCCTGTCAAATTTCGAACATGTAAGTTCAGAACAGGTACTTTTTGGCCAATATCATAGATGACTGATAAGCCGATTAGACTTCCACATTATCCGAATTAGCTTTAAAAAGATGTGTGCAACTACCTTTGAAACAAATAATCCTATAATCGACTAATTTATCAATCCAGCCGATGTTCAAACAGAGAAAACACTGATAAATGATTGGTTTTCTAGTTTACTGATAAGCCCATTTGGGCTTTAATTCCATCCGAGTATGTCCTATTAAGATGTTTGCAACTATTAGCAACTACCCAAAATGCAACAATCACTTCTTCGTTTCATCCAGAAAAAGTTTATTGCAATTCTGGTTTTTATTGCAAAAGTGGTTGTCAAGTAATTGCAATACGAATTTGGACCCATTTTACATCCCAACCAGTTTTGCAATAAATTTATTGCAAAAGTGGTTGGGACTACGCTGTCAATCCCCAATGTTCAAACAGAAAGAGACGATATAAGGTTGGTTTCATAATGTGCTGATAAGCCCATTTAGGCTTTGTTGGCATTGCGATGTGTCCATTTAAGATGTTCGCGTCTGTTAACAACTGCCGCCGATACATGAATAACTCATTTCTCCAATGTAGAAAAGTTTATTGCAATTCTGGTTTTTATTGCAAAAGTGGTTGTCAAGTAATTGCAATACGAATTTGGACCCATTTTACATCCCAACCAGTTTTGCAATAAATTTATTGCAAAAGTGGTTGGGACTACGTTGTCAATCCCCAATGTTCAAACAGAAAGAGACGATATAAGGTTGGTTTCATAATGTGCTGATAAGCCCATTTAGGCTTTGTTGGCATTGCGATGTGTCCATTTGAGATGTTCGCGTCTGTTAACAACTGCCGCCGATACATGAATAACTCATTTCTCCAATGTAGAAAAGTTTATTGCAATTCTGGTTTTTATTGCAAAAGTGGTTGTCAAGTAATTGCAATACGAATTTGGACCCATTTTACATCCCAACCAGTTTTGCAATAAATTTATTGCAAAAGTGGTTGGGACTACGCTGTCAATCCCCAATGTTCAAACAGAAAGAGACGATATAAGGTTGGTTTCAAAATGTGCTGATAAGCCCATTTAGGCTTTGTTGGCATTGCGATGTGTCCATTTAAGATGTTCGCGTCTGTTAACAACTGCCGCCGATACATGAATAACTCATTTCTCCAATGTAGAAAAGTTTATTGCAATTCTGGTTTTTATTGCAAAAGTGGTTGTCAAGTAATTGCAATACGAATTTGGACCCATTTTACATCCCAACCAGTTTTGCAATAAATTTATTGCAAAAGTGGTTGGGACTACGCTGTCAATCCCCAATGTTCAAACAGAAAGAGACGATATAAGGTTGGTTTCATAATGTGCTGATAAGCCCATTTAGGCTTTGTTGGCATTGCGATGTGTCCATTTGAGATGTTCGCGTCTGTTAACAACTGCCGCCGATACATGAATAACTCATTTCTCCAATGTAGAAAAGTTTATTGCAATTCTGGTTTTTATTGCAAAAGTGGTTGTCAAGTAATTGCAATACGAATTTGGACCCATTTTACATCCCAACCAGTTTTGCAATAAATTTATTGCAAAAGTGGTTGGGACTACGCTGTCAATCCCCAATGTTCAAACAGAAAGAGACGATATAAGGTTGGTTTCATAATGTGCTGATAAGCCCATTTAGGCTTTGTTGGCATTGCGATGTGTCCATTTGAGATGTTCGCGTCTGTTAACAACTGCCGCCGATACATGAATAACTCATTTCTCCAATGTAGAAAAGTTTATTGCAATTCTGGTTTTTATTGCAAAAGTGGTTGTCAAGTAATTGCAATACGAATTTGGACCCATTTTACATCCCAACCAGTTTTGCAATAAATTTATTGCAAAAGTGGTTGGGACTACGCTGTCAATCCCCAATGTTCAAACAGAAAGAGACGATATAAGGTTGGTTTCATAATGTGCTGATAAGCCCATTTAGGCTTTGTTGGCATTGCGATGTGTCCATTTAAGATGTTCGCGTCTGTTAACAACTGCCGCCGATACATGAATAACTCATTTCTCCAATGTAGAAAAGTTTATTGCAATTCTGGTTTTTATTGCAAAAGTGGTTGTCAAGTAATTGCAATACGAATTTGGACCCATTTTACATCCCAACCAGTTTTGCAATAAATTTATTGCAAAAGTGGTTGGGACTACGCTGTCAATCCCCAATGTTCAAACAGAAAGAGACGATATAAGGTTGGTTTCAAAATGTGCTGATAAGCCCATTTAGGCTTTGTTGGCATTGCGATGTGTCCATTTAAGATGTTCGCGTCTGTTAACAACTGCCGCCGATACATGAATAACTCATTTCTCCAATGTAGAAAAGTTTATTGCAATTCTGGTTTTTATTGCAAAAGTGGTTGTCAAGTAATTGCAATACGAATTTGGACCCATTTTACATCCCAACCAGTTTTGCAATAAATTTATTGCAAAAGTGGTTGGGACTACGCTGTCAATCCCCAATGTTCAAACAGAAAGAGACGATATAAGGTTGGTTTCATAATGTGCTGATAAGCCCATTTAGGCTTTGTTGGCATTGCGATGTGTCCATTTGAGATGTTCGCGTCTGTTAACAACTGCCGCCGATACATGAATAACTCATTTCTCCAATGTAGAAAAGTTTATTGCAATTCTGGTTTTTATTGCAAAAGTGGTTGTCAAGTAATTGCAATACGAATTTGGACCCATTTTACATCCCAACCAGTTTTGCAATAAATTTATTGCAAAAGTGGTTGGGACTACGCTGTCAATCCCCAATGTTCAAACAGAAAGAGACGATATAAGGTTGGTTTCATAATGTGCTGATAAGCCCATTTAGGCTTTGTTGGCATTGCGATGTGTCCATTTGAGATGTTCGCGTCTGTTAACAACTGCCGCCGATACATGAATAACTCATTTCTCCAATGTAGAAAAGTTTATTGCAATTCTGGTTTTTATTGCAAAAGTGGTTGTCAAGTAATTGCAATACGAATTTGGACCCATTTTACATCCCAACCAGTTTTGCAATAAATTTATTGCAAAAGTGGTTGGGACTACGCTGTCAATCCCCAATGTTCAAACAGAAAGAGACGATATAAGGTTGGTTTCATAATGTGCTGATAAGCCCATTTAGGCTTTGTTGGCATTGCGATGTGTCCATTTAAGATGTTCGCGTCTGTTAACAACTGCCGCCGATACATGAATAACTCATTTCTCCAATGTAGAAAAGTTTATTGCAATTCTGGTTTTTATTGCAAAAGTGGTTGTCAAGTAATTGCAATACGAATTTGGACCCATTTTACATCCCAACCAGTTTTGCAATAAATTTATTGCAAAAGTGGTTGGGACTACGCTGTCAATCCCCAATGTTCAAACAGAAAGAGACGATATAAGGTTGGTTTCAAAATGTGCTGATAAGCCCATTTAGGCTTTGTTGGCATTGCGATGTGTCCATTTGAGATGTTCGCGTCTGTTAACAACTGCCGCCGATACATGAATAACTCATTTCTCCAATGTAGAAAAGTTTATTGCAATTCTGGTTTTTATTGCAAAAGTGGTTGTCAAGTAATTGCAATACGAATTTGGACCCATTTTACATCCCAACCAGTTTTGCAATAAATTTATTGCAAAAGTTGTTGGGACTACGCTGTCAATCCCCAATGTTCAAACAGAAAGAGACGATATAAGGTTGGTTTCATAATGTGCTGATAAGCCCATTTAGGCTTTGTTGGCATTGCGATGTGTCCATTTGAGATGTTCGCGTCTGTTAACAACTGCCGCCGATACATGAATAACTCATTTCTCCAATGTAGAAAAGTTTATTGCAATTCTGGTTTTTATTGCAAAAGTGGTTGTCAAGTATTTGCAATACGAATTTAGACACTTTTTACATCTCAACCAGTTTCGCAATAAACATTTTGTAATTCTTGAAAAGGTGTCTGATCTAGTAGACTATGGCAAATTGGTCTTCATTGTTATCATTACTGTCAAATTTCAATTATATATTAAGTTCAGAACAGGTAGTTTTTGGCAAGTTCATGGTTGACAGATAAGCCCATTAGGCTTCCATATTATCCGAATTAGCTTTAAAAAGTAAAGTTCAACAACTTTCGAAACAAACAATCATATAATTGACTAGTCTATCAACCCATCCAGTGTTTAAAAAGAGAAAACACTGATAAATGGTTGTTTTCCTAATTTACTGATAAGCCCATTTGGGCTTTGTTTTCGTCCGGGCATGTCATGTAAAGTTGTTTGCAACTACTAGCAACTACCCGAAATGCAACGGTAACCTAATTCTTAAATCTAGAAAAATTTATTGCAATTCTGGTTTTTATTGCAAAAGTGGTTGTCAAGTAATTGCAATACGAATTTGGACCCATTTTACATCCCAACCAGTTTTGCAATAAATTTATTGCAATTCTGGTTATTATTGCAAAAGTGGTTGTAACAGAGCTGTCTGATCTGAGTCTACTCTGTTGCAAATGCGTAGAAATGGGTATTTATAGACTAACCGGCTTATTGTACCCCGGACTACTCAATGACGACACACAATGAAGGGCGTGAAACCCTAGTATCAGTTTATCAATTAAATATCTGATTTAGTAAGATATCACTCATATATAGAGGAAGGGATACTACATGTTTATTATATTGTAGTGTTAGGAGAAGCAAACTGTTTAACCCTGTATATTATCATTTATCATTTAACTACATGTATTATCATATAGGTAACCTTCTGGTGCGGCAATCAATCCAATCAGTTTTTACTGAAGAGACAGTGTCACGAAATTGTTCTGTATGTGAACAAGACCAAGACTCCATCGACAGCAGAATCAAGGAAGACAAATAAGCAGTCCCCAAAATGTAATTACATCACATTAGATAGTTTCATATACAATGCAATTTTTAATAATTAAACCAGTTTAACCTGTACCTTTTAATGAGCTCGTCCATACATGTATAGTAGAACCCCCTCTTAACCGGACGTTCAAATTAGTATCAAAATGCCGGTCTTTAAGACAGGGGGCATTTAATGGAGGCGAAAGTCATACAGAAAGCTCCAAAAAGAGCTTTCTGTATGACTTCCCCTCTGCATTAAGCAGCCACCTGCCTAATATGACTTAAACCATTTGTTTAATTAACCCTTCGCTTGCTGAATTTTAAAACACATTTCTCCTTCTCTACCCATGCTCTGTTGTATAATTACATATATCTTCACTGTGTACAAGTACTCTGCTGTGCAATCACTGCTGTGGAGTGCACTGGTTGCACATTCAACTTGTAAATAGTGCAGACCCTAATGGAGCTGTCTCATCTGGGTCTTCTTTATTTACAGGTAGGTATATTGACGCGAATAGCAAGCGTAGAGTTAAAATTCCTGTGTAGAGGGGTTTACTGTATATTGAGTAATCAATTTGAACGATATTTCTGCGTGCTTGTTATACCGATGTTACTTCTGGATATAATGTTTAAGCAAACAGTGAATATCCTGGTTGAACGTGCTGTCTACACCGACTGCCTATAACCCATAAGGGTGTGAATGCGTAAATTGGTGAACATAATACAGATTCGCATGTTTAACCCATAATCTTCTAAATTGTTAAAACTAAACCGACCATTCTAATTACAGTAAGACCCCATCTAATGCGACCACCTAAAAGAGGTATAATTCTGGATGGTAGAGGCAGGAGGCAGCTTATTGCAGGAAAAAAGTAATGCAGAAAGCTCCTAGATGAGCTTTCTGTATTACTTTTGTCCTGCATTAAGCAACCACCTGCTTATAAAGACACCCACATATATTCATGAAGTGGTGGCATTAGAGGGGTTTTACTGTAGTATCAAAGCCATTCTGTAAGACAGGTGGCAGCTTAATGCAGGGTGAAAGTCATACAGAAAGCTCCCAAACTAGCCTTCTGTGCGTCTTTCATTCTGCATAAAACAACCACCTGCCTAAACAGATCTAAAATAATTTGAGGGATTTGCTGTTTAAAGAAGGAAAGACGGGTACGTTATGGTTTTCAAAGAATTAACTCTTTCCTTCATATACACGCATTTTCACGCATTTGCAAACATAGACCCAGATCCGGGTCTAGTCTTCGCTTTTGACATTATATAGATTTGATCATGCACATTTTGTCACCCCCCCCCTCCACCCCTCTTAAAAAACCCAAAAAGAACCCACCAAAAAAACCCCAAAAAACCCTTGAAAGTTTGCATTATAAATATTTATGTTGTCATACTTTCTTATATGAATATTGAGATGGAGGGGTTAATTTACCACAACTGAACGTGAACCAATCTAACAACGGTATAACTGATCAGACAATCTTGAATAATCTGAACCCTCTCGTCCCGGAATTATCAGAGTGAAACAGTCCATCAATGTTCAACTATCGAGTGCACTCCGTATGAAAGGCTTGAACTTGCCAGATGATTTTGAATGACAAACACAATGAACTCTCTGACCAATGTCTACACTGTTTGCAAATGGCAATGCATGCCTGCCCCAGGTTAATGGTACTGCACATAATGACGTTCATAGTCTTAAACAACAACAAAATGACATTTTTATGCGTTTGATTCAAAATGAGAAAAACATTGTTTTGAAAAATAATTACTAGCAAGATTCTGGGAGACGGTGGGTATGTTCAATGGAACACACGCATCATCTGCAAGAAAAGGTGTGAAAATAACGCGTTACAGAGATACGGACGGACTGAAGAACTGACGTACAGACATACACATACAGATGGACAGACTACAGAGAGGTTATCCCTAACTGTCACCTTGATAAAGCAGACAAGGTGAACAAATCTGCTTTTAATTCTGAGAAACATATATTTAGTGAATACTCGCTGATGAAACCATCAAAAAGAGGTCTAATTTTGCGTGATATATGAAGGTGGCAGCTAAATGCAAGGCGAAATATATGCAGAAAGCTCCTGCATTAATTTATCCATGAATTAAGCAACCACCTGCTTTTAAAACAACATGTTTTTTCGTTGGGTGGGCACTTTGGAGGGTTGTACTATGTATGTAAAAAATAACTTCTCTTCTTCGCTTCGTTTTCAGTACTGGCTATTGTGGTCGTCCTTGCCTTGCTTCTGGGTATTATAATTTCCGTCATTGCAATATTTGCGATACATCAACGTCGGAGAGGCCAGCCAGGTATGCACAGTACAGTAGAACCTGTCTTAAGCGACCTTAGTTGAACACAGTTATCTTAACCCTTCGCTTGCTAATCGCGTCAATATACCTACCTGTAAATAGTGAAGACCCAGATGAGACAGCTCCTGCAGGAGCTGTCTCATCAGGGTCTGCACTATTTACAAGTTGATTGTGCAACCAGTGCACCCCACAGCAGTGATTGCACAGCGGAATACTTGTACACAGTGAAGATATATGTCATTATACAACAGGGCATGGGTAAAGAAGGAGAAATGTATTTTAAAATTCAGCAAGCGAAGGGTTAAAACAGGCGGTTGCTTAATGTAGGGCAACACGTAATACAGAAAGCTCATGCATTACTTTTAAAGGCCAGTATTAAGCAACCAACTACCTTATAGACATATACTTAGACCTCTCGTTTTCATGGTCGTTAAGTTAGATTCTACAGTATATTACAGGGCACGGTATTTAAACCAACTACAGCGGCAACTCAAAAGAAGTTATTCAGATCTTTATTTGATAGAGATGCCTTCTAACGCATTTGCAAACAGGACATATCCAGATCATACGGCTTCTATTTCTATATGAGCCGTGTGATCAGAGTCTTCTCTGTTTGCTTTTATACATTATAGGTCTTAGTCTACAATTTTCCCTGGAACAAAGCAATAGCGTGTTCTTATACCAGTATAACATAACGGCTAATGAATATTTATGATGCCATTATTCCTTACATGAATACCCACCAGGTGCCTGTTTAACATTTTCCCTGTCCCACTGAATATTCATGAACAACATATTTATAATGAGATATTGAAGGTGAAATATTGTAGCCATTTTAGAAACTAAAGAAACAGATCTATCAAATTCCAGTAGCAAACAGAGAAGACCCATATCAGACGGCTCCTATAGTAAGCTAATTTATTCTCATGCATACAGTATATCTTACATAAATGTTCAAAGCCTCTTGAAAATAGTGAGCTCTGCTCAAAGTCTGATATGCTACAATTTTACATACATTGAACTCGTTTAAAGGTTGGAGAACATATTGACCGATTGCAAAACGCTTGGAACAGGTGTCGCCTGATCAAGGTCTACCCTGTTTGCAAAATTGCCAAACTTTCCTTTCATTAGCTATCCTTATAGAAATGCAGTCAATGAATATTTACGAGGTGATATATTATTTCATAATTATTCATGATGGAAAGTGTTAACCCATTCCCTCATATTGACGACTTTTGACAACCCTGTAAAAGTTACTTTGTGAAACCATTGTGATAAATAGAGCATTTGCTCCTATGGGAGCAAATGCTCTATTTTTCACAATGGTTTCAAACTACAAAATTATAAAAAAAATCCTTTTCTCTAGTTAATGCTCCTTTTCGGTAGGTTTATTCAAAGAAGTTGTAGCCTATGAGGTAATGGGTTATTATATTGCGACAGTCGGTTGACTATAGTTACCTGCGTATAACTATTTCGCTTCCTCATATTGTTGTTTGCAAATCTATCGACTGTTTCATGCTCATTACTGAATATACTCTACCTATCATTCGGCTCAGACAGGAACTGTATCTTCAGTTTCAGATTTACATTGTATTTTTATATTATAAACAAACAGAGCAGATTCTGATCAGACGGCTCCTACAAGGCATGTCTGATCCGGATCTACTCAGTTCGCAATGGCTTGAAAAGACGGTTGTACGAAGGAAAGGGTTAATGTCATATTTGCAAATATGAAAATATTAACTACATGTAGTTATAGGATTTGGATGAGACTTCGAGTAACACTGATGTGGATACAAACAGATTGCAAAATTTATTACAGAATTGGGCGGGGAAGTCAGAGTTTTTACAGAAAAGCCTGTTCTAAACGACCGTCCATTTATTGAACATAGGAGGCGTAAAAAGCAGGTGCTTGCTTAATGCAGGGTAAAAGTAATGCAGAAAGCTCCTATATTAGCTTTCTGCATTACCGTTGACCTGAATTAATCTACCACATGCCTTACATTACTGCAATTAGACATCTTTCGTATGGCCGCATAACCCTTTCCCTCATATTGATGACTTTTGACGTCACTGTTAAAGTCACTTTGTGAAACCATTGTGATAAACAGAGCATTTGCTCCTATAGGAGCAAATGCTCTGTTTATCACAATGGTTTCAAACTACAAAATTCTAAAAAAATCATTTTTCTAATTAATGCCCCTTTTCAAAGAGGTTGTATCTAAAATAGCCTATGAGGTAATGTGTTATGACAGGTTCTACTGTAGGGGCTCGAATTAACGATGCTTTATCGTGTTTTTATTCCTTTTAACCAAGGTCTGTATGGAAGACGAACCCAGCATGTGCCGACTCGTGACCAGTATACCGCAGGCAGGAATGGTTCAGGTATATGCCATCATTTAAACCTTTCCCTGTTGACTATTTATGTAAGCAATAAAGACATCATGAATATTTATCAGCTGAATTTTTAAAATAGCATATGTACACAGGATGTTTTGACATTAGTACTAAGATACTTTACAGTTAGATCTTATTAAACAATGTGATTTTATAATTATACAGGACAATTCCCGATTAAACAGACGGCTCCTATATGACCCATCTGACCTGGGTATACTCTGTTTGCAAGTGTGTTTATACGAGGGAAAGTGTAAAGCCCAATTAACTGTGAAAAAATGCCTGCTGAGTTTTTGACCTGTAGCAATTTTGATCAAGGTTTTAACACAGGGTAAAAGTAATGCAGAAAGCTCCTATATTAACTTTCTGCATTACCGTTAACCTGAATTAATCTACCACATGCCTTACATTACTGTAAGTAGACATCGTATAATGGCCGCTTAATCCATTCCCTCATATTGACGACTTTTGACGTCACTGTTAAAGTCACTTTGTGAAACCATTGTGATAAATAGAGCATTTGCTCCTATAGGAGCAAATGCTCTGTTTATCACAATGGTTTCAAACTACAAAATTCTAAAAAATATCCTGAGAAAGTAATGACCAAGTGTCAAACAACCTGATATATTGATGAGACGCTGAGTAATTCGATGTCTCATCAGGATCCAACGCATTTGCCACTCATTCAATATAGTTTTTCTTAACTCTTTCCCTGTTCTGTGTTTATTACAAATTTCAATACCTACTGAATATTCATGGAGAAAATAGTTAAAACGAAATATGGAAGGTGGAACATTTTAGAAACAAATAAACAGATCTATCAAATTCTATTAACAAACAGAGCAGACCCTGATCAAATATAAGACCGCTTAACCCTTTCCCTGTTCTATAAAATATCTACTGAATATTCACGGATAAAATAGTTACATGTATAATGAAATATGGAAGTTGGAACACGGTAGACATTTTAGAGAGTGAAGAAACAGATCTTTCACTTCCATTAGCAAACAGAACAGAGCCTGATCAACCGTCTGCTATGGCTCTCATCTGTTTTTAAATGCGTGAAAACACGTTTATATGAAGAAAAGGGTTCAAACAGATTCTACTGTACTTTCTTTCAGACCAGTCTCAAAGAAACACAACGACATCGCACGGTATCCAACACGAACAGAAGGATTTACTAAACGCCGATTGTCCATATGTACAACTTAAACAATGTGCCATTCTTTTTCATCCAGAACCGTGCAACGTAACAACTAAAATAAAAAATATGGAAGACCAAATAGAACACAGGGGCAACCAAGTCTGTACTTATCCTTGTGTTAATCTAGAGAAGTTTCAACATACTTCAGAAAGTTGGTCATCAGTCAGTGAAGACATTGTCAGCCATTACGATGACGTCATATTCGTAATTACTCCGAAATTTAACCTTCTTTGGTCGACGTACAAATCGAATGACGAACAAATGCAGCAGCAGCACGAGGACTTGCTGTCTGAGAGAACGAACAGAGAGAATGTTCCGTGTATTGTGTTAGACAAAATGCGTGCTAAACTGAATCTTCAAAACGAGATACATCCAAGGGTTCATATTGTGTCATTGGACTGCAATGACACACAGTGTCAAGTGCTCCCTTTCATAAACAATGCACCTTTCCTGGAGTCCATAGCAACATTGTATTGTATGGGCACACAGTCGAACTGTACGTGCGGAGATTACAGAGTGCGCAATACGCTTAAAGTGTTTCATGAAATCTCACTTTTGAACACATTAATCAATTCCTGAAAGTAACCAATTGCTTTGGACAATAATAATTGAATTGTATGTGATATATATGTACTGTAATGCAACTAATCAATTTTATTTATTGTTTTGTAGTATTTGACATCCCTGAACTATTCTTGAGAGTGTAAATACTTTATTTCGTTTAAGCCAATCGAATTAGAAAATAAAGACTTTACGCTTCTGTTCTCATTATACCTTTATGTTTTTTTACCCCAAATCACTTTAAACCATTTAAATGTGGATGAAAAACCTTTTAATTTTTTCAGGCTTTTTAAAACTGTTTCATAATTCAAACCAGTACGTGCAAATACATGTATAATAACGTATATCCATACAGTAGAACCTATCTATAATAATCATTTACAAACATGGGCGTCTATAAAACAGATGGGTGCTTTATGCACGAAACAAGTGATACAGAAAACTCCTAGAACAGCTTTCTGCATTACGTTCATACTGAATTAAGCTTCCACCTGTCTTACAAAACTAGAAAAAAAAATTTGATAGTCGCTGCAGGCAGGTATTAAAACACCTGTAGTTTGATTCGTTTCCAAGTATCTT
The DNA here is from genome assembly GCA_963576725.1 of Azorinus chamasolen. NCBI lineage: Eukaryota > Metazoa > Mollusca > Bivalvia > Cardiida > Solecurtidae > Azorinus > Azorinus chamasolen. The sequence continues at coordinate 6,228,482 of OY755244.1, forward strand.
ATTGGTCAGATTTTGAATTAAACTGAAACTTTGGCCAATTAGATGTCTTAGAATGAATTCAGATTAAAGCAAACACAAACAAAAAGCCACAACAAACCCCCATAAAATCTCGAGATCGTGCCCCGAAGTTACAAAACTTGCTTGTTCTTCGAATTTTGCTCGAGTCTGAGTTAATTCTAAAGCATCTGACGAATTAGATACTCGAGAATAAACTCACATTCAATCTCAGAAGTTTTATATATTTGGACAAAGGACCGATGTTATAAAAAATAAAATTATTTCCATGTTAAAAACTCAGCGTCTGTTTTATATAAGTATAGTCAGAGGAACAGATAAAGTTGCTTACTGAAATACCTTTTTTAAATCTTTTATTATCCCCGTAATAGGCGTATGAGGGTCGGGGAATCATTCCTTTTTACACATCGCAAACACATATAACATGTTATAGTATATACACATTTGAAATCTTATAAATGATTGCTTAAAGAGTCAATAAAAAACATTAACAGGACCCTCAAATACCAAAGGGGGAAAAACAAAATGGACCAAAAAGAAAACCGAAAGAAACATCTGAAAAAAAATGCTCTGCAAATAAAGGAAACAGATACAAAAAATTCCGTGGCCAGTATATTTTAAGTGTTAAAGATCTTTAAGTTGTTTGCTACAGGTATTTGTATATTTTCTTAATGGAAAAGTAGTAAAGTCAAGCAGGCAAAGCCACGTACAAGACGCAACCACCACCAAAACACCGATAGACAGCATGACACACATAGTTATAATATGTATTACTTTATCCCAGCTATTTTTAAATTCTGTTTCTTTGTGTTGTTTGCCAAAGCTACGTTATGTACAATATTGTTTTTGAAAGAGATATACCTCTTTATAACTCAGTCGATAATAAGAGTAGGGCATCGCGCCCGGGTTCCTCTGTATCCTCTCCCCTCTCTCTTGGGCGTTCAATTAGCCCATAGTTAGCAGAAACGAACGTTAATCAACACAAACAAACAAAACCTCTTTAGACCGAGTAAAGTAGGCATGTTATCTTTACTACTACATTGGTACATTTTAATAAAAATAGTGATGTTATTTTTTGCAATGTCCAGATCGGCTAAATATCCTGAAAGTATACCATTGGCATTAATCGGAAGAAAGGGGCTGTCTTTAAAAGTCAAAAACTCTCTTATGGTGGCCCCTGACTGATATGGCAATGCCAAAATAGATGTTAGATGGTTTCTGGTTCTGTTTTACAAAAAGTGCAATGCAGAGTTTTTGCACGAGTCTAATTTAGTATAATTTGCGGTTTTACATGCCGGTTGCTCAGGTGATTTATTTAGGCAGTTATACGAGTACATTGGTTTCGAACCTCTTTCCTTCCTCTCTGAATAGAATGCTGATGTAAGGAGGGGGGGGGGGGGGGATAAAAGGTCGTTGTATATTCGTTAATTCTGATGTACTTAAATTAATCTATTTAAATAGTTTTCTATCGCTTATCTCATTCCACGATATATTAAATGGTTGGTTTGTAAACCGTAAGATTGGTTCAGTTCATCTAGGCTTATTATAGAGTTTCGAGCATTCAAAATATCTCCAATACAATGTATACCTTCATTGTGCAATGTTTTTAAAAATAAACTCTTTTGTGCAATTAAAATAGGTTCATTGTAAAATAGAGGATACTGTTTAATTCTATCTTTTTCAATTTCCTGACACTTGATCAGGTTTGAAAATACTTTAAAAGTATCTGACCAGAACATATATGGACTTTATTATGTCTGACCAACCTCCAGTTTACAAAATTAAACGCTTTATCCATGTAGTTTTTAGATCATTTTAAAAGCACTCAGATTTATCATTCGAAGCCCGCCATAAGCATATTCTTGTGCAATAATGGATTTTTTATCTTGTCTTTACCATTCCAAATAAAATCGTACAGTATACCTTTTAGTTTTTTCAAAATTTGATCAGAAGGAATTAGAAGAGCCGAAAAAAGGTGAGAGACTTTTATCAACCGCAAATTTACCTATCGTGTTAGTATTCGCCTTTTCCAGTGTTTTATTGTATTTTCAATTTCCAGTAAAAGTACAAAAATGAGTCATGCAGGAAACACCACATACAGAACAAACAGTAAGTTTGTGTTGAAATTTAAGCCTATCATTTGTCCAGGTCTACGTGGAAATATATTCCTAACATATAAACTTGTTGCTGTTCCATTTCATATTTATAGTATCTGAATTGTACCTTTTCTTACCAATCCATACGATCCTTGTTTTGTCAAAATTTATATTTAGTACTGAGAAGTTAAAAAAGATAGCAAGCGTGTCAAGAGTTAAATTAAAGGACTCGTCTGACCCATCAAGGATAAAACTTGTGTCGTCAGCAAATTGGGATAGTTTGTGTTCTATCTTATAGCGCATAGAATAAATATATATAAATATATAACATGATAAAGGATCGCCCTGCCTGCAGCCGCGCTCAATCCTGAAAAAAGTCTGAAAGGAATCCACACTGTGTTACTCAAGACTTCGCATCTGCATTAAACAAATTGAACCATTTTTGTATTGAAACACCAAAATTGAAGTGTTTTTAAGTTTTGTTCACAAAGGTCCATGACAATGTGTCAAAAACCTTTTCAAAATCAATAAGTAACAACATACCCGGAAGCTCAAACTCTTCTGTGTAGTGTATTATATCGTATACAAGTCTTGTGTTTCCTTCAATATAACACCCTTTGCTAAATCCTGTTTGATCTGTATGAATTAATTTTGGTAATAATGGTTTGATTCTTTTTGCTATACATCCAGTACCAATGTTAATAGAGTGATGAGTCTCCAATTTTTAGGGCAATGTCTTGGTTTGTCTACTTTTGCAACAGTTACACTGGTCATCAAACCTGTGTCTACACTGCTTCTATACGCATATAAACGATATCACAATTGTCTATGTGTAACCAGCTAGGGGATCTCTAAACCATAAAGCCAATTGTGAGTTCAAATTATATTTCCAATATAAAATGGGCCTGCAAATATATACAAATAATACAGTCTAGGGCTATAATTATGTACAGTACAAATATCTACGACAAGTATTTATCAAGTAAGTAGTTTTCTCTTCCAAACTATTATAAAGGTTACACAAAGTAGACTTAACACCAAGTACTGAATATGCATTATCTAAACAATTACTTTTAGAAAGATAAATAAGTGACTAAAACAAGTAATTCTTACCAGCTGGTCGAGTAAAGTTACCGTAGCAGATACAGAGTTTTCTTCTATAGATGTGAGCTAGACGCAAGACAGAGCCAAAGTGAAAAGGGCGGTTAAACGAAGAGTGCAAAGTTAGTTTCGTGTCACGTGATAAATATCGAGTCTCGCACGCACACCACGATCTCATACTCAACTCACTCACTCACTCTGACATGTACATGTATATCGGAATCACCGACGTTATAAATCGATAACATAAATATCGCAGGAGGCGCGGCACGGGGAACAGGGAACTAAACCAGGGTTACATATGCATTTGTTTTTATTCCTGAATAAAAATATGAACGTATTGATTCGTCCCTTGTTTTATACATAAGCCTTATGGATTACTAGAAATGTCGAGTTCAGGTCTCTAGACTCTAGTTAAAGGGAGCATTTAAATACTAAAATCCTTATGCTGTCACCAAATTCTAGGTTGTCACTTCACATTCGAAAGAGTAGTCACAGGATATGATTTGATGAAAAAGAACGAACAGAATCATTGGAAATATTTCGTTTACTCCCTCCTATCTAGAGTTTTGTTAGCTGGCATTTCGCGGTTCGTGTTTTTTACATAACCAGTTTTGCACTGGCATATGACATTACACATTATAATCTGACCACCTCTTACATGAGGCGTGTGATACAAATTCATTCATGTACACTGTAGTAAGCGAGAATGTGAGTAGATTGTCAAACAAGGCATAAAATATATTAAATATAACACAAACATCTACAGAAATATCTTTATTAAGTAACAGTAAATTTCGACAATATTATTACATATAATCACCAATACGAGATCGATGTATGGTATGTGTATGCATTCACTACGAAACCGAGAAGAGGTTTGTGGAAAATATTTCGTATCCTAAAGATGCATTAATACAAAAATGCGAAACTATGAAAAATCGGCCCGACCCGGTCCCGATTCGTAGTATCGCGATTAGACTGTACATGTAATTATACATTGTGTTTGAGTACATGTCAATTTGTTTAAAGAGGAAGTCCCTACAATGAACCCATATTTTCAATAATATCATAGAACTTGGTTTTTGTTATGCTCAATCATTATAATGAAGATTGTCAATTTGAACTTATATCGAAAAATTCCCCTGTGATACAAAATAAACTGATTTCAACAACACTTGTTCTACATCAAAGTATTATTGGTCTTTCCCGTTCAAATTTTGCCGATGGTCACCCGATCTCTCCATTGTTTACGTAACGGCTTTTTTCGGAAGTGGTCGGAGAGGCGAGATTAGCGCGAACAGATACGAAACTAAAATCCGACCCGAATAAACCTGAAACCTCGGAGAATAAAATCGGGATCGTCGATACCAAACAAGATAATATTTTGTCATTTTAAACGTTTATTCAATAGGTTTTCTTGCGATAAACTACTTTTCAGCATATAAACATATACGTTTTGTATTTTGTAGGAATTTCGAATTAAGGGACTTCCTCTTTAAGCGGTAGGCCCTTAAAACAAAATTACCAATTTGTTTCCAAAATACTTTGTAAAAGTCAGCTCCAAATCCCGAGGTGCCAGGGCTTTTATTATGTTTCATTTGTAACAGTTGTTATATATTTAAGCGTTAGTTTTCCTTCAATACTGTTTGACTCAGAATCTGTTAATATGGGGATATTATTATCAGTAAAATATTGTTCAAAGTCTTCATCATTTAAATCTGAATGCTTCTTCGTATATAAAGATTCATAAAAAGATTTAACTTCTTTCAAAATATGTTGCTGATTTGTTAATACGATTCCATCTTCCTTGAAAAAATTTGCTTATTGTGTTGTTGCTGCGTGCATTTGTTCTAATTCAAAAAATAATTTAGTTGGTTTCTCTCCTTCAGTTATCCATTGCACCTTTGATCTTATGATATAAGCTTATAAATTATTTTCCTGGATTTGTTTCAGCTGACTAGACAGGTTACTGTACTCTTCTGAATTTTTCTCAGTCAAATTTGACTCTATTTCTTTTAGTTTGGATATGATATTATTTTCATTATCTATATTTCAAATACTAAAATTTTCATTTCCCCACCCAAACCCTTCCTTGTGACCACGTTTTAGAATCGTCTCTTCTCTTCGAGACAATTCTAAATAGTGGTCACATCATAAGGTTTGACGGTGAAATAAAGAAGTTATTCTGAAAAAAAAAGTTTTGATTTACGCATCTTATGTGGGCATCTGATAACACTCAATTATAACCTTTTACACCACCGATACGCACTTTAACATCTTCAACTGCATTTTCACACATTTGCAAACAGAGGAGACCCAGATCAGACGGCTCCTATAGGAGCCGTCTGATCAGGGTCTGCTCTGTTTGCAAATGACATGATAAAAGTTTGATTGTACATATTTTATCTTCTGTATATATTCATATTCTACAAAGCAAATGTTTCATTGAAAAGGTTACATTATAAAAATTCAGCTAATAAGTATTCATGATGTCATTTTTTTCTTTCATGGACATTAAATAGCGGAAGGGTTAACATAGACACTACATATCCTGATCTTTATCGTTTGTACAATAATTTAACTAATTACGGTTCAACAATGCCTTGAAACTGATACGCACCAATCAATAGCTTTAGCATCATAAGATTTTGATATCTTTTGATATCTTCTGGCCTATACTAGTTTTTGAAAAAAACCCAATGATATTCAATTCTAAATATTGAATAAATATGATTCTTGGCGCTAGAGTTCATCCTTGTCTTTCACATTGTATTTGCATTCTTTGCTTAAGCAAAGGAATGCAATATTACCAATTTGATCATGACCATCATTCGACCGATTAGTACAACTCATTGAGGTGCATTTGATGGGTATTAAATGCGTTTAATAGCATGTCACCCGGACACACCCGGTATACTAGATCTGTCAAACTTTTCAGAATTGCAGACCCTAGTGAATAATGTTAAAAACATCGTTTCTAATTCAGAACAATGATACTGTTATTACAGACTAGAGTAAGTAATATCTTACATTGTTTTGTTTGTTTGTTTGTATTGATTAACGTCCGTTTCTGTTCACTATGGGCTAAATTGACGCCCCAGGGAGAAATGAAATGAGGGGATATAGAGAATACCGGGCGCGATGCCCTAATCATATTATCGACAGAGTTTCTATGGTTCCTTAAGATGGTTCTTACATTGCATGTCATGATCACAATCTATTAAAAACAGTGTTCCCAACAAAACAGTCATGACCCAGTGCAGTATCACCACTATCGGATGTTAAATTTAGTATAAATGACATGTGACAGCTTAATGTACGGAGAAAGTCATGCAGGAAGCTTCTCTAGACGTTTTCTGCATAACTTACACCCTGCATTAAGCAGTCATCTGCCTGATAATATTTCAAATCAGCTTTACTAGAATTCCGGTTTGGAGAGGTTTTACTCTACACGAAGCAAAACGTTTGGTAACGTATTATAATCTCGAATATAACACATTTGCTTTGAAATTTCATGAGAAAACACCCTCTTTCAAAATCAGACATACATGCATAATTTGATCTGTGCTTCTTCATATAAAACAAGATCAAGCATTGCAAGTGCAAGGCAATACATAGTCTTTAAATATTTTTGAAACCACTCGGATTGCGTCTCGGGAGAGCATTGTGTGTCTCACTCAGTGTCAGTTGATATCTAAAAAACGCTTGTCTTTGGCATATTTTACTAGGACATTACTAGGGAAATTAAGGGGCGTAGCTGATGATTATCAATCGTGATGACTGTTGCCTTGGCCACGGAGTGGTGGATCTTGACGGTAGGGATAGCCCAATCTATTTTGAAACCACTCGGATTGCGTCTCGGGACAGCATTGTGTGTCATTCAGTGTCAGTTGATGTCTGAAAACGCGTTTCTTTGGCATATTTTACTAGGAAATTACTAGGGAAATTAAGGGAACGTAGCTAATAATTATCGATCATGATGACTGTTGCCTTGGCCACGGAGTGTCGATCCTGCCTCTCTATTGTGACTGTCGGGACATTTTCGAATCCCTCCCATCTCGAGCATTTTGCAAATTATTGGTCTAGGAGTATCCTGTCAGTTGTTTGGGTGGGCACTGTTCGTAGGCACTTGATGTGTGTGTCGCTTTGTGCTGGGTGGTGGATCTTGATGGTAGGGATAGCCCAATCTCTTTGAAACCACCTGGGTCGCGGCTTGGCACGGCATTGTTTGTCTCGTTCAGTGTCGGTTGAATTGATATTACGATACTCCTTTGCCAATTTTGCATACGGGGTGTATATATTGGTGGTTTGTTTGTAATTGTTGTAATTGCATTGTGTTTGTTTATATGCATTAGCTACAAAATTGACCTATTCTGTTAACCCATTGTCCTACATATGTAAGGCAATATCTTATGTATATTGTTGTATGTCATACATAAACCCGATGCAGATGCTTCTGGGTCGTAACTGTATGATGTACTGACACTGTACATATAATGTTTCATTTGAGTTTTGGTGACATGAGTGGGCGGACACAATATACCGGTAGTCACGGTGTGCGTCTGTTTCCCTTGAATTGCGGACATAAAATTCTGTTTTTATCTATAATTCTTAAATTAATTCAATTTTTGATAGTTTTATTGATATCTCTATCTTAAATTTCAATTGTGTTAAATATTCTATACGCATTATATAATCATGTGAAGCGCTTTTTATCGCACACATCCTGTGTGAAAAGAGCGCTATATAAATGTGGTATAATAATAATGATAATAGTCTCCCACAGCCCCCCCGCCAACAAATTAATGAGATGTCCTTTACTTTTTGCGTAACAGTCATTTTCTGGACAAAAAAGAAAGGGGAAATCAATCCAACACTAATTGTGATTGTCGAGTTATGGACCTTGCTGACATCAGTTCCACTCATTGTAAAATTTGTTTCAAAAGTCATAGTAAATGAAGGGTTATTGGCAAGATAAGAAAATATGGAAAAGGGGAATAATTGCAAAACTACAGAAACTAGAGTTATGGAATTTGTGCATGGCACTTTCTCCCATGATGCTTTTTTTAAAATATGAAGTTTCAATTCAGATGAGTTAGAAGAACACGAGTGATTGACTGGACAAGAAAATATGAAAAAAACTCCCAAAATACCGATGCTAGAGTTATGGCCCTTGTACATGACACTTCCTCTCATCATACTCCTTCTATATATGAAGATTCAGTTCAATAGAATTAGTAGCATATGAGTTATTGGCGGGACAAGACAGTAAGAAAAAGGGGAACAACTCAAAAAATATTGATGTTGCAGTTATTACCATTGTGCAGAGAATCAATTAATAGTTTTGCGTTCGGATCATGTTCAAACCCAACCTATACCTGTGAATCGAAAAAAATGCACTCTACCGAAAATGAACAAATTAAGCAAAGAATCGAAGAACTCTTCAAACGAATCGAACAAAAAACGTGCAGATTTCCAAAGAATCGAACAAACAAACGTGCACCCTTCAAAATAATCGAATGTATAAACGTGCACCCTTCCATAGAATCGAACAAAAATAAACGTGCACCCGTCCAAAGAATCGAGCAAAGAAACATACACGTTTCCATAGAATCAAACAAATAAAGTTTACCCTACCGAATACTCATAATAGTGTAGCAAACAAGACTTCCGTAAAAAGTCGCCCCGTACTTCATTCTCAGTGTTGTTATATTTTCTGGTCCTTAGGAATCATTAGTTTTCATGTCATTAGTTTTGAAAATTGAATACTGCTTAAGCCGGTGCTAGGGGGCGTGAGTAGTGTTACACTTTGAATTACTACTCATGAACAGACTCAATAAAACCGAGTCTGCAATTTTCTCTTTTTGCATTTCTACTTTTGCTTTCGACGGATCACCCATTTTCAGAATATTCGTACCTTGCATATTTAGGGGGTCAATCGGTCTATGAAATATAACAAGATGTGTCATATATCAAAATGTTGGTCAGCGCCTGTAGACTATGAAAACGATGTTCGTTAGTGCCAAAGTGATTGGAGTCGACAGAAATCCAAGATGGCATCCAAGATGGCCGCCAAAATTGCAAAAACAATAAAATTTATCCAATGCCTGCACTACTCCGGTATATTTGCATATATGTAAACCAAATTTGTTTTGTTTTAAGCGTAAACAAACCTCCTTTAAGTTATTTACTGACAACTGTTCGTTATAGTACAGGTTAAGGTCAATTTCAAGGTCAAGTTCAATGTCAATGGTCACATTATCTAAAATATGGTCATTTAAGAAGTTTTTTTAATGCGAAACATTCTTTACAAAAACAAAATATTATTTATTGTATACTAACACGTATTATAAGGTATTAATTTTGAATGTTTCGCATTTTTCCTTAAATATATCTAGTTGCCATGGTGATGTCCAAGATTGCGGATCACATGTTTGTGGTGTGACTTTTTTTTCAGAATAAGTGAAACTGATAGTGCCTGCTAAATAGACATCAAATGGAATTATTGTGACAATTTCCAATCGAAAAAAGCTGAATTTAGCCAAAATAATTTGTTTCACTATGAAGTAAATTATATGTTTGTAAGAAATGCAAAGTTACTCCCCTTGTATATGATTAAGCCACTATTTGTGTAGTTTGCTTCCTTGTAATCTGGTGAATACATCGCAAGTAAGAACAAGAAAGGGACAGATTCTTCAGAGAAAATGACAAACAGGTGAGTATGAAAAGTTTCCTTTTCAAAGAAGTTGCTGTTTTGATTTCCTTTTAACAGTTATAACTGATACAGCTTGTAGATATATTCCTACATACAACAACCAACAGTAAGATCTAAGAGCTACACTGTCCACTGGTTTATAGTCAATGCGACTTGATTTTACATACTAACGACAGTTTAGCTCTTAGTTCAATATGCGCAGATGTGCAGGCTGATCTGAAGCTACACTTTTTGCATATGACAACCGACAAATGATGTCTGTGGCAGGATAGAGGTTAATCGTCATCAATAGTGTCTATAAACAGACTCAATAAAACCGAGTATGCAATTTTCTGGGGGGGGGGGGTATTGCTACTTTTGCTTTCGAAGGATCTCCCACTGTCAGGATATATTTACTGAAAAATAGATATCAATTATCCATCTCTAGCCGTGGATAATGAATAATGTTTTGAGTGACTAATGGAATGCCCTGAATGAATTAACCCTTTTGCCACCACAGGCGACATTTGTCGCATGCCAAATGCAGACAATGTAGCACCAGATCAGTATGTGCATCTGGGCAGTCTGACCTTACAGCTACACTGTCCGCTGAAAAGTCAATAACACCAATGAAATATTCTACATATTAGTAGACATCCAAGTACTTGCATGCAGGAATATTTTATCAAGACTTTAAGTATAGCATACAACCCCATCATTATGGTCATTCCTACAGACTACAAAACTGTGTACACCACACTATTCCGCGTCAAGGAAGGAAGTTATGAATTGTCTTGGGCAGTCATATGTACCGATTGTATTTGACATACGCCTTCTAGCAAATACATTGGAAATCGTTTGGTGCAGAAAGGATGAGTTACAAGGTGTTATACCATTGAAGTGGGTGTACATGTCCTCGTGTCCGTGTTCGCAGGAATATGTCACCTCTATGATGATACTGGTCGTCAGCAGCTATTGGCAGATACAGGTTTATATGCAGCAGCCACAGTTTCTAATACACTGTCAGGTGAAGACTTTGACAGAGAACTCACCGCATTCAAAATGATTGACGACGCCTTACATATCCGCCTTCTGGTCATCTGTGAAGTGTGGTGTGAAGAAAACAACAAAAGTGTTCCTGATGTTGTGTATACGATGTTGCCACAGTAAAGAGCAGCATATGGTGACATACACAATGGAGCTGACATGGCAGACCTTTGCGACACTATCTCCCACAATATAACTCCTTTATTGGATGAGTTCAGAATGACTGACTGATCTCACCAGACAAAGTGTGTGAGGATTATCTTATGAGAGTGTACTCACCCTTCAAGATGTTCATTTTACCTATAAGAGACCATAACTGGACTATGCATTAGCATGCCAAACTTATGCTCATACCTCTCTTGTTTGCCTCCAACATATCTTCTTATGCAAAGTACATTACAGTCCAAGTGCTACAGATGAATAAATAACACCTGACATGTGCATCAAATCCCTTCAATGAAATCAAAGCATGAGGAAAGAGGCACTCTAATTATTTTACATGCTAAATATAAGGCAGATAAAGGGTCTCCCTGTACAGTTGTTCAAACGCCAGAAACAGATGTTTTTGTTTTGCTTCTGCATCATTACCAACAGGTTGTTCCAAAAATATATGTACTTGTCAACTGGACGAATTACTTCCATTACAGACATGAAACGATACATTCCAGTACAATCGCTGAGACATAAGCTGCCAGATGAACAGCTAAATATCCTGCAGTTTATATTTTGACCGGCTGTGGCAAAAGTAGTTTCTATGGTATGGGAAAGAGAACTGAGTTCAAGCAGTTGATAAAGTATGCCAATAAGTACCAACAACTACGAGACACGGGAGAACATAATTATGTGTTCACAAAACCACAGAAAATGGCTTGTATGCACTTTCTTGTGGACTTGTATGGAGGAGGTAATGTCGTTTCACTCAGTTAGCTCAGATGCATAAGAGCATCCAAGAAATCTTCCACCAACTGAGGATAGTTTTCCACTGCCTACGCTGAGTCTACCAATTATGAATTTGGAAAAATGCCATAAATCCACTACATGACCTTCCTCCAGTCACACGTTCTGGATACGAATTTGTAGATGGCTCTGGAATTCCACCCAAAGTAATGAAACAGTCCTTTGCAGGGCCAGAGCTAGTGAATGATATATGTGAAATGAGACATCTGCAGTGAAACATGTAAATGTTTTCATAACCCGTAGTCATATACAATGGCTTGTTCATGTACCGGCAATATGTAATCTGAGAACATAGTGTGTGTGAATGTGTATACACTTAGTCGCTGAGGGGATACGTTTATTTACACTGTCTTTTAGGGTGGGGATGGAATAAGTGTGAGGTTGGGCGCCCATAAACCGGTTTAACCCCCAGTGACTTTTGTCACTGACCGTTCCAAGGCGGTACTTCCATTTTCCCCCTATTGTATGTTTGTTTTGTCTTTGTGCGTCTCTTGATGTTTTTATAGTTATGTACATTTGCTGTTTCCTTGTGTTGCTGTCCGGGCGACTGTTTGTTCTGTATATGGTGTTTCCTGCATGACTCATTTTTTGTACTTTTACTTCATCTATTTACAGTCATAATTTGGACAGTTTTGAAAATGAAAACTAAACTTTGGAGAATAATGAGCATATATGGACCGCGTCATGCGAAACTTGGCCTTAGATACATAAACAACGTAGCTCAAGATCAGCTTTCGCATGTGTGCATCCTGGTGTAAGAGCTTCGCTGTCTGATGATATGTCAATAAGACCCAATTTCACAGACTAACGGACAGTGCAGCTCTAAGACCAGACTGCGGATGCGCAGGCTTATCTTGAACTACACTGTTCGCTTATGTCCAAAGGCCCCTTTCCACGTGAAGCGTCACATGTCATATTCATCATTGTGAAAGTAGTTTAGTCAGTTTCCATGACAGTAGAAATTGTTTAAATCATACTCCTGATTCAAATCAGAGCAAAACAAATACTCAATGAGTCTCTAATGTTTTGCTGGTTTTGCCACTTTACAAGTTTGATGTTGCAAGCGAAGCTTGTTCTTATCTGATACAGTATATTGTGCTATATGTGACACGCCAGCATTGGAATTATGTGTCTTATTGCATATGCGGAAAGTTGCTCCAGATCAGCCTGCACTAGTGCTGAAACGATTATCCGGTTAACCGTTGCAGATTACGAAATGGCGTTTAACCGGTTACAAAATTCGTAACCGGTTAACCGGACTGGTTACTTCCCGTAGTTCGTCAGCAAAGTTCTTATTTAAAGGTTAAAGCGGTAAAATAAATTTGGATTTTGAAGTATATGCATTTGTTTCAAAACTATTTGCTGGTTGTTCTATTTAGCACATCAAACCGATCGATTTTCTTCTTCGCTATGGTTATTTATCATCTTTTCAAAAATCGTTGGTCTGAAAGATTTCGAGTGAATTGTGATAAAAATATCAGCTTAACTTGATTATGATACGACATTATAATGATAAAATATGTCATCAAAGTTCAATTTAATTTCTCAAGTTTGAAGTCACGCTCGGTTTATGCACAACACTAGCTTGAGAGCTTCCCGCAATATAGTGTTTTGAGAAGGTCTCTGCGGCCATGCCAACTGTACTGTATTAGCAGCTGATAGTTGTAATCAATGGCAGAAAGGCACGGGGAATTTGAACAAGTTTTTTCCATGGTTCAAAACACTTTATTAGTAACGTATACATTGACATGTTTATTGTTACATGATACGATTAATTGTATAAGCAATTGTTTATGTAACATCAAGGTGACCTGTATCTAAATCTTACACATATCAACAATAACCTGCAAATTTAAAGAACTTGGTATAACGAAAGAGAAGATATTTCTTTTTTTTCTAACTCTTGACAAATTTTGAGGCTGGGCATTACAATAAGTATGATTGAGGATTAGTATAAATTGCATGTATATACATCAACAGAAAGAGAGAAAGAAAGAACGAAAGAAATACAGAAAAAAGAAAGAAAGAGGGAAGGAAAGAAAGGGAAAAAACAATCTGGAACGGTTATGCATTTAACAATATGAAACATGCTAAGGGTGTTGCAAAATTATTCAATTGCTTGATAGATGAGATAACTTAATACATGTTTTACCGTTATCTTCTTTTTCTTTTCTTTTCTTGCATACCACGTAGCAAATGCTCTGACTGTCGATACCCAATTGTGTTTTCCTAATTGCATATCAGCTAAAAGAGCCTGATATACATAATTAACAATAATATTATCGCAAGATAAAATCTTAGCCCAGTATTTTATTATACGCGTGTATCTACATATATATAGATTGAACATCTGTGGCATTTCTTGTGCGCAGAAATATGTCAATATTAGCACCCAGGTAACTATCACGAGAATATATCAATAATAACAATGGCCCTTCTCATTGCTCTTTCATGATAATTATGTTGATATATGCAGTCGCATTTAGTACAAAGATTTACGGTGTACCCAGGTTTGAATGATTGTGTGACAAAGTTCTGATTAATCGGTTAATGACATTAATACTCCCGATTAAACGGTTACAGATAACCAGGAACCGTTTCAGCACTAGCCTGCACATATGCACAGTCTGACCTGAGAACTACACTTTTTAAATAAATGTAACCCTATTGTACAGAAAAATGGACAATGAAGCTCTCTGGTCAGACTCTCCGTATGCGCAGACTGATCTTGAGCGTCATTTAACATATATGCAATAAGACACACGATGTCATGGCACGTCAAATACTTTTGAAATGATGAATAAAAAACGGTGTTGATATATAAATATATACATGTATGTATGTACTATATCTACTGGATAAGGATTTTAAAATTGAAAGACCAAACATCGCTAAACATTTTGATGTACCACTCTTTTTATCAAATAACTCTTATTTGAATGAATTGAAAACAAGAAAATTTTGTCAGATGTCAAATGTTGATACAGTTGGACCTTTGACATTGAACTTAACGTTGATTTAAGTTAATCAAGTCAAGAAAATTTCATGTTTAGTTAAAATCAAAAACATATTTGGTGTCAGTAGGTACAACAATAACAAATTTATTTAGCAAATAATGATGTTTGTTTTTCTTAAGTTTGGCAGCCATCTTTAATATCTCCATGGCAACAACAACTATTGTATATATAACTCAACAGTCATAGAAGTTAACAAAGCATATATAATTTTATATAATAGGCATAGTTCTTGTTAAAATGTTTCATATTTAGAATGTAGGGAACAAAACATATTTGTCAGAGGAAAACTTTGTATAAATATTTGACCTTTGACCTTATATTTAAAAATTGACCTCTATAAACTTCACAGCAAGTTTGTTTTTTAAAGATATTTCTTTATTATTAGTAAAAATAAAACAGGTTTGGATTCAGTAGGTACAAAAATGAATAAAAATTAAAACAAAATATTATATGTTTGATTTCACTCAATTTTGGCGGCCATCTTGGATTTCAGGCCAACTCCAACCGCTTCAGTCAAAATTAATTTCATTTTCATATACTACAGATCCTGACCAACATTTGATTTATAACAATGCTTGTTATATTTCATAGACCGGTTGGGTGTTCCAAATCTGGGGCTACTTGCTACACTATAAATAGAATCGAACAAATGAATTTGCTCCCAATAACAGATTTTTATCCCATCAACTAATCGAACAAATGAATGCGCACCCTTCCAAAGAATCAACCATTAGTACTATAACCGTTCATTTCCACAAAGGGTATATCTAAGTTATAATTTTCATAACCACGAACTGTCTGTTTTTAAATCATATACATACATATTCGGTTTGGTTTTGTTTTGATATATAGTAGAACCTGTCTTAAGCGTCCCTATATTCATTGGGCTAAGGGATCTTTAAAAACAGGTGGTTCTACATGGCAAAACAATGTAGAAGGCTCCGATAGGTTTTCACCTGCATCAAGCTGCTATCTGCCTCTCATACCTCTTAGACCTCTTTTTGATGGTCACTTAACCCTTTTCCTCATATAGACGTGCTTTCACGCATTTGCAAACAGAGTAGACCCAGACTAGACGGCTCCTAGAGGAGCCGTCTGATCAGGGTCTGCTCTGTTTGCTAGTAAAATTTGATAGATCTGTGTCTTTACTTTCTAAAATAGCTACATTGTTCCATCTTCCATATTTCATTATAACTATTTTGTCCATGAATATTCAGTAGGTATTTATATTTGAAATGAACATAGAACAGGGAAAGGGTTAAGACATGTTCTACTGTAACGGTATAAATATTACGCCGCTCTGTATACCTTAAGATTGGTGTTCAGAAAGGGGAACTAAATATAACGGGTAAAAAATCAGTACGGTTAACCCTTTACCATATGAATATTTATGTAATAATAATCACATAATGAATATCAATTAGCTATAATTTATTATTGCGTACAAACAGGGCACTTTTTATTATTACAGAATTGTAGAATCAGATCCACAGTATTTCCTAAGGAAACAGAATAGATCCCTTTAATATGGGTATACTCTTTTTGCAAACGTGCAAAAGGTGTAAAATATTATAGTAATGATTACTTAAATTAAACTCACTCGATCCAATACATGGACACAGGCAACCAGTATAGACTCTGATCAGAGGGTTCCTTCTGAAACCCATTTATCAGCATATGCACTACTTCCTGTACCAATCAATGTCGATGACTTTCACAGAAATATATATTTCTATTGAATGACCCCTTTTATGATATATTTACATTTTGCAAAAAATATTTGGTCGAATGTACCTTATACATGTACATGTATGAGACGGGAATTAAAATGTTAAATTCTAATTAACATTTAGTCTACTATAGGCGGATGAGTGAATACCTATGCAAACAGATGGATCCAGATGAGACGCCGAGTGACTCGGCGTCTCATAAGGATTCAAACTGTTTGACACATTGATTGCATTTTTGTAGACAAATTGATTATAGCTTGAATTTCGAAAATGTAGTAGGTAAGAGTTTCTGTAAAAATAATTTTCTCAGCAGGCTAAAGGTTAAATGTTTAATGTAATAATTGTCACGTGATTGAATCCCGATGATACGCGAGCTATTAGGGGCCAAGTGATTTACTCGGGATGTCACCAATTGTCCACTATCTTACAAACAGCTTTTCTAACACATGGCAGACATCATTTCAACTGAAATCAATCTGAATTCAGACCATTCTTTTCGTAATAAACAAAGCTGTTGTTTCGTGTATAGATGAACAAACTAAGTCTGGCAGTTACGTTAAAACAATAACAAAACTAAAAACAGACAGGGTTTCCTCAATATAGTAATGATCTGCATGGGATAATTAATAAATAAGACAAACATTACACCATGGGATAGCCGATACCGTGGTCTAAAGGATGTGTATGCGGCTATGCATGCGCGCTACCCGAGTTCGATTTTTATTTGTCTGGTTGCTGTTTTTAAATATTTTTAAACACTTTTGTCAGTATATTTTTTCTCTTTTGAAAAAATGTTTTCAGATATGTGTTGTTGGGGGGGGGGGGGGGGGGGGGGAGAAAATAATAAAAAAAAAGATTTGACTTAAGTGGGGTTCGAACCAGGTACATTTTGAAAATAATAAAAAAAAAAGATTTGACTTAAGTGGGGTTCGAACCAGGTACATTTTGAGATGAGAACGCCTTATCCACTCGGCTATGGACTACACAAGAATGTCATCATAATCAAATAGTGGCAGTCTTCTCTTTTAATAAACAACATGTAATTTGAATATTCAAGTAAACTAATTATGACGTAACTGTCAGGAATTCCCTGTCGGACTATATACTTGAATATATTGTTTGTTTGTCGTACTATCCGTATTTTATACGCTAAATAAACCGGTTCAACGCGTTATGCAAGCTTTGTGATAACAACTATGCTGTTCTGTGTACAGAAAAAACTATTCTAACCCTTTCCCTCATAGGCTATTGTTAGATCCAACCACTTTGAATAAATCTACTGAAAATGAACATTAACTAGAGAAAAGGGAAATTTTAGAATTTTGTAATCTGAAACCATTGTGATAAATAGAGCATTTGCTCCTATAGGAGCAAATGCTCTATTTGTCACAATGGTTTCACAAAGTGACTTTTACAGAGTCGTCAAAAGTCGTCAATATGAGGGAATGGGTTCAGCTAACATTTATTTAATGGACATAGGATTCTTAACAAACAGGTCATTGCTCAATACAGGTCAAAAGTAATACAGAAAGCTGCATGACTTATGACCTGCATTAAGCTACCATCTGCCTTACATACCCACCATTAGTCCTTATCTTGATGTCCGCTTATGACAAAGTCTACTGTATACATGTACATTGATTTTATTGATCGAAACATAAACATGACTTAATATCAAAATTCTGCGAGCATAACCACACTTCAAATTAATCTTTTGATGCTAACAGATATAGGCTAACTCCATATTAAACCTTCCAACGTTTAATGTTCAAATTGGGTTAGCCCATCAGTAATTAATTATAGTGCCCATTCAGTATAAAAGACAAAAACTCGCTAGAAGATTTTGAATGAAAAATCGTGCAGACCCTGATCTCAGCTCTCCTCTAGGAGCCCTGTCATCTGGGTCAACAGTGTTTGCAAATATCATTGCATGCATGATTCGCATTCAAATGTTGAAAGACTTTGAAAGATTATAGATATTTAGATAAGTGTTTGGGCATTATTGATCATAATGAACTCGATGTATACTCGCGTTTTTCAAGAAGGAAGTAACTAGTGCAATGATAGATTGCTTCGAGTGATGTAATCATAGGGAGCGCGATATCTCCGTTGGGACCTTTCTGCATGTCTTTCATCCTGCATTCAGCTGCCATCTATCTTACAGACCGACATTGATACTGATTTGAACATCCGGGTTACCCTTTCGGCACCAAATTTATAATTGTCGTCTGCAATCCAAGTTTGTTAAATCATTAAGTAAAATAAGGAAATGAGATAAATAAATGCAAATTTCAAAGGAATAAAGCACACATATAGAAATAGAGATTTAGACAAATAGTGAAGTCCCTGATCAGACGCCGCCTTGAAAAGGCGGCGTCTGATCTGGGACTGCACTATTTGTCGTGGTGCATTTATTCGACTGCGGCGGTGAAAGTGATAAAGGGGTTTTACAATACCTAAATTCAAAAGCTTCCAAATATAAGCATGAAATCTGATTAAAATCTAAATCGTTCGACTTACATCATAATAATGTGATTTATTCCGTTACTCCATAAATACGCATTTCTACGTCTTTGCAAGCAAAGTAGACCTAGATCAGACGACTCATGTTTGTTTATTAAATGGTATAGGTTTAACTCTACAGTTTCTGACATTGTCATCACTTCCTGTGTCCATATGCTATTATAACAATTAACCCTTCGCTTGCTGAATTTCAAAATTCATTTCTCCTTCTTTACCCATGCCCTGTTGCATAATTACATAAATCTTCACTGTGTACAAGTATTTCGCTGTGCAATCACTGCTGTGGAGTGCACTGGTTGCACAATCAATTTGTAAATAGTGCAGACCCTGATGAGACAGCTCCTGCAGGAGCTGTCTCATCTGGGTCGTCACTATTTACAGGTAGGTATATTGACGTGAATAGCAAGCGAAGGGTTAATATAATCAATATTCATGATGTCATTACATGAAAATGTGCATAGAGTAAAGGTTAAATTATCTACCTATACCGGTAGTGTACACCCTGATCAGCATTCTGACCTGATTCTACACTCTCTTCAAACGTTTCATGTACATGCATCTTATACCTGGACGCAACTTATTCGACCGAGGTTTAGTTTATATCATACGGGCATTTGGCGATATAAGATCATATTGACAATACTCATAACAATGGTTCAACATGAAAACTACCACGTATCATGATATAATTGGAAAACCTCGATTATTCGAATTTTCGGTATAGAAGAATTTAGACCCTTTTAGGCAGGTGGCTGCTTAATGCATGGTGAAAGTCATGCAGAAAGCTCCTAGAGGAGCTTTCTGCATGACTTTCACCATGCATTAAGCTGCCACCTGTCTTAAAGATCGATAATAATACGTATTTTAGTGTTCGGATACTCGAAGTTTTACTGTAATTGGAAAAAAACAAAACAAATGCGTTCTTAGTAGGGACTTCCTACCCCTTCAACATAATTTATATCCTTTTACGAGTACATATAAATATCGAATGTATATAAACAAGCAGTTTTCAATATTTTCAACACTTAAGTAACTTTCGTCTTCAAACATTATCATCAGCTCAACTGATCAGGGTCTGTTCTGTTTGCTAATGGAAGTTCATAGATTTGTTTCATTGGTTTTTAGAATGGCTACCAAGTTCCACCTTTCATATTCTATTATGACTATTTTGTCCATGATAATTCAGCAGGTATTTAAAATTTGGAATGGAAAATGGCAAGGGTTACATTTCAACAATTGATCAACCAACCGGTCGGCACATTCATTGATACAACGGTTATATTTTTGAAAGAGAGGGTTTTGAAAGACTAGAGGTTTTGGTCACAAAAACGGATGCCCCCACCATTACCCCTCGCACCCACATGTTCACACTGCGACATATTGTCACATTTCTGTACCTGAGAACTTGACCGGATAAGATGTGTGACAGACAGACGGACAAACAACGCTAACAAAAACAATATGTAAAGGGAAATAACTCAAAATGTTGCTACTATAGTAATGGACTTGAAGAATGATACTTCCCCTCATTATGCGCTTTGCACACCACATTTTTAAAGAAAAAAATGATAACAGCTAATAACTCCAAAAGTACTGATACCAGAGGTATGGACCTTGTGTATGACACTTCATATACATATGGGGGAGACTTAGAGGATATGTCGCGAGTTGTCTTTTAAGATCACATGTTCTTAAACGAGCCTCGGAATATTTTATCAAGCGAGCCTTTGGCGAGCTTAGTAACCCTTTCTTGGTGAGTTTAGGAACACGTGATCACGTGAACAACGAGCATCAGATTCTTTTTCTCACATAACCAGACAGTGTAGATCTAGATCTATTTGCATGACATGTAAACATCGATTTCCCCCAGTTTGACGTAATAAATGACGCCATACGTCATATATATTCTAAAGTGTTCTTACACGTATTACTGATAACAGAATCCTAATAACCCGTTGTTCTAAGCCGGAGATAAGAGAAGTTATGTTAAAAATAATAATAGCAGACGACAGATTTTTCTGGGTGCGACAGAGTTAACCTTTTCAAACCTGAATTTTCAGAGTGAAATAGCCCATCTGTATTTAACAGATCAAATAATTAGAGTCCAGCCAGTATGACAGACATAAATACACTCGTGAGATAATTTTGAATGACACACAGTGCAGATCTATATCAGATGGTTCCAATTTTGGTCTACATTGTTTGCAAATGAATGTGCACGTATGCCATGGATTAAAGGGTTAATACGTATATATGGAGAATGCATGGATACGTCATATCCTTCTTGAATAGCAACATAATATGGTACATGTAGATCTATTATGATTCGCACAACACTCAATAGTCTTCACATGACCCTGTCATTGAACCTAGACGCCATCGCCACTCCTGTCACAAATGATTTTATAGGTAACTTCACAGAATATCCATTCAGCTGAAATAATATTCAAGGTTTATAGTGTATATTCATACAATCATATTATTGTGGCAGTGAATGACAGTATTCAAATTGAATTTGTATATAAATCAAATAAGAAAACACTTGATCTATTCTAATGTGTTCAAGTCTATTTGTGTTAAGGTAGGTTCCCACTGCCGATCAGATTAACTCGATCAGCCCGATTACCCGAATCCCCCTCGACCTCTACTCGATCATATACGACCCCTCTCCCCCTATCATTCACGACTTCTCTACGATTTCAACCCAACAACCACTCCGATCTCTGCTCGATCATATCGACCCAGATACGATCCCTACACGATCTCTACCCGGCCAACTGGACCTCTGCTCGATCTCTACCCGACCAGATCGTCATGATCGTAGTTTGGTCGATCGGGTATTACTCGAGTAGAGGTCGAGATGATCGGATACAGATCGGGTAAATTACTTCACCTCGACCGCATTAGAGCTCTACACAATTATCTCCCGATCAACTCAATCCTCTACTCGATCAATACCCGGCCGCTTCTTGATCGCTTCTCGAAGGCGTGGCTACTCGATCTCTACCCGAACTTTTGGGACATGTCCAAAACATTCGGGCAGGGAGTCCGAGCGATGTCGACCAAGGTAGACCTCTCCGATCACTCCCGATCACTCATGTCGAGCGAACCAGACCAGACCCCGATCATTTGATCGGGCTTGATCGAGTTGATCTGATCGGCATTGGGAACCTAGCTTTAAATACGTAATACTACTACACTTCGAAAACCTCCATTGCTGGTACTATAACTCTTACGTCTACTACTACCGTTACTACTACCGCTACTACTACCCTTACTACTACCCTTACTACAACTGTTACTAAAACTGTTACTACAACTGTTGCTACAACCGTTACTACGACTGTTACTACTACCGTTACTATTACTACACTACCGTTACTACTACCGTTACTACTACCGTTACTACTACCGTTACTACAACTATTACTACAACTGTTACTACAACCGTTACTACGACCGTTACTACTACCGTTACTATTACTACACTACCGTTACTATTACAGTTACTACTACCGTTACTACTACCGTTAAGTACTACTACTGCTACTACTACTGTTAAGTATTTCTACCGTTACTATTACCGTTACTACTACTGTTACTAAAACTGTTACTACAACTGTTACTACATTACCGTTACTATTACAGTTACTACTACCGTTACTACTACCGTTAAGTACTACTACTGTTACTACTACTGTTAAGAATTTCTACCGTTACTATTACCGTTACTGCTACTGTTACTACTGCCATTACTTCTATCGTTAAGTACTACTGTTACTATTTCTACATGTTCCGCTTGTACTACAAATGTTGCTACTACTACTATTATTACTACCATAGTCACCGCCATTACATTGCTAAAAGAGGCGTAAGTAATACACATAATAGGAACATGTTATATGACTTACATACTTTTAGACGAACATTAAAATTCTGTTTTATTTATAATTTGTTATCGACCAGTGTTCAGTTGTCTATTAATTTTCAGTAGATTATCCCATCGCCCGCCAATCACAACTATAGTTGCATTTGCAAACAGTATATATACCCATCTGAGAGAGCTCCTAACTGGGTCTGCACAGTTTGCCATGGAAAATCCATGCTTGCATGCTCTATGCTTTTGACTTATTCATTTCAACATAGCTCGTATATTTTTGTAAAGACTAGCCTAACTAATATTCAAAGAGGACAGAGTGATAAAAAAACTATATGGCGGGCTAGGGTTAATGTAACCAGTAAGCATGGTTTCGTATGTTTACAAATTTGAAAAGTGTTTACAGATTTAAGTTTTGAGTACTATTTTCTTCTCTTACAAATCAAACATGATGAGGTGTTGTTATTTATACACCAACCTTTCAATCAGTGTTCTGTGTATGTTTTCTCAGTAACAGTCAAACACGATGTACATTTAGGAGAGGCTGAATTCAGCAATGATATACATAAGTGCATTTGAAAATGTCCTCTAAACAGCTAATATACAATGAACACTCATTACAACGGTGAACGTTTAATGCTGAAAGCAAGAAGTGCGAAAAGCTCCCTATGGGAGCTTTTTGCACTTCTTGTGTTCTGCATTAAGCGATCACCCGTCTTATTGGCATTGGGCCCATTAATTCAGTGGTTGTTTCAAAGACAACCGTAAGTTTTTTCAAGGCATACTGCCGGTATATCGAGGGTGCCATTGTAACGAATGCCGGTATAATGATGGTTCACTGTATAATGTCAGACCTGCAGTACCTGTAGAAGAGGTTTACTATAATTGATTTTTTTACTTGTGAGGAAAATACTAAAACGATATAGTTGGAGATAGCTGGTCTTATATATATTCATAATATTTTAGAAGAAAAAAGTACCATACGGCTTGTCGGGTTAAAACATGGCGTGTGGTATACATGTTAAATTCACAATCAGTATATTTCAAAGGTTTAAGCCTTATCCGTTTATAAACGCTTTTCATGCTTTTTGCAAACAGAGTAGACCTAGATCAGACGGTTGCTATAGGAACCGTCTAATAAATGCCTGCTCTGCTTGCTTATGGTATTATAATAGAAGTGACTTTACAATTTCTACCAATACCAAGACATCCTGCGTATATATTCTATTATAAAATTCAGCTTATAAATATTCATATCATTATTTCTTACATGAATATATAAACAAGGAAAGGGTTAATTATAAATAACTTAAACACTGATCACGGGGTATAGCATTAACCCTTTCCCTGTTCTATATTTAGTCAGAATGTCAATACCTACTGAATATTCATGGCAAAGAATATTGTAGCCACTTTAGAAAGTAAAGAAACAGATATATAAAATTCCATTAGCAATCAGAGCAGACCCTGATCTATGAGGGAAAGGGTAAATATAGATAACACTTTACATAGCGACCTGGTAGATAACTCATATTCCGAAATCGATAAAAAGGACCCCAGTTAAACGTGCTCGCATTGGAATGATTGGATTGGATGATAGAGAATATGTATGTATGTAAGCAAACAACCCAGGCAAATATACGCACTACACCGAATGGACTCAGTTTACACTAGTGTTATATGTGCAGTGAGTGAATATTTATAATACTTATTTTTTAATTTGTGATTTTTTACACTAAAGCGAAAATGTTGTTTCAGAATTGCGCCATTGACCACTGTGAAGACTATTTCACTATTCTTAAAAATACTTAATTCGAACTGAACGGAACTACATCAAATGAACAAAATATGTGATGGTTAACATCATGGAAATAAAAATGAAAAAAAAAAGGTAATCTATCTCGCTGATTATGGATTTCTACGTTCATTTGTGAGGTTTTGTTTTGTTTTATTTGTAGTCTATATGCATGTGTGTTACAAGAAAGGATTTGGATACAAAACATTTTATCTTTTGTTCTTTGATTCTTAAATTACTGTTTCACGATGGGGCTTGAACCAAAAAATCCGGTCACATTATCATGGTACCGGTGTATTGGTTGTAATGCTAATCCTATAAAGTAAAACTTAAATAGTCAGCGAAAACATATTGGCTAAAGAGGCAGTGGTTAATGCAGGGTGAAAGGTTTTGCAGGATTTTTTTCCATTACTTTCGTCATGCATTAAGCAACCACCTGCATTTTAACGACGCCAATGTTTATTCAATTAGTAGTCGCTTTAGAGATGATTCTATGGTACTCTCACGAGTCATGAAGGCAATGATGAAGTGAAAAGGATTAACTCACCGGGGACCAACTACGCATTATTATCAAATGTTTTGATACGACAATATGGGTATTATAATAGTTTTGTTTTCCTACGAAGCCGGTGTATCAAGTGGGAAATGTTTTCCTACGAAATCAAAGTTGCCTTCGTAGGAAAACAAATCTATTGTAATACTCATATAAATTGTCGTAGCAACAATTTGATAATGATACGTAGTTGGTCCCCAGTGAACTGTACGCAAGTCTTCCCTGCCACTACACAGCACGGTGTTGGTATTTTTAAGCTCCCCCAATAGGCAAACCCTATACAGTGTCTCCCCGTGCCGAAATTGGAAACTGGGTACCCTGAGGCCACAGACTACTAACTGCATGATGAGAGAAATATTAGCTGGGAGTCTTTATTTATAAAACATGACAATGTGATTATTTTATCACCAAGAAAAAAAAGAGATTTACAGGAACAAAACGAACTTGATAACAATCTCATAAAATTATAGTCATTCAAAACTTTTAAACTCTTTTCATGGCTAAGTGCGTTTTGACTGGTATTTGGTAATAATTTTGAACGATATGTGACGCCAAGTAACTCTGCGTCTCATTAGACACTCGGTCAATAGTTTCTCAAAAGTTTACTCTAATCGAAATTCAGCGAGTTTCAGCAAATCAGAGAATGAGCAAACACTATCTTTTTATCAGCATGAGGACCTCCTATTGGGTAAGTATGCTTAAACGGACATAGTAATATGGAATAATCGAATCATGACCTCAGCGGTATTTTGTGGAAGGATACTCAGAGCTTTTAATATTTTGTTCTCCGGAAATAGACTATGTCACTAATTAGATCCTACAGGAAACAACACATTGAAAGGAACATGATCTAAGATAAACATGAATTTGTTCAGAGGTTCGAAGATAATTCCAGTGGAAACAGTTAACGGGATGCCATAAATGATTTTTCGAATTTATATTCATACAAATTGGGTGCCATGAATGACAGCGCCATGTTTTGATTTTGTCAGGGATTGTAATCGGAACTACTCGGCAATGTCGCTTAACGCTATACAACGTGCCATCGCTGAATGTCATTAAATAAAATGGCGACCGCCTCAATGGCGGCCATGTTGAAGATACATGTGAAATTATTTATGTAATCTCGTTGAAAAGTGCGTTAGCTGTTTCCATTGCAGATATTTGTAAACGTCGACATATATATATATGTCGACGTTTAAAAATATCTGCAATGGAAACAGCTAACGCACTTTTCAACTAGATTACACAAATAATTTCATATATGTACATGTATATATATAAGAGAATACTTTTAGCACAGGTATGATCGGACTCGCCGGAAAAAGGCGAATATATCCGATTAACTAGTTTTGTGACTCACACATTATTTAGACGACCATCTTGTTATTAATTTCATTATGGCAGAAACTCACCTTGCAGGAAAGAAGAGACAGGCTACTGCAGAATTAGCAACAGACGCTTCTAAACGGCGAAACAAGGGTGTACACAGCGAAGCATCTGTCGTAGAGCAGGATCTAAATTCGGTCGACGTCAGTAAAAACATTTGTGGAAACGAAAGTGGTAGTATATTTCTCTCCCTATAGTGAAAAGTTATTCAACACTGGCAAATTTTAAACCTGTCGAAACATTAAACTTCACCACGAATTTCGCTTCCCTGTATCCATGCTTTCATTCACCATTTCCAACGTGTCCTAATTAGCAATGAAAATGTCTCAATTCGGTCGGCGTCAGTAAAAACAATTGTGGAAACGAAAGTGGTTGTATATTTTTCTCCCTATAGTGAAGTTATTCAACACTGGCACATTTTAAACCTGTCGAAACATTAAACTTCACCACGAATTTCGCTTTCCTGTATCCATGCTTTCATTCACCATTTCCAACGTGTCCTAAATAGCAATGAAAAGGTCTTTAATACATTACTACTGACGTAAGTTTGATGACAGACACGATATAAACAGCTGCAGAGTAAACTGCCAATGATGTCTATATACGGTTATCAATGTCACTTAAATACTTACATACTTTTACTTGTGTTCATTTGAATAATGAAATCATATAAACGCATTATAGTCATGCATCTGCATACAATATCTGCTACCTCTAGTAGTGGATGGCCTCATTAGAATATCAATTTCAGTACCGCTGATGTTTATGTTATTCTAACACCAAAAGCAATTTAAAGCAATCTTGCTTACTGGTAAATATGACCATTATGACACGAATCTACTCTTCAGTAAAATCTGATTTGCTGAAACTTTTCTACAGACATTGGTTTGACTAAACTTTCTCTAACATATGGCAGTGGTCAATAGCTTCGCGTGATATCATTCAAAACATTTTTCAAAACAAAGTAAATATAGGAAAAGGTTTCTCTGAATTAACCACGGTTATAGACCACTGATTTCTTCAATGCAATCAATTAACCACTTATATCACCAATACAACATTAACAGGCTGATCATTTCATTTCATTATTACATTACGTTTAGGGAACTAAATGTTGATAAGATGACAGAAGGTTTGCCAGTTACCAGATCAGTTTTCCCTTCAGGTTTTCTGTTTATAATCACCAACAAATTAAGTATTATTTACCTCTGCAAGGTTGATGTTTCAGATTATTTACTCACATGAAAAGACGTCTAGCAAATGTTCCTGTACTCATGTTTTATTAACGTCCGACTGATTGCGGAACTATGTCATTTGGACCTATCATCCTTATCATTATCCAATTGTTTTCTGTTGGTTCCTGTAGACGTGCTAACCCATGTCACTGTTCTTGGCCTGTCATGAGGATCACCATCTCTCACCATCAAGAAATAATAACTTCAGGAAAATATCAACAACAATCATCCAAGTTATCTTTAATTCTGGGTCTTTGCAAATGTGGTTGCGGTAGCTGAAATCAGGACAAAAGAAGTAATGCAACATGCAAAAAAGAGTCATTAATTGTATTAGCTCTTAGTTTAGCCTCCCAGTGGTCGATTAAGATAGATCATATTGCAATTCCTAATAGTTATCAAACCTTTTCTAAATGAAGCCACTATTGTGCTATAGCCTTATCAGTGCTTCATATTTTATCTTAAATATATATGTTACAGTAGAAACTGCGATTCTGGAAATCGTCGATTCTCCTATGATAAATTACGATTGCAATTTCTCCTAGGACAAATTGCGATCACAATCTCCACTAGGACAGACCCAAATCAAATTAAGTAGTTTGGATCCAGAAAGTTAAGTCTCATTTGCTTGAATGTTTTGCGGTGTTATTTCGTGTGTGGCTCTCCCTGTTTGACTATTTTTCCATATTCTATGTATCCTGTGTCTTGCTGCATTTGTCTTCCATCAGTGAATATTCACAATGTTATAAATTCGTTCATAATTATCTATAAGGGAATGGGTTAATATGTAAAATCTATATAATGGCCTAAACAAACTTTGGATCCCTGACCATTTATATTTCTAAACTTTTGAGTAAAAAGGTGGTTTGTAAGAATATTGATCTTATTCCCTTAATCTTGAAGCATATTTTTTTAACTAGTAGAATTGACAATTATCATAGAATAGATTAGGATATGACTCTGTCCTAGGAGAGATTGCGATCGCAATTTGTCCTAGGAGAATCGACGATTGTCCTGAATCGCAATTTCTACTGTGACATATACATGTACATGCTTCAAGAATGATTGACCACTTAAAAAATTTACCAAATAACTTGTTCGGTCACTGAGTAGCACATAAATTCTGATATTAATGGATACATGGACATATTTGGAGAAGTGCAAATTAAACATACAGTCAGTGACAAATACAAATAAATGTATTTACATATATCTTGAAACTGTCTAACCATTTTATATATGTATTTACAGGGACAACCCTGAAGGTCCTTGGACATGTTCCTTCTGATTTTCATGGTATGAAGCATTTTCATATATCAACATCGGGTTATTAAATTTGGGGATGTTGTTTAATGAGGAGCTGGTGTGTGTGGACAGTCAGGTTTCAACCTTTTAATTTCCAGAGAATAACTTTAGTTAGCATTGATATATTTCGATCAATTGCATATAAATGTCGTTAAAAACAAAGATTGATGATTTCAGAGGGTATTGTGTTAATTTGTTAGGGTAGTTTGCATAAAGACAAAGCTATTAAGTTTGAGATGTGATCAAGGAAATGGTCATTGCTACTAAAATAGATAACAGTTTCCACACAATAATTTGGTCCGAAATTAATCGACTGTTATAGCTCTGGTTAGGCGAGGTTGGGTACCCGTTAACCAGGTTTAAGCCCCCCCCCCCCCCCCAGTAGCTGATTTTGGTTACTCACCGTGTCAAGGCGGTACTCCTGCTATCAGCATATGGTCACCTTTGTTATTCAATATACTTAATGTTGAATGTTTTTCGTATTGATATGCGTCCTGTTATGTTTTGCCTTGTGGTTATACCGTTTCTTGTTTGATGGTGTTTGGTGCGGTGGCATTTCGTATGTGGCTGTCCCTGTTTGACTATTTTTTTTCCATATTTATATGTTTTAGCTATTTATTTTGCATACATTTATCTGATAGTATGAAGGTTATCAGATGTATATGCTAGGAATTGTTGGATATATTACTTAGGGTATATTACCCTGTATGCTGTGACGCTAATTTCACATATGTAGTTGTTTGTTATAAGAGTATTGCTGTCACTAACACAGAGCAATATTTGGTTTGTGTAGTTATAATTTTGGTGCGGATAGGTGTTACATTGTGTTACATTGTGTTTTAGCATCCACAAAACAGTCATAAAACGTATTTAAAATGCAGAATGTATAATGCACAGTCATATCGTTTTTGCTCTCGCTGTTTGTCTGTTGGTTTGTCCCAAACTTTGACGTTGGCGCTATTTTTGTAGCCATTACACTTACATACTTCAAACTTGGCATGTATTTGCAACTTATTTTAGTATAAAATGGTATTAAATTTTAGTATTAAATGGTGTCGAAGAGAACATGTTGAGTCTAATGCTCTTTCTTGTTGGAAAAAAACTAATTTTTGATATAATTGATAAACGCATTTCCTTTTACAGCTCTAATAAACACCTTCTTCCACCTAAACCAAGAACTTCTTTTAGACATCTTAAAAAGGGTTTACAGGATTTCCATTCAAAATACGTTTTTTGTTCCTGCTGATAAGGCATCGAATAATGTGATTATTATTTGACGATTACATTATATCGATGTCTTGAAACAGGAAATTATTAATACCAAGTCATACATTTCAGTTACCACTGACGAAAAGACCATCATTTCAGACCATGTCAAAAAGTGTGAACAATTTGGAACCGATATTAAAATTAAACAACATAAACTTCCTATAATGTATTGGTTACCAAAACTACATAAAAAACCATATAAAGCGCGTTTCATTGCAAATTCTAGTTCATGTACAACTACTAAATTGTCTATACTTTTGATTTCTTGTTTAATGAAGGTAAAGAAACATGTAAAATTCTACTATGATAAGACTTATAAAAATTCTGGAATAAATCTCTTCTGGTCTATTAAGAACTCTTCAGAAGTCTTAAACAAACTTAAGAACAAAAGTTACCTTGCATCCACTGTAAGCACGTACTATTTTTCTACTCTGTACACAACTCTTCCTCATATTTTAATTAAGGATAAGCTTACTAACTTAATCCTGAAAGTATTTGCCCGGGAAAAAACATCATTCTTGGCATGTAATGCTGAAAAAGCTTTCTTTACTGACGAGCAAATGAAATATTACACCAATTGGACTTGCTCAGAAGTTTGCGAAGCACTTACATTTCTTTTGGATAACATATTTGTACGTTATGGGAATGCAATATACCGCCAGGTAATTGGTATTCCTATGGGTACGAATTGTGCACCACTTGTCGCAGATTTGTTTTTGTACTGCTATGAGAGAGATTTCATGTTGCGTTTGAATCCTCAGTCACAAGAAGATGTTATAAAAGCCTTCAATGAAACTTGTCGATATTTGGATGATATTTTTAACTTAGATAACCCTTTCTTTGATGCTCTGATTCCTACTATTTATCCTAAAGAACTCAATTTTAATAAAGCTAACCCGTCCGACAATTATGCAGCGTTTCTTGATCTAGACCTAAAAATTAATAATGGAATGATTTCTTCTAAAATATATGACAAAAGAGATGATTTTGATTTTAATACTGTAAATTTTCCTCATCTTGAAGGGGATGTTCCCCGTGCTCCATCTTACGGGGTTTATATATGTCAACTTATTCGTTTTGCTAGAGCTTGTTCATCTATTGACGATTTTAACAGTCGAAACCTCATTTTAACTGAAAAGCTGCTTAAGCAAGGATATAGATACCATAAACTAAGAAAAACTTTCTCTAAATTTTACTATCGAAATCTCTCGCTTATTGGCAAGTACCAATGTAATCTCAAGGTCCTTCTGCGACAGGGTATTTCACATCCTGAATTTTATGGTGATGTGATTTAAAAACTTCGTAAATTATTGGACATACCCATTTTCTCACTTTGTTCATCAATTGTGTTAAACAATTTATGAAAAAGGGATATGATCCTGTAGTACTACAACATACTGCATGTTTGGTTGTGAACCCTTTTACAGTTGGCAATCACGCTGGCCTCTTTGCATGTACGCCGACAAGAAAGGTTTAGTACTCTATGAAGGCGACCTCTTAAATCCAGAAATGGAAGGAGAACGTCGGATATCTGTACTACGAGGGGTGTTCCAAAAATAATGTCGCTTGCATCGGTGCTCATATAGCGGAAGTGCTTTTGTTCATTTTAATTTGCTCTGCCCTTCAAAATACTCTCCGCCAGCCAGAATACACCTTTTTAGCCGGTCAATCCATTTTTGAAAGCATTTTTCATACTCTTCAATGGGGACACCCATCAGACACTGATAAACAGCAGATCCAAGGGCATTTCTCGAATTGTATCTCCTTCCAGATAAATGATATTTAAGTTTTGGAAAGAGAAAATAGTCGCAGGGGGCCAAGTCTGGCGAATACGGAGGGTGCGGAAGGACGGTAACCTTCTCTGACTCCAAAATGTCAGTCACAATACGTGCCTTGTGAGCGGGTGCATTATCATGCAAAAGTCGGACATACTTAAGTCCTGTTTTGGGGCGGCTACTTTTGTAGTAGTTCTTCAATTTTCTCAGAACAACGTTTTTACAGAACTTGCCTGTGACCGTTCTGCCTTTTGGCACCGGGATTTGAATAGCTGGACCCTTATTAGTGAAAAAATAGCATACAAAACCTTTACCGTTCGTATTCGTTTGGCAATACTTGGGCGTCTGGCATTTTTAGTGTCCCATATTCGGTTGGAAACCTTCCGCTTTGGTTCAAAATAATACACCCAGGTCTCATCACCAGTGACTATATTATCAAAAGCCTTTTTACTATATTTTGGGTACATTTTGAGAAGTTTTTTTGCCATTGTTACACGCGTCTTCTTTTGCTCATCCGTTAACAAATGGGGTATCCATCTTGCATTTATCTTTCTAACTTTTAGGTGTTTCTTCAAAATTGCATGAACTCTTGCTAACGACAAGTTTGTCATTCGAGCCAATTGTCTTACGGTGAATCGAGCATCAGTTTTGAGGATATTTCGGA
Source organism: Azorinus chamasolen (assembly GCA_963576725.1). Classification (NCBI taxonomy): domain Eukaryota; kingdom Metazoa; phylum Mollusca; class Bivalvia; order Cardiida; family Solecurtidae; genus Azorinus; species Azorinus chamasolen. The sequence goes on from OY755244.1 coordinate 6,261,524, forward strand.
TTTTTTCTATGTTACCTTTGGTCGTAGTTGTTGCAGGACGACCTGGGCGAGCAGCATCTTTCAGTTGCTGCTGCCCAGCACTAAATTTAGCTACCCACCTACAAACAGTCCTGTGGGACATTTAGCCCTCCCCATAAATGTCACACACCTCGCGGTGAATATCTACAGCCTTTATGCCGAGTAATGACCTACCTTTTATATAGGCCCTAATTTCAAGAACATTTTCAGCTCGTTTTCCTGTCATTTTGTGTATAGTCTAACGAATAGGCTATGAAACGATGTACACTGTACCGAGGCAAGTGAACGTGTGGACGAGATATTTACCTGTGTCACGAGCCAGTGATCACTCAATCGACACGAGGTGGTTTTGTGCATGAATTGCACGATTTCCGCGAAATAAAGCACAGATGACATTATTTTTGGAACACCCCTCGTATTTCATTTTTGTCGTACCCTTTATTACTTTTCAACAGTTACTCTGTTTGCAGCTCAATCATTGAGTACACTAGCGATAGGTGGATACAGTATGTTCAATTAAATGTTTTTTCGTTATACATGCACTTTACCATTGTATTTGCCGTCGAGGTTGCTGTAGATTAGTCGGAGAGGGGATACGTTTATTTACACTGTTTGTCTTTTAGGGTGGGGATGGAATAAGAGTGAGGTTGGGCGCCAATAAACCGGTTTAACCCCCAGTGACTTTTGTCACTGACCGTTCCAAGGCGGTACTTCCATCTTCCTCCTATTGTATGTTTGTTTTGTCTTTGTGCGTCTCATTTTTTTACTAGTTATGTACATTTGCTGTTTCCCTGTTTTGCTGTTCGGGCGAGTGTTTGTTCTGTATGTGGTGTTTCCTGCATGACTCATTTTTGTACTTTTATGGAGGCAACCATTTTTTGGGTAATTTATTAAGATCAATGTGATATCAAGGACAAAGGTCAAATTACGGGTCAAATTTAGATTGACAATAACTTTGTCGCCATTTACCATACATATTTCAAATTGGCATGCATGTGCAACTTATTGAGGCTAACAGTTTATGGGGTGTCTAATTAAGGTCAATGTCATACATCAAGGTCAAAGGTTATGTCAGGGGCATACTCTTCCACACAAAACTCTTGTTCATGTGCGGACATTTTCCAACTTTCAGTTAAAATATAGAAACTATATGGCTCTACCGTCATATGTAAATCTACCAATGTCGCATAGATGATCTGTGATTACATTTGCAAACGTTTTAGATCCATATGAGACACCGAGTAACTCGTCGTTTCATTAGAATCCAAACCATTTGTTACTGTGATTGCTTTGGAAACAAAATGAAGAACAATAAAAATGAAAATAAAGGTTGCAGACGACAGCGTTTCTGGACGAAAGAGTTAAATTACAAGTGGATCGAATCATCAAATTGGTGAAATGGAAGATCATTAAATAGGTGACTGTATTAATCCTTTCAATGCTGAATGTGGATTCATCGATCAGTATTACAGTATAATTTGCTAAAAGGTAATGCATTCCAAATAGTACAGACCCTAATCAGAGGGGTCCTCAAGGAATCCTGTGATCCGGGTCTACACCTTTTAAAATGCTGAAATGGTAGTACTCTCGTTTCCCGCATTCAAAGGGTTAAACAATTCTAATATCTACTTTCAGAGTATATCTCTTTGCACGGGGAGAATCGACAAAGGCCAATAAGTAAGTTATCAGAAACACGTAAGTCTCCAATTATTGGGGCGTTTCACCAATTTATTACATTCTATGTTTCCATTCTTAATATTTTGAGATTTAACCAATATAATTTTATTATTTTTGTTAAATGCATACACTAGATGACTAGTTTGACATGAAAAAGCTTTCATGGGCCTAAAGAATCACTGCAAGCCATCCAAACAAAAGCAGATGTACTGATGTTTAACTGCATACATCATCTTGTAAAAAGTACGGATACAATAAAATTCCTCAAAATTGGAAATCTAGTAGAGACGAAATAACCGGTAGATACCTGTAGGCAGAAATCTGCTTAATGCAGGGTGAAAGCTTTCTGCAGGACTTTCACCCTGCATTAAGCTGTCACCTGTCTCCAAGAGCTACATTTATACTAAATATAACGTCCAATTTAGAGGTTTGTACTGTGGCCTCATTATTAATTAACTTAAGTTTTGTTATGGTATATGGACACATGAACGTTTGCTAGTTGCAGAGGCTCTAGAATGAAGTCTATATTATTTGTTAAGCACACATAGTAGACCCTGATAACAAGGCTTCTACAGGGATCATCTTATCTGGCAGCAAATGCGTTAAAATGCTTATCAATAGAGTAAAGGTTTAATGGCAGATCTTTAAATGATTGAATTTGTGCAAAAATACAACAATTACTACAACATTGTTAGGTGATGATCACAAGACTTAAACCCTTATCCGACAGACCAAGGTCGCACACAATGTCAGCGTTAACATCTTTTTAAAAGACCCGAGGTATATGCTTTTGGTTGCTGCTTACAACATCCAGGTCCCTATCTCCTTGGTCATTACCATGATTAGCAGTGAAACAAAATCAGAAAGTAGGAAATACTTTGAAAGCTAAAGTAGCAATGCGAAAAGAGGAAATTGTACACTCGGTATTATTGGATATGTTCATGAGTAGTTATTAAAAAATACAACACTACCCCCCCCCCCTTAAGCGCCGACTTAAGCAGTATTCAATTTTCAAAACTAATCAGATCGTAATTAATGATCCCTTAGGACCTGAACATATAACAACATCGTTCAGTTATTTGTTAATCATCATACAAACGTAATTTATACATGGAATATCACTTAATAATACATTATTATGAAACAGTCACTTTTGTATGTATGTATATAAAACATATTGTTTTTACTTTGTTAATATGTGAAACAATAAAGTACCATTTGTCCCTTTATTATTTGTCTTTCATTATAAGCGCAGCCTGAATGACATTTGCAAATATCTTGGATCCAATCCAGGTGTGACGCGATCAGTAGTTTCACAAAAATTTGACTGAATGAATTGAAAGTAAGTAAAACGTTTGCGCTATGTGGCCGATTCAGTGTCGCTTTGCAAATTCAAACACATTTTGCATTTTTTGTTTCCGATGATTTGATTGAGTTTTGGTTTAACGGGCACTGTGACACATTTTGGTTATATAGCGCAGATATACTTTCGGTGGTAAGCAGGCAAGAAACGCTGCTGTGAATGTTGTGTATGTATGTATATGTACGCGGGCTCGTCATTTGTGTTTTTACTTTTTAGGGTTGATGTGGAATTCGTATTGCATCTTCTGTCTGACTTTTACCAACAAGTGCTTGAGCATTTGCTATATTTACAGCACGGTAGTGGTTAAAAATGTATTTTGATAAATCTATCCTACTATTCCTTTCAGCTTCTGATTCCAGCATTGTCTTTGACAACACGATACCCAAACACAAATTTGTGGCATCTGGTAAGTCTAGCAACCAATATCAGTAGCTGTGGTTTACTACATGCATATGCTTTCTGCTTGAATTAGAGTCAGCGGAACTGACTGATGGCTGATAGTCCCAAGGATATTAAAAACATCTTACGATTTCAGTTACAAAACTGCATTTGAATTAAATGTATTTGTAAACATTTTTATAACGATCTTGATAAAATATATTATTTAATAAAGAATTGGGTTAAATATATGCCATTTGTATAGTAAACTTACGTGGCGTGGTATAATCAGTGTGTAAACAACATTTTCCCCACTGTTTTTCTCAAAGGTATGTATAGATATCAAGTGATATCGATGGAAGCGGGATAACTCAAATAAATTTGTGTAAATGTGTTTTGTTATCTCCCAATTGATTGATCTATAGATGTTTTGAATTTAAGATCGCCATTGACAGTTGATTGATTTATTTATATTACATGTAACTGCATTTCATTTACGTGTATTGAGATATGTGTTTGTTACATGTAAATATGATATTTGCATGTGGTATGTTGAACAAATGCCCCTTTTCCTGAATAAAATCTATCTATCTATCTATATGATATTTGTTTACATTTTCCTTTCTAAGTATTATAGCAAAGGAAGCTTGTTGTCCACATATATGATTGTAGATCAAACTATTTAACCCTTACGCTGCCAATTTGATTTCGACTTCTACGATTATCGCCAGCTACTTATTTCAAAGTATCTACAATTTTTTGACAATACATAATCACTGTTTCAAACAGTTGGTCCCTGGTCAACTGACAAGCTACACAATGTGTGTTATGACGGCAGAAGAGTTACATATTGTTTTTATTATGTTGAACTGATACCAATACAGAAATTTATAACGTTGAGACGGAGTCTTAAATTTAAAATGTTAATGAATACATTCCCTTGCAAACAGTGTAGAAACTGAAATGGTTACGTACATTTGCCGTGTACCCATCTTTTCAGATGCATCAATATCTTCTATCTAATGAATCAAATGATTTGTGTAGATCTATAGTGATCAGTATCCATGCTTATAAAACTTTTTAGTTGAGTCTGAGTTTGTTCTCAAGTTTTTGATTGGTTAGATTTGAGCCTTTGGCTCAAATCTGACCAGTCAAAAGCTTGAGAACAAACTCAGACTCAACTTAAAAGCTTTATAAGCATGGACACAGAAAGCACGATATAGCCGCTAATCTACACTGTTTGCATAAACGTACGTGGCTGTGTAATGTGCGTTTCTTATTTCTGTTTTAGGAGAACCACTTCATCAGGCTACCGGTAAACAGTACATCATACAATATGGAACCGAGTATTGTGTGTTTAATTCGAAGTATTAGGTGTTTGTAGAAGAACGAGAAAACGAGAGGGAAGGAAAGAATTAAGAAAATAATAGACTTGGAAATAAATGTACAAAATGAAAAAGATGTACGGAATGCACAAATACAAAAAACGAACAGTACTTAGGTGTTATAGTAGCGAAGGAATGCGTGTGTAAAATGGGAGTGTGCGTGTGTGTGTGAGAGAGAGGGTTGTTATGTGTTCAAATAATGTGCAATCGATTTGGTTTTTGAATCAGCGATTTCTTACTTTAGATCGTTTGGATTTTATGTAGAGATATAATACCTATTTATCAGTTTTAGTTGTAAACTTGCTTCGTATGTTTTAACAATGACAGACCATAACAAGTCGACTTTTGAAACCCCTTATTATGATGTACATGTATACTAAATTATAGATAAGACATAGACCCAGAAAGCACGATATAGCCGGAGATGTTCCCCGGTCTACATCTTATGGGGTTTACATTTCTCAACTTATTCGCTGTGCCCGAGCCTGTTCTTTGCTAGTATATTTTAATAGTCGTAATTTAGTTATAACTCATAAACTTCTCAAGCAAGGCTACAGATATCATAAAATTTGGAAAGCTTTTTCAAAATTCTATTATCGAAATTTACCCCTCATTATCAAATATAACTGTAATTTTATATACGTTACTGCAACAAGGTAGTTCTCATCCAGAGTTCTATGGTGATGTTATCTACAAACTTATGAAAATTCGGGGTCATATCCATTTTCACGATTTGTTTATTAGACGCAATAACATTTTTAGGAAGAAAGGTTAAGACCCTATTATATTGCAACACACTGCATGTTTGGTTATCGACCCCTTTACAGTCGGTCGCTACGCTTTCCTCTTTGCTTGCACGATGACAGGCCGAGTGTAATACTCTATGATAGTATACTCTTAAACCCAGAAATGAGATGAGCTTACCAGACTCATGTATTTACTTTTCTCTGTCGTGCCCTTCACGGCTTCCCTGCAGTTGCTCTGTCTTCAGCAAAGTCATTGAGTACATATTTGACGGACTTTCACAGTTGTCATGCTATGTTTTACATTTTGTACTGTGATTACTGATTTCTATGTTGTGGGGAAGTCCGGCGGGGATACCTTTATTTACAATGTTTGTTTAGCCAGGATGACTTTGAGATAAAAGAGAGGTTAGGACGTCCGTAAAGCGGTTTAAATCCCCAGTGGTGACGTTGTTACTGACCATGCGAAGGCGGTTCTCTCTTTGTCACCCTTGCTTTTGTTTGTCTTGTGTCTTTGTGCTTGTGTTTCGTTCATGTTTGTCTTTGGTGCTTGTGTGTTTGTTGTTGTTTTCTGTGTTCTTCTCGAGTGTTTGCGTGTATTTGGTTGTCCGTGTGTGACATGCTGTCTATCGATGTGTTGTTGGCGTCTCGTATGAGATTTTCTACTGTATGTGTGTGTATGAGTATATATTGCTATATCAATTGCTTTTTGTGGGTGTTTTGGTGATGGTGGCGTTTTGTGTGTGGCTTTTCCTGCTTGACTTTACCACTTTTTCATAGTTATTCTATGAAATGTTAAAGAGGCATGTCTTATGGGTATTGTGTTCATTTTTTAAAGAATCTTGTCAGAGGTATTGTATTAATGTTTAAAGAATCATGTCATGTCTTTGCTTAGTTTATGCTGACATTATATTCCTTGAGCTTATAACCTGTGTGTTGTTTTTTTTACAGAAATATACGGAGAAATAAGGCCCCATTCCCCTTCTGAAAAGTATGTCACCCTCACATCTTCAAAGATACCCCTCTTGCCGGACGATAGTTAGTTAGATTTAGTTAATTTAAATTATGGAATAAGTAAATAGTTGTATTTGAGTGAGCTACTTATAGCTAAATTGGCCATATTAACATGCTAAGCTAAGATTTTAACACAAATAGGTGATACATCATTCGATGAAAACATTTCCCCTTTTGGTTCGTCCGCGCTAGAATCCCCCTACCCCAAGCTGTGGGCCCGGACCCCTTTCCCTCAGAACTGGGAAAAACCCGATAACAAACTTTGGAAATATAGATTAACATTTTGTTTTGATCTCCTTAAGGGAAGTGTGTCAAATCCATTAATGACTCATACATAAGTTGTATATAAAAACAATAAACAATGAAATAACACCGGTATTCTATATTACGAGATGGTGCTTTTATAATGACACCTAAGGTTCTGTACGAACCTATGAGTCAGATGTTAAACTGTGCTATTTTCAATGCATACATTCTTCTTACGAACACGTAAAACACAACTACGTTTAGGAGATACACTCGATTGCAATATTTTATATTGATACAAGTCTCGTGCATTTACTCTAAATAATCAAATATGCTGTAGAATTGTTCAAAGTAGAGTGGTGAGATAAACACAGCAGTACTTAAGCCTAAGCAGTGAATGATGCCTACTGCATATTCATGAATAAAATACTTCTAATGAAATATTGAAGGTGGAACTTTGTAGCTATTTTAGAAAGTAAAGAAACAGATCCTTCAAATTCCATATGCGGACAGAGAAGACCTTGATTCTATTTCGTGTACAGAAGTGACCCAGTGTACACCCGGGCCAGGCGACTCCAATAGGACCCGTCTGATATGGGTCTACTCTGTTTGCAAATGCGTGAAAACAAGTTTTTATGAGGGAAAGGTTTAAATAACGATTATAACACATCAAGTAAATCGCACACACTTAATGCAACTCCATATTAGAATATTTAAGCCGTTCCCTCATACAAACGCATTTTCATGCATTTGCTAACAGAGTAGATTCAAATCAGACAGCTCCTATAGTCTATTCAAGATCTGCTTTGCTTGCCTTTGAAATCATATAGTTGTGGTCATACAGTTTTTGTCTATGTCAAATATTCCCTTGAAAAGTGAACATTATGTGTGTGTGCGTGTGCGTTTGGGTGTGTGGTTGTGTGTGTGTGTGTGTCATGCTGTCTATCGGTGTTTTGGTGGTGGTTGCGTCTTGCATGTGGCTTTGCCTGCTTGACTTTACTACTTTTCCAATTATAAAAATTAAGTTAACGAATGTTGATGGAGTGACCAATTCATGCATATGTATTCATTAGGGGCAGAGTTAATATTCTTAGTGTTGTTATACTTTCTGATCCTTCGAGATCATGAATGTCAGTACTTTTGGTTCGTAAAATTGAATACCGCTTAAGCCGGTGCTAGGGGGCGTGAGCAGTGTTGCACTTTCAATTACTGCTCATGAACAGACTCAATAAAACCGAGTCTGCAATTTTCTCCTTTTGTGTTGCAATTTTTGCTTTCGGGGGATCACCTCTCTTCAGATTTTTTAATAATCAAATGTAGTATTTTAGTTTCTTACAATGATTCGAGTGACCGCGTTTTCTTGTCGAAAACAGACACATTGAACCGCAGTGTACTCTGTGTCATATCTAGGTCTAAACATACTGCAGTGATATATATCTAAAAACCCTCAGAATAGTTTTGTGTTAAGCCTTTGACACGTGTTATATAAAAGTTCCATATTGATGTCCATTCTAAATCATTTCCGTCGATATTATTGAATTATTGAATACATCCTTATTGAATACATCGAATCATTTTATTATTCTAAATATTGATTTTGTTCTGTAAGTATGGTATTAAGCTCTTTTGCCATTTGTATAGCTATACAAATTTCACTAATTCATGGGCGGACCAACATGAAAACAATACAAGGACGAACGTCTAAATAAAAATGATGATGGTATTGCTCTAAACATTGCATTTTGTTTTCTGATGGAAGAATAATCCATTACACTTGAATGTATTAAAGTTTAAATAAAGTTTCAATGTCTATCTAAAAGGGAATAACTCTAACTTCGATTTTTGAACTTTTGATCGTTGTGTTATAGCAATTATATAGAGAATAATAGGTTAGTGCCGTAGATGGGACGCCTTTATCCGACGAGGGGAGAAAACGTTGAGGCGAGGCTTGCCGAGCCTCAACTGTTTTCTCTCCGAGTCGGATAAAGGCGTCCCATCTACGGCACTAACCTATTATTCGATTTATCCAGTCAATTTAGTTAAATATCTTTTTTCATAGACTCATATTTAACATAACACTCTTGAAATAATTTACATTGAAAATGCGGTTTTTCGATCAACGGATCCCTCCCTTTTCATTTCCATTTAGATGTAAATAGATCTAATGAGCTACCGCAGAGGAAAATAGTTTCGATACTTGCATTACAAGAGGGGAAAACGTGGTTGAATTTGAAAAATAAGATGATTTGAATCGAGGGTCGATAAGTTATTTCAAACAGACATGGTTATATTCCCTGGTCAAATTCGAGTTCCGTAGTCTCGATTTCTATTTTTAGATAGACATAGCGTCACTCATAAATCGATGGAACTGAACGGGCTATATTTAGGTCTATGACTATCACCGCCCCTGTAAGAGTTTATCAATCAAATTATCATGAGAGTGAAAAGAAAACATTTGCTATTTATCTGTCAGTCTTTGCTTCCAGGCTTGATTTTATCAAAAACGCGTTTCGCTAGCGGTGGATTAAATTAATAAAACTGATAAATCAACATCACTTTTTATGTGGCCTCAGTGGCGTAATCGGTAAGGACGACGTCTTTAGAGTGATTAGAATTGGTTGTTGTATGACCAGGCACGGGTTCGAATCCAGCTATAGCCAATTATTTTTATTTTTTCTCATTTGAATATTTTGTTTTGGTGAATTTTCCGTCAACATGATTTTTATGCATATTTACAGAAAATTAAAACAGTTCCATGGTTATATAATCATTACGCCTATCTACTAACCTAATAAACCTTCTACTACCGGAAGTAACCTAATAAACCTAAGTTTATCTGCACCCCCTTTATTATGTCACTAGAGAAGCCTGGTGACTGGATAAAATTCTTACCTCATTTCCTTCATAGATATAACCATTTTCAGAAATAAAACGATTGAATTAGAATACGTGTTGTAGAGTCTGGGTGCCTATCATGTTTGCTATTTCATATGGAATTTACGAATATTTCATTTCAATTCGTAAATTAATTTCGCCATCCGAATGTAAAAAGTGGAAACAGCTTACTACACACCACAGTAGACATACTGATCACATTCATCATGATTTACTTCTGCGAAATTTACCGAAAGTGTATAAATACCGGGTAAGTGCAATGGACAATACCTGGTATGAAAACCAGGGACCTTGGCCAAATAATTTACATTATATTGCTGCAATTTGGCATCCTGGCAATTTATAAGAACCCCATGGCAGTAACAACAAAAGTAGAGAATACTATAACTTAGTACATAAAGGAACGACAAATTTCAACTTCAGCTAAATAACTCCATATCTAGCTTTCAAAAACACATTTCATTTTTGTAGATGCAACTGAAGAAAAAACTGTCATACAAAAAGCCGTGTAGCAAAGTGCAATGTTGTAGTTCATCACATACTTATCAGGGCTCATGATACGACGGGTAAACTGGACTGTTCGCATTTAGTTTCTTCGTTTTTCACTAAACAATAAAAAATGCGATGCTAATGAATACTCACAACGATTTTTGTTGGTAATGAAAGCATTTGCATTTAATATATATACATGGAACCCTGTATTACTAGCTGCATGCGAGATGGGAGTGTTCCATTCAGGATCTTAGTTTCCCCGGGTGCAATAATTAAATTCAGTAGGCGACTTTCTGTGATTCTGTCATCATTGAAGCACCGAGTGTGATGTATTTACCTTCTTTAGTGTTTTCGTACACTGAACATTAACACACACAGTAGATGCTACACTAAAACGGCTAGCTAATCGAAGGACTTGCAATGATATGTTGCGGTATTGTTTTACTAATGAAAACAACTGTTTGCTTAAGAGTCTAGTATACTTTGTTGTGTAGCTATGGCCTATTGCATGTTATCCGTGCAAATGAGGAATGATCTGGAAAATGACCCTTTAACGTGATAGCGTTAAATAATTGACCACCGACGAGTAACTGTGTAAGTCTTTGATTTGAATCCATACTATAATTTGGCAAACAGTATATGGCATAAAGTTGGTTGGGTCATCAATAGAAGTTTGAATAAACACAAATGAAATCATATTTACTCACTCTAAAATATACTCAATGACGACGTTTCAATCTCTAGATTCTTACATTTTAAACGCTCTAATTTGATGGAAACAACTGTCACCCCTTCATAATATCAGAGATATATCTTGCACCCATTCTTGTTATTTAGATCAAGAATACGCAGTTGTATCTGACACTCACTGGGGACTCCATATAAGGCAAGCAATAATACAAGGGAAACAACGCTTACCATTTGTTTGACCAAATTGTTACAGTTGTGTCCTACGGTGTCTATGAAAGACAACTCATCAATGAACGTGAGCTAACGACAGACTGTATATAACGTTCTTAATCCCACCCATTGATAAATACATAGTTCTTGTTGTACGCTGACCTTTTATATATCATGGCAAAATGTTGTTATATTTCATAAGTCTATATCAGAATTTAAACGTTTTGGCACACTTGTGTGTATGTGAATTTTTAAAGACCTGAACCAGGGGACAATGCTCCTATATGCTAAAAAACCTAAGGGGCTGATGATGGAATATCCTTTAATCCTTTCTCTGATTTACGTATATTCAAGATTGTATGGCCTCATTGATATTAACTGGCATAATTAAAAAATGGACCATGGAAGGGATTTTCACCATGGTGGAATCTGTAAAACCAGATCTATAAGTTCAATTAGCAAACAGATCAGACCCTGGTCAGATCGGCTGTCCTGTCAGGGGTTGTTTGCTCTGGACCGACTCTGAATAAGGCGTGATAAGGTGTTTCTATGAGGGGAAGTGTTAAGGCGACGACAGTCGGGTATTTCTAATAGCAATAATAATAGTAATTTAATAATAGTCATTATTATATCAATAACTTACACAATAATGATATACTAATTATCGTTGCAACAGAAATAAAAAGAACAAAAACATTAATAATTATAATGTTGTCAAAGATTATAGATATAAGCAGACAGAAGATAATACACATAATAATGATAACTAGAGTATAATCACATCCCTCTAAATCGGAATACTGGTAGAGAAGAATATAGATACTTTCAAGCAAGTGGCTGCTTAATGCAGGGTGAAAGTCTTACAGAAAGCTCATATACGAATATATACAGAATATGCACAGTCTCAGTTTAATCTGGTAAAGTAATATGCGACAATGTTTATAATTAAAAGAAAGGTAGAAAGTAAAGACTGAAGCAAATGACATATATTACATTGGAAGTCCTAGGCAACGCAAGTGTTAACATAATCATTTAACCTTTGACTCCACAAATACGTATTTCTAAGCCTTTGCAAACATATAGATGGCGGTTTATATCCGGAATCGGAACATTGTTTTAGTTCAACAGGCACACAGTACCAATGTGACCCGCTAGTATCACCCTGTGTCCGTCGTCCGTAGCCCGTCTGGACAGAGGTTGTGCGCCATAAAAGGTCATCTAAACCATGGACTAGAATTTCATCATAAGTCACAAAACATATCAATAGCCTAAATGTGATCCGTCTTCAGATGTAAATACATCGTCACGGTCCGCCTCTAATTAGGTCGCATGAACTTAAAACGACATTTCTTCCTTTTCTTGACTGGATTCTCACCAAATTTCATGGAAACGATCTGTAGCTGACACTCAATCACTACTATATAAATCGCTATAGTCTGCTGTTTAAGTAGTTCAAGGGAGCTAAATACATGGAAATCTTAACTGTCAATTCAATTTTAAAACGATATGTCCTTTTTAAAACGGACTCCCACTAAATTTTACATATGAGCTTTCTGCATTACTCTTGCCATCTGTATTACAGACCTACCATAACTACACCTCATTTTTATGACCGCTTAAAACAGGTTCTAGTTCTACTACTGTATGTTTACATTACATTAATAGTTTCTATACTGTTCTGTAGGCGTACTGTTAAAGTTCTCTGAAACCTAACTATTCAGAGCATTAAGGGAAATAAATCTACAATGTCTTGAAAATCAATACAGACACAGTTAACGTAATTATGACTCTAATCCATTCACTCAAGCGGTCTCATATGTTGGATATAGGGAAACGGCGTTGACCCAGATAATTGGGGTCCTGTAGGAAGTCATGCGATCAATATTTGCAACGTTCGACATACCAGTCTTATAATAAGAGGTTACAATATGGTCTAGGTGTGCCTTCTGGCCATAATGGCACACTTGGTGCCATAATATCCCGAGGGCTTTAGCCTTTAACTTCTGTTATGGTCAGAAGGCACAAACAGGCCATATTTTGACCTTTTTATTGATTATCATTTTACTAGACATATATGCCATCTATCATTTCAACACAATCTAACATGCCAAAAAACGCAGAAAAAGATCTAGATCTATACTTAAAAAATGAGGAAGGACTAGATCTAATTATGCTTTCATGGGGTTTCGAATCCCCGTCGAAAAATATGTAATAACCACTAAAACTAACGTTAACGATGACTTAACATTTGACTGCATTGTTTTAACTTAGAAAATTTGTTTGAGAACTTCCGATGGATGACGTGTAATAAGGACGTCACAACTGACATTTTTGAATAACATTCAATACCAATTTCTTTGTTTGTATCGATCGGTATAATTATACTACCTAACTATATTCGGAAGTAGATTTTAATATGCCGAAACTAAAGGGACTTACTCATTTTTCTGTTAACCGTTTGTTTTTTTGCTAACGTAGAAGATCTGTCAAGATTTTCCATTTTTACCAACTGATTTCTATCATCCTGCGGCTATATCCTATTTCCTCAACCGACCCTTGAGTTTATTTCCTTCACTAACATAGTCGGATTCTCTTTCGCATATACGCTTAATTCTCAGTCCCAAACCATACGCGTTGCTTTTCTTTGTACTAGGCGGATGACAGGAATAATTGTTAAGGTACAGCTGTTTGTCTGTAGGTTTAACATAAAGATCTTTATATATACTTGGCCATTGTCTATATTAGCTATTAAAGTGTTCAGGAATTATATCTGATCAAAATCATATCGGAGCTCTATCTTAAAATTCGGGTGAATACTGTTTAGATCAGAGCTATTCAAGTATATATATTACATCCTGTGTGAAAAGAGTGCTATATAAATGTGGTATAATAATAATAATAATAATAATAATAATAATAATAACAGTCGAACAGTAGTCATCACAGTCGAGAATCGAAGTCGCTCAGTGACAATCTTCATAATAATGACTGAACATAACAAATACATGTACAAGTTTTATGATATTATTGAAGCCAATACGTACATTGTACGGACTTCCTCTATAACCCCTTTAACATGATTTATTTCCTTTTACGAGTACATAATACTATATAAAGATTGAATGTTGAATAATCAATCTTTTCAACACTTAAGTAACTTTCGTCTGCAAACATTATCGCCAACTCAACTGATCTGGATCTGCTCTATTTTCTAATGGAATTAGATGGATTTGTTTTTAAAATGGCTACAAAGTTCCACTTTCAACGTTTTATTTCAACAATTGTGTTCATAAATATTCATTAGGTATTTAAATTTGGAATAATATAGAACGGGGAAAGGGTTACCTATTAACTATTGATCAATCAACGGATCGGCGCACGCATTGGTACAGTGGTTATCTTTTGAAAGAAAGGGGAAGACGATAAAAGCAGACGACAGATTTTGCACGACTGTGTCTGATAGGCAAAAGAGATAACATTTTAACCCTTCACTTGCTATTCACGTCAGTATATCTACCTGTAAATAGTGCATTATTTACAAGTTGATTGTGCAACCAGTGCACTCCACATCAATGATTGCACAGCCAGATACTTGTAGACAGTGAATATATATGTAAATATACAACAGGGCATGGGTAAAGAAGGAGAAATGTATTTTAAAATTCAGCAAGGGAAGGGTTAAATCCAATTCGTATGAAAGACATAAATAAACTCGTGAGATTATTTTGAATGACAAACAGTGCAGATCCTGGTCAGAGGTTTCCAAATTGGTTCTACATTGTTTGCAAATTACTGTGAATGCGTGTCCCGGGTTAAAGGATTAATTTGTATATATAGAGAATACATGAATACGTCTCATCCTGCTTGAATAGCAGTATCATACGGTAGTGTGATTTGTACAACACTAAATAGCATTCACCTGAACCTGCCATTGAACTTAGACGACATAGTCACCCTTGTCACAAATGACTTTATAGATAACTTCACAGTATATTCATCAAGCCAAAATAACATTAAAGGTTTATAGAGTATATGCTCACAATCATATTATTGTTGCAGTACATGACAGTATTCAAATTGGATTTGCATATAAATCAAATGTCAATAAAACATCTGCTCTGTTCTAATTTGTTCAAGTATATTTGTGTTAAAAACGTACTACTACTACGATAACCACCACTACTAGTACTATAACTCTTATGTCTACTACTACCATTACTTCTATCGTTACTTCTACCGTTACTTCTATCGTTACATCTACCGTTACTACTACTGTTACTACTTCCACATTTTCCGCTGATGCTACACATGTTGCTACTACTACTATTATTGTTACTATAGACATCGCCATTACATGATTAAAAGAGGCGTACGTAACACGCGTAATAGGAACCTATTAATATGACATACAGACTTTTAAGACGAACATCAAAATAAACTGACATGTTTCATTTATAATTTGTTACCGATCAGGGTTGAATTGTCTTACAATAATATTTAATAAATTAGCACATAGCCCACCGGTCACAGCTATAGTTGCATTTGCAGACAGTGTAGACCCAAATAAGATCTCAGATTTGAGTTTGTACTGTTTGCAAGGGAAAACCCATGCCTGTATGCTCTATGCGTTTGCCTAGGAAAATCATTTCAACAGAACCTTTATAGTTTTGTAAATATTTGCCGAGTTGATATTCAAAGAGGGCAGTGTGATAAAACTATGTGGCGGGTTAAGGGTTCAAAATAAGTAACGATCTGTTTGTATGTTTACAGACTTTAAAAAGAAATGTTCACAGATTAAACTTTTGACTTTTAAAACTTCCTCTAAACTGTTTAAATATAAACAATATCATACCTGTAGAAAGTGTTTACTGATGTGTATACCTGTGAGGAAGCTACTAAAACGATCTAGTTGGAGAAACCTGGTGTTCTATCTATCCGTAATCGTCAGTAACTTTAAAAGAAAAATTACTATACGACTTGTCGAGTTAAAAACCTGTTAGATTCACATCAGCATATACTAGGTCTCCTTTTAAAGCTTTAAGACTTTCCATTATATGAACGCTCTTCATTCTTTTTACACACAGATTAGACGCAGACCAGACGACTACCAATACTAAAACCTCCTGTGTATATATATATATTTTTTTTTATAAAAAGTAGCTGATAAAAAATGGTGCCATTTTTTCTAACATGAAGATTTAACAGGGACATGGTTATTTGGAAATAACTATAAACACTGATCAGAGGGTATAGAATCTATAGATAAGACGATACGTAAGCACAAGGTAGATACCTTACATTTATAAATCTAAAAAAGAAGTCCAATAAACGTGCTCGCATTGAAATTATTTGCATAATAGTGTACATGTATAGGAGAATTAGTATGTAAAATATGAGGGCAATCATTTGTGAGCAAACCAGATAGACACATTTACTGCACCTAATGAAACGTTGTCTTCGCAAACTAGCATGCCTTCAGTATGGATAAGAGTAGTTTGCACAGATTGTTGAAATAGGTTAAAATCAGTCTTTTCTCTGCAGTAAGTGAATATTTGTAATTTTATTAAAACAAATATGTGATTCTATCTGGAAATAAATTGTTTCAAAACAGGATTTTACTATTTATTTATTTATCTATTTATTTTTTATTTATTCAGCTAGATAGTTAGTTGTTATTTATTTATTTAATTTTTAATTCATTTATTTATTTATTTATTTATTTATTTATTTATTCAGGTAGTTAGTGAGTTAGTTGTTATTTATTTATTTATTTATTTTCATTCATTCATTCATTCATTCATTCATTCATTCATTTATTTATTTATTTATTTATTTATTTATCTATCTATCTATTTATACAGCTAGTTAGTTAGTGAGTAAGTCAGTTGTTATTTATTTATTTGCATTTATTTATTTATTTACTCATTTATTTATCTATTCATTTATGAAAGGCACAACTTTTACTTAAGATAAAAATATATTGGTTCACATTTTCGACATTGGCCATTGTGAAGACTACTTTTTACTATTTTTATAATTTTAATTACACTGTTTGTCTTTTAGGGCGGAGATCGAATAAGTGTGAGGTTGGGCGCCCCTAAACCGATTTATCTGTGAATAACTGCTCTAAGGAGATACTTCCATCTTCCCCTATTGTTTGTTATGTCTTTTTACATCTCTTTCTGTCTTTTGATAGATTGGTACATTTGCTGTTATTTTTTGTCGTGGTGCTGTTCGGGTGACTGCTGATTATGGATTTTAACGCGTGAGGTGGTTTTCTACTTGTTTTCTATATTCAACTGAAGAACACTTATATTTGCAGTCATGGACTACTAGTTACAAGAAAAGATTTGGATACAAAACACTTCTGTTTTGCTATTTGATTCTTCGGATTGTTCAGCGTAAACTACTGTTACATGGTGAGGCTTGAATTAAACCCCGGCAACATTATGATGATACCGGTTTACAGTAAACTACTCTAAAGTGGCTAGGCAAAATGATGAGCTAAAGAGGCAGGTGGTACATTAAGTGGTCGCTTTAGATATGGTTCTACGATATACATGTATTCTCTCGAGTCATGAAGGCAACTAACATTGTTACTTATATTATTGAACGCGTTAGTTCCACAGTTTTTTTTATATATAATAGGTCATGTTATGCCTCAGCTTTAGTTAAATCTAAAACTGAATCCATATCCATGTTGATTTTCTATTTGAATCCCACAGTTCTAGATAAAAACAAGCATTCTGCTGTAAACAAAATATAAAATGGTATAAGCTACAGGGTTGACATTGGAATTGTTCAAACAATTAATTGGGAATGTTTATTTATAAAGCATGCTGGTGTAATTATGTTACCACCAAGAAAACAGTTAAAGGAACAAAACGAACTTGATAACAATCTCATGAAAATAGTCATTCGTAACTATTTAACTCTTTTAATGCTAAAAGTACAAATATGAGTCATGCAGGAAATAAAAAACGTGCGTTTTGACTGGTATTTGCTAATAGTTTGGATCGAGATCTGACTCGGTGTCACGTTAGTATCCGAGCTGTTTAACACTCGGTCAACCGTTTCTCAAACGTTTACTCTAATCGCAATTCAGTGAGCTTCAGCAAATCAGATATTGAGCAAACATTGTTTTCATTAGTACGGGAAGGTTAAATAACGTACCTCTTATTGGATGAGTATGCTTAAACTGATATATATAGTAATATGGGATCACCGAATCAGGCAATCGAAATTGGTCCAATTCCGACAATACAAATCAGACCTCAGAGGTATGTTGTTGATTACTCAGAGCTTTTTAATATCTTGTTCTCCGGAAATAGTATGCGCCATTAAGTAGAAATGGGAATATACTTCCAGTGGAAACAGTTAACAGGGTGCCATATGCGATTTTTCAAATTTATTTTAATACAAAGTGTGTGCATGAATGACACCGCCATGTTTTGGTTTTGGCCGTGACTGTAATCGGAATTACTCGGCAGTGTCGGTTAACGCTATAAAACGTGCCACCGCTGAATGTAGGTCAAATGGCGACCGCCTCGATTGCGGTCATGGTGAAAATGCATGTGACATAACTTATGTAATCTTTTTGAAACGTGTGTTAGCAGTTTCCATTGCTGACACATTGTATAACCCATTTTAAACGTCAAGATGTATCTAAGATCATACTCTAGCACGAGGTCTGATCGGTCTTGCCGGAAAAAAGTCGGATAGTTCCGATTGACTTGACTCGTGACGTATCTATCCCAGACATTATTAAGACCACCATCTTGTTTATAATGGCCGAAAGTCACATTGCAGGAAAAAAGAGACCGGCTTCTTCAGAATTAGCAACAGACGCTTCTAAACGTCGAATAAAGGATGTACACAGCAAAGCACATGGCGGTGTGCAGGATCTCAATTCGGTAGACGACAGTAAAGCAATTTGTGGAAACGAAAATGGTAATGTATTTTTAGAGTAATATTTATTTCCTTGTATAATAAGGTTATTCAATACTGGCATTTTTACACCTATCGAAACCTTAAACGTCACCACGAAGTTCGCTTTCCTGTATCCATGCTTTAATTCACCATCTCCAACGTGTCTTAACTAGCAATTCAGAGGCGTTTTAATACATTACTACTGGTGTACGTTTGATGACAGAGACAATATAAATAGCTGCAGAGTAAACTGCAAATGATGTCTAGATACGGTCATCAATGTCACTTAAATACTTGCATATACTAAATAACTGGCTGTACCTGTTTTACTTGGCTTCATTCAAATTATCAAATGAAATGTAAGCATTATCGTCATGCATCTGCATGCTATATCTGCTACCTCTAGCAGTAGCTGGCGACATTAAAATATCATTTTCAGTACCACTGATGTTTATGTTATTCTAACGCCCCTAATGGTTTAAAGCAATCCTGCTTACTTGTTAATATGACCATTTTGGCACAAATCTACTCTTTAGTAAATTCTGGTTTGCTGAAACGTTTCTACAGACATCGATTTGACTAAACTTTCTCTAACAGATGGAAGTGGTCAATAGATTCGCGTGATATCATTCAAAACATTTTCCAAACAAAGTTAATATAGGAACATGTTTCTCAGAAATAACCACGATTCTAGACCACTGATTTCTTCAATGCAATCAATTTACCACTTATATCACCAATACAACACATTGTTAGCACATTTCTATATTTCAGATTGATCATTTCATTTCATTACGTTTAGGGAAGTAAGAATTGCTATGTCACGTAACAGAGTTGATAAACAGAAGGTTTGCCAGTTACCAGATCAGTTTTCCTTTTAGGTTTTCTGTTTATATTCACCAACAAATAAAGTATCATTGCAAGGTTGATGTTTCAGATTATTTAACTCACATGCAAAGACGTCTAGCAAATGTTCCTGTAGTCATGATTTATTAACGCCCGGTTGATTATGTCCGTTGGACATATCATCCTTATCATTATCCAATGGTCCAACTGTTTTCTGATTGTTCCTGTAGACGTGCTAACCTGTGTCATTATTCTTGGCCTGTCATGAGGATCACCATCTCTCACCATCAATAAATAATAACTCCAGGAAGGCATATACAACAACCACCCAAGTTATCTTAATTCTGGGTCTTTGCAAAGGTGCTGGCGGTAGCTGAAATCAGAACAAAAGAAGTAATGCAGCATGTAAAAAGAGTCATTAATTGTATTAGCTCTTAGTTTAGCCTCCCAGTAGTCGATCCAGAGATATCATATTGCAATTCCTAATAGTTATCAAACCTTTCCTAAACTGATCTACTATTGTGCTATAGCGTTTTCAGTGCTTCATATTTCATCTTAAATGTTACTTCAGATCTTTTTCTTTGACTATTTAATCATTAATAAACGTTTTCATTTGAAAGCAACAACAACACTGATATATGCATTATCATTCAAATATATACATGTACATGCTTCAAATATGATTGACTACTTAAAAGATTATTTACCGAATCACTTGTTCGGTCACTGAGTAGCACATACAATCTGATATTAATGGATACATGGACATATATGGAGAAGTACAAATTAAACATACAGTCAGTGACAAATACAAATTTAATGTATTTACATATATCTTGAAACTGTCTAATCATTTTGTATTTACAGGGACAACCCTGAAGGTCCTTGGACATGTTCCTTTTCATTGTCATGGTATGAAGCATTTTAATATTTCAATATCGAGTTATTAAATTTGTGGATGTTGTTTGATGAGGAGCTGATAAGTGTCAGTGGACAATCAGGCTTCAAACATTTACTTTCTAGAGGACAACTTGTCGCAGATTTGTTTTTGTACTGCTATGAGAGAGATTTCATGTTGAGTTTGAATCCTCAAACACAAGAAGATGTTATAAAAGCCTTCAATGAAACTTGTCGATATTTGGATGATATTTTTAACTTAGATAACCCTTTCTTTGATGCTCTGATTCCTACAATTTATCCTAAAGAACTCAAATTGAATAAAGCTAACCCGTCCGACAATTATGCAGCGTTTCTTGACCTAGACCTTAAAATTAATAATGGAATGATTTCTTCTAAAATATATGACAAAAGAGATGATTTTGATTTTAATATTGTAAATTTTCCTCATCTTGACGGGGATGTTCCCCGTGCTCCATCTTACGGGGTTTATATATCTCAACGTATGCGTTTTGCTAGAGCTTGTTCATCTATTGACGATTTTAACAGTCGAAATCTCATTTTAACTGATAAACTGCTTAAACAAGGATATAGATACCATAAACTAAGAAAAACTTTCTCTAAATTTTACTATCGAAATCTCTCGCTTATTGGCAAGTACAAATGTAATCTCAAGGTACTTTTGCGACACGGTATTTCACATCCGGAATTTTATGGTGATGTGATTTACAAACTTCGTAAAATTATTGGACATACCCATTTTCTCACTTTGTTCATCAAATATATAAAACAATTCATTAAAAAGGGATATGATCCTGTATTACTACAACATACTGCATGTTTGGTTGTGAACCCTTTTACAGTTGGCAATCACGCTAGCCTCTTTGCATGTACGCCGACAAGAAAGGTTTAGTACTCTATGAAGGCGACCTCTTAAATCCAGAAATGGAAGGAGAACGTCGGATATCTGTACTATTTCATTTTTGTCGTACCCTTTATTACTTTTCTACAGTTACTCTGTTTGCAGCTCAATCATTGAGTACAATAGCGATAGGTGGATACAGTATTTTCAATAAAATGTTTTTTTGTTATACATGCACTTTACCACTGTATTTGCTGTCGCGGTTGTTGTAGATTAGTCGGAGAGGGGATACGTTTATTTACACTGTTTGTCTTTTAGGATGGGGATGGAATAAGGGTGAGGTTGGGCGCCCATAAACCGGTTTAAACCCCCGGTGACTTTTGTCACTGACCGTTCCAAGGCGGTACTTCCATCTTCCTCCTATTGTATGTTTGTTTTGTCTTTGTGCGTCTCTTGTTGTTTTTTCTACCTATGTACATTTGCTGTTTCCTTGTGTTGCTGTTCGGGCGAGTGTTTGTTCTGTATGTGGTGTTTCCTGCATGACTCATTTTTGTACCTTTAGTTAGCATTGATATATTTTTTATCAAATTTGGTGTGCATATAAATGTCACTAAAACAACGACTGATGATTTCAGAGGGTATTGTGTTAATGTGTAAGGGTAGTTTGCATAAAACCAAAGACATAAGATTTGAGATGTGATCAAGGAAATGGTCACTGTTACTAAAATAGATATACAATAATTTAATAATTTTGGTCCGAAATTAATCAACTGTTATAGCTCTGTATTTTTACATACATTTATCTGTTTCAGCTCTTTATTTTACATACATTTATCTGGTAGTATGAAGGTCATCAGATGTATGTAAATTGCAAACACGTTTATTTGTTACGTATATATGCTAGGTATTGTTGAATATATTACTTAAGGTACATTACACTGTATACTTTGACTTTAAGAGAATTGCTGTCACCAACACAGAACACAATTTGGTTTGTGTAGTTATAATTTTGGTGCGGATAGGTGTTATATTGTGTTTTATTATCCACACAACAGTCATAAAAGTATTTAAAATGCAGAATATACATAGTCATATTGTTTTTGCTCTCTCTGTGTGTCTGTTGGTTTGTCTCAAACTTTAGCGTTGGCGATAATTGTGTAGCCATTACACATACATACTTCAAGCTTGGAATGTATGTGCAACTTATGGAGGCTACCCTTTTTGGGGGTAACTTATTAAGGTCAATGTGATATATCAAGGTCAAAGGTCAAATTACAGGTCAAGTTTAGATTTAAGGTAACTGTGTCGCCATTTACCATACCTATTTCAAATTGGCATTCATGTGCAACCTATGGAGGCGAACAGTTTTAGGGGTGACTTGTCAAGGTCATATATCAAGGTCAAATATTATGTCAGGAACATAGTGTTTCACAAACACATCTTCATGTTCGGACATTTTCCAGCTTTCAGTTAAAGTATAGAAAATATATACCGTCATATATAAACCTGCAAATGTCGCTGTGATTACATTTGCAAACGGTTTTCATCCAGATGAGACTCTGAGTAACGCGTCGTTTCATCAGGATCCAAACTTTTTGTTACTGTGACTGCTTTGGAAACAAAATAAAGAAAAGTAACAATGAAAGGAAAACAGTAGCAGACGACAGTGTCTTTGGACAAAAGAGTTAAATGACCAATGGATCGAATCATCAATTTGGTGAAATGGAAACTCGTCAAATAGGTGACTGTATTAATCCTTGCATTCAAGGGGCTGATATAAAGAATTTTATTATTCACCACAATATTTCTAATATGTACTTTCAGGGTTTATCTCTTTGCGCGGGGAGAATCGACAAAGGCCAATAAATGAGTTATCAGAAACACGTAAGTCTCCAATTATTGGGTCGTTTCACTAATTCATTACATTCTAGGTTTTCATTCTTAATATTTTGAGAATTGACCAATATCATTTTATTATATTTGTTAAATGCATACACTAGATGCCTAGCCTGACATGAATAAACTTTCATAGGCGTGAAGTATCATTGCAAGCCACACTACCAAGATCAGAAACAAACTATCGGTCACATGGTACTAATGTTTAACTGTATAAATCTCTCCATGTAAAAAGTGTACTGATACAATAAAATCCTTAAAAACCGGAAATCAAGTAGAGACTAAATTAGATACTTTTAGGCAGAAATATGCTTAATGCAGGGTGAAAGCTTTCTGCATGACTTTCACCCTGCATTAAGCTGTCACCTGTCTCAAGGAGCAATATTTATACTAAATGGAAAAGGAGTAAAGTCAAGCAGGCAAAGCCACATGCAAGACGCAACCACCACCAAAACACCGATATACAGCATGACACACACACAACCACACACCAAAACGCACACACACACACACACACACGAAATGAACACAGAAAACACCAAAAGAGACACAAGAACCAGGGACAAACGTTCCACAACATGAACAAACGACAAGCACAAAGACGCAAGGCAAACAATAGGAAGGGTGACAAAGAGAGTACCGCCTTGGCACGGTCAGCAGCAAAAACACCACTGGGGGTTTAAACCGGTTTACGGACGTCCTAACCTCGCACTTCTCTCAAAGTCACCCTAGCTTTACAAATATTGTAAATAAAGGTATCCCCGCTGGACTTACCCACAACAAAGATGACGGTGAAAACAGGACAACATGTAAAACATAGCATAATAACTGTGACAATCCGTCAAATATGTACTCAATGACTTTGCTGAAGTCAGAGCACCTGCAGGTAAGCCGTTAAGGGCACGACAGGGAAAACATAATACATGAGTCTGGTAAGCTCCTCCTGTATCCAAGTTTAAGAGTATACCATCATAGAGTACTACCCTCGGCCTGTCATCGCGCAAGCAAAGAGGGAAACGTAGCTACCGACTGTAAAAGGGTCGATAACCAAACATGCAGTGTGTTGCAATATAATAGGATCATAACCTTTCTTTTTAAATGTTTTAATGCGTTTTATAAACAAATCATGAAAATGGATCTGACCCCGAATTTTCCTAAGTTTGTAGATAACATCCCCATAAAATTCTGGTTGAGAAATGCCTTGTCGCAGTAACGTCCGTAGATTGCAATTATATTTACTAATGAGAGGTAAATTTCGATAATAAAATTTAGAAAAGGTTTTCCGAAGTTTTTGATATCTGTAACCTTGCTTAAGAAGTTTATCAGTTATAACTAAATTACGTCTGTTAAAATCTTCAAGCAAAGAACAGGCTCGGGCAAACCTAATACGTTGAGAAATATAAACACCATAAGATGTAGAACGTGGCACATCCCCATCTAGAAAAGGATAATTAACAATTTTAAAATTAAAATCTTCTCTTTTATCGTATACTTTGGACGAAACTTTATCAATTGTAATTGAAAGATTCAAATCTAAAAATGAAGCATTAATGTCAGATTTATTAGCTTTGTTTAAAGACAGTTCTTTTGGGTAGATTGAAGAAACCATAGTAACAAAATAAGGATTAAATTTAACGTCCGATTTAGAGGTTTGTACTGTGTCCTCAATATTTATTAACGTAAATTGTGTTATTGTGTATGCACACATGGACGTTTGTCAGTTGCAGAGGCTCTAGAATCAGGTCAATATTATTTGTTAAGCACACATAGTAGACCCTGATCACAAGGCTTCTATGGGGACCATCTTATCTGGCAAATGCGTTAAAATGCGTATCAATAGAGTAAAAGCTTAACGGCAGATCGTAAAACAATTGAATATGTGCAAAAACACCACAGTTACAACAACATTGTCATGTGATGAAAACAAGACGAAAACCCTTATCTGACAGACCAAGGTCGCACACAATGTAAGCTATAACACCTTTTTGAAAGACCAGGGTACCGTTTTACTAACGAAGTTACGCTAGCGTAAGTCTACGATCGAAGGAATTTTGACGTAAGTTACGAAAATAGCGTTTTACTAAC
The DNA here is from genome assembly GCA_963576725.1 of Azorinus chamasolen. Classification (NCBI taxonomy): domain Eukaryota; kingdom Metazoa; phylum Mollusca; class Bivalvia; order Cardiida; family Solecurtidae; genus Azorinus; species Azorinus chamasolen. The sequence goes on from OY755244.1 coordinate 6,287,150, forward strand.
ATGTGCGTAGCTACGCTCAAGCGCAAGTTCTTGCGTAACTTTACGAACAGAAAACCCTTGCGCAAGCCGTGCGTAAATATGGCAGCCTTTCTATCGCCTCGTCAGTGCGCTCCGAGAATTTTTGAAGAAAACCGCAATTACTGAATGATCTCGGCGAGAAAGTGATAGTCGGTAAGTAGGCCTACTGCCGACTATCTTCTGTACATATTGAATCAAGTTTACGGGCTTATTGCAAAGTAGTAGAGGCCAAAACCCATAGAAACCACGCACTTTCATGACTGACCAAGGTTTGTTTATTTGTTTTATTTATTCTTTACTTTGCCGAATTATTATTATATTATCATTGTATTTTTCACGTGTATACGTACAGATAGCCAACTGTGCTTAACTTGGTTATTCCCCTTCTCCTACGACCTTGGCCTTCATAAGTTAACATTTGTTTATTAATCAAACGCGTTTGTTAGGCGTGTGAAATCATTTAACTGTACTGTAACCAATGAATTTCGATGTTCAGTAGTAACACACACATCAAGACGATTGGATTTAGATATATGTTTGTGGATCTAGGAATATGGATAAAGGATTTGGAAATGTAGCATGCCTATCTGAATCAACTATCCCACCCATCAAAAACCCACTGATATATTCATTTGTTTGTGGCTCTTTGTTATTTATAATTAAGTAGCACTTACAAATTATGTAAAAGTGGTGAATGCAGCTAGTAGTATATTTTCTGCTTTGGAGAAATGAAATAGGATCCACGGTAAGAATAATTAGTTCTGCTGTCACCATCTGTTTTGCTTATTTGTAGCTGCTGATCACATTGCCATTCCTTGCAAAATCAGAACTCTATATAGTGAAGTAGGAATGGCATACATGAGACATTTTAGTCCCTATAATTATGCCCTTTGGGAAATGGAATGACTTTGTAAGGTGGAATGACACTGATAATAGATGGATGACATGCTTTTGAGACATTGTAGCCCCAATACCCCCTATGATTATGCCCCATTGGGCAATGGAATGACATTTTAAGGTGGAATGGCATACTTTTGAGATATTATATACCATATACACCCTTTAAGAAAGGGAATTCCACTGTTGTCAGGTGGAATGACAATGATAATAGGTGAAATGACATATTTTAGAACCTAGAATGTCAATTTTAAGGTGGAATGACACTAATTACAGCTGGAATGAAAAACCTTCAGACATTATATATGCCATTTGGAAAATAGAATGATCCTGTTGTAAGGTGGAATAACACTGATTATAGATGGAAGGACATACTTTTGAGACATTGTAATTTTAAGCCATACCTGATGACACCAAATGTAATAAGAATGAACATCAAAACAACACTGAATATAGTTGTAAAATCCATGTATCAACCCTTTTCTTCATTCAAATGCCTATTCATGTCTTTGCAAACAGAATAGACCCAGATAATATTGCTCATACAGAGGGTTTCCTCTGTTTGCTATAAATGAAATTCTAATAGATCAAAATCTACACTTTTTACTAATTCCCAAACTGCATACATCTTGGTCTACACTGATTGCAAATTACATTTCATGTGTATCTTGTAATTAAAGCGTTACATACTGTTAGCCAAATTTTGCAATATTTGTTGTTCTAGATAACAATAAAAATCAATTTATAATGTCCCTTGATAATTAATTGACAAATTACATGGGAGTTACTGTAATATACATATTTGGGAAACCAGAAAGTAGGTATTTATTCAGAGTTCATTCTTTTCATGATATGGGTCTACACTTGTTTATTCATAAGATGTAATGTTATATACATGTTGATGAAACAGTAAGTAAGTAGTTCTTCAGAGTTCATCAAAAGTCTTTTCATGTGACTTGATGAACTCTGACAGGTAGTAATTACCTGCCCATACAACTTGTCAAACTCCTTTGAAATACAGTAAAACCTGTCTAAGCGGGATTCTAGTAGAGAATTTAGATACTTTTAAGCAGTTGACTGCTTAATGCAGGGAGAAAGTTATCCAGAAAACTCATAGAGGAGCTTTCTGTATTACTTTAACACTGCATTAAGCTCCATCCTGTCTCCAAGACTGAGATTTCAAAAAACTTCATTTGTTTCATTTTCAGATGTTTGCATAACACCAGAGGCTTCCTTCAAGTTACACCAGAAAAGCAGCAAAATTTGCTGTTTGTGCCAAATTGCACAACCTGTGCATTAGAGATGGGATGACTTTGGAGATAAATGACAATGTGGAGATAAATGACAATGCGGAGGAAAACAATGACAATGATGACCAGTTTGAAGATTTACATGATGGTGGTGCTGTCATGATTTGTGATACATTAATTGCACAATATTAAGAACTAGAAATGAGTAGTGTCCTACTGTCCTTATAGATATTGTCTGATTATTAGTTATTTCATCACTATAAAAGCATTTCAAGGACAGGATATGATTTTGCAACAAAGGTTCATTGATCACTTCTTTCAATGTTTACTGAAAACAAGCTTCCTAAATTTAATTGGTCCGTTTGGATTGACTGTGTTTAAAGATTGCATCCAGTTGATTGTATTGTCTCTTCAACAATGGAAGAACAGATTGGCTGTCATCTGAAATAATAGAAATGATTTCATCACAAAACACTATTTACAAGTACAAATCTGGTGTTATAATGCAACACTTAATATTAACCTGTACTATATCTATTCCAATATTAAATACCAACAGAATATTCATGAGCAAAATATTTATAGTGAAATATGGAAGGTTGAATGACCATTTTAGAAAGTAAAGCAACAGAGGATTATGAGATCTATAAACTTTCAGAAGCAAACAGGTCATGAAATGTCTCCTACTATGTTTGCAAATGTGTGAAAAGGTGTTTATATGAAGGAAAGGGTTAATCTGTAGTTAGCTATCACCTGTTAAATAAAATGAAAAGAGAAATATAAATTGACATGATAGGTATGGACTATCCTTAATCTGCTGAATAATTAAAACTGGTTCCCACCTTGATGTATACTAACAAAGAAAACATTACAAACTCTGACCAGACGGCTTCCCCAGGAATCATCTGATATGGATCTACACTGTTTGCACATCCTTATATACAGTACAGATTTCCTGCACTTTAAAGATTAGCTCTTTAACCCTTTCCTTCATATAAACGTGTTTTCACGCATTTGCAAACAGAGTAGACCCAGATCAGACGACTCCTCTAGTCTGCTCTGTAACTGTGTGCTAATAGAATTTGATAGATCAGTTTCTTTGCCTTCTAAAATGTCTACAATGTTGCACCTTCCATATTTCTTTATAACTATTTTGTTAATGAATATTCAGTAGGTATTGAAATTTGGAATAAATATAGAACAGGGAAAGGATTAACTGAGAAATTATTATGAAATACCCCACAACACCACAAATTGGTGTATGCTATTTACTGATTTGTTACTTAGGCAGTTTATTTTAACTAAACACGTTAGTAAAATGTAAAAGTTTAAATAATTCAAACATATCAGACCTATATTAGATTACCTATGTGTTAACTGTCTGATATGGGTCTAATCTGATTGTCAAAGTAAGAAAAATAATTGCTATTAGTTCAGTGGTTGAGAATATATTTAGGAACTTACCATTGCTGGTCACAACCTCTCAAATCGGCCATTGCTGCCTCACCAATCACCTCTAACATCTACAATGAAGATGTGTTTTATACCTCAGTGTTTATTTACTAGAATGTTACAATGTTGAAATTTAATAATTATCTGAACAAATGTATAAAGTTCAGCTTACTGCTGCTGTTTACAAATAAATTTTTTTATATAAATATCAATTTTGAGCAATCGTTGTCTTGATTATTTAATTACAATTCCTTCAATAATGCGCACTTCATGAAATTCCAACATTATAAGAACTGTGACAGAAAAATATAGTGCAGTTGGTTTCGGATTGTTTATGATTGCATGAGACGGTCTTTTTGTAATCAGGGTTTTACATTGCTAAAGTGCAGTCTGCTTTGAACCAGGATTTATTTTTTTAAAAAAAAGCCCCCATTGGTCAGATACACTGCTTTTTCTAAGCGGTAAGCGTTGTTTGCATTTAAATTATCAACGATCGTAAGCAAAAGTAATCTTTTTTCGAACTTTACCTGCTCGATCGTTGTCTCCAAGCAAGTTGAATCATTCTCCTTTGCTGTTAAACATATTGACAGCCTACCCTCGATATGCAGCCCTTAACTCCGCAAATTTCACAGTCCACCAATATCATTTTCTCGGTTCCTTGCAGTTTTCCATTGTGAACGATATGCATACAGGATACGATTGTTTACATACGATACCGATGACAGGTGCTCGCGTCATGAAAATACTACCTCCATTTGAAGAGTTACGCACTATTCTTACGTACGCAAATTTCGCAAGTTACGCGAGTTTAGTAAAACGGGTTTACGAAAATCGTAAATCTGAACGTTAGCGTAAAGTTACGTCGAAAGTTACGCAAATACTTACGAATTGTTAGTAAAACGGTACCCAGAGGTATGTGCTTTCGGTTGCTGCTTACAACATCCAGATCCCTATCTCATTGGTGAATGCTATGATTAGCAGTGAAACAATTCTGAAAGTAGTAAATATACTTTAAAAGCTTAAGTAGCAATGCGAGAAGAGGAAATTGCATACTCGGTGTTAATGAGTCTGTTCATGAGTAGTCATTATAAAGTGCAACACCCTTTAGCACCGACTTAAGCAGTATTAAATTTTCAAAACTAATAAGATCGAAATTAATAATCCCCAAAGACCTGACAATATAACAACATTGTTCAATTATTTGTAAAACATCATATAAACATAATATATACATGGACTAAAACCGAAGATTACATTATTATGAAACAGTCACTATATAAAGCATACTGTTTTTACTTTGTTAAAAAGTTAAACAATAAAGCACCATTTGTCCTTTGGTTATTTACCTTTCATTCTAAGCGCAGCTTGAATGAAAGTTTCAAAGAGCGTGGATCCGACCCAGTTGTGACGCGATCAGTAGTTTCTCAAAAAAAGTGATTGAATGAATTGAAAGTAACTAAAACGTTTGCGCTTTGTGGCCGATTTAGTGTCACTGTGCACATTCAAAACTATCCAATTCAGTGTTGCATTGCCCTAGCCCCAACACAACCAATTTAATACAGTAAGGCTTTTTGCAAAGTTATGTCTTATCTTACTTTTATGTAAGTTATGGCGTCACATTTTATTTTTTTGTTTTCGATGAATTTTGGTTTAACGGGCACTGCGATACATTCTAGTCATAAAGCAGGTGGTAAGCAGGCAAGAAACGGTGCTGTGAAGGTTGTGTATGTATGTATATGTACACATGCTCGTCATTTGTTTTTCTAGGGTTGATGTGGAATTCGTATTGCATCTCCTGTCTGACTTTAACAAACACGTGCTTGAGCATTTGTTATATTTATAGCACGATAAAGGGTGAAAAAGAATATATATGTATTTTGATAAACCTATCCTACTATTCATTTCAGCTCCTGATTCCAGCGTTGTCTTTGACAACACGATACCTAAACACGAATTTGTGGCATCTGGTAAGTCTAGTAACCAATATAAGTAGCTGTGTTTTACGTCATGTATTTGTTTTCTGCTCTAATTATAGTCGGCGGAATTGAATCGAGAATAGTCCCGAGAATATTAAAAACATCTTACGATTTCCAGTTACAAAACTGCATTTGAATTACATGCATTTGTAAACATTTTGAAAATAATCTTGGTAAAACATATTATTTGATTTAAGGATGGGGTTTAATATATAACATTTGTAACCAACGGCAAATTCATGTGGCGTAATATAATCAGTATATAAACAATAGTTATGTATAGGTATCAAGTGTTATAGGTATGATATTCGTTTACATTTTCCTTTCTTCGTATTATAGCAAAGGAAGCTTGTTGTCCACACATATACTTCTAGAACAACTTATTTAATCCTTGCGCTGCTAATTAAATTACGACTTCTACGATTATCGCCAGCTCCATATTTAAAAGTACATTTATCTACAATTGTTTTGACAGCACATAATCACTGTTTCAAACAGCTTGGTCCCTGGTCAACTGACGAGCTACACAACTTTTGTAATGGCGGTAGAATAGTTACATATTGTTTTATTATGTTGAACTGATACCAATACGGAAATTTACAACGTTGAGACTGAGTCTTAAATTTTAACCCAAAATGTCAATGAATACATGACCCCTTGCAAACATCGTAGAAACTGAAACGATTATGTACATTTGCTGTGTACCAATCTTTTCAGATGCATCAATGTCTACTATCTAATGAATCAAATGATTTATGTAGATCTATAGTGATCAGTATCCATGCTTATAAAACTTTTTAGTTGAGTCTGAGTTTGTTCTCAAGTTTTTGATTAGTCAGATTTGAGCATTTGGCTCAAATCTGACCAGTCAAAAGCTTGAGAACAAACTCATACTCAACTTAAAAGCTTTATAAGCATGGACCCAGAAAGCACGACATAGCCGTTAATCTACACTGTTTGCATAAACCTACGTGGCTGTGCAATGTTCGTTTCTTATTTCTGTTTCAGGAGAACCACTTCACCAGGCTACCGGTAAACAGTACATCATACAATATGGAACCGAGTATTGTGTGTTTAATTCGAAGTATTAGGTGTTTGTAGAAGAACGAGGAAACGAGAGGGAAGGAAAGAATTGAGAAAATAATAGACTTGGAACTAAATGTACAAAGTGAAAAAGATGTACGGAATGCACAAATACAAAAAAAACGAACAGTACTTAGGTGTTATAGTAGTGAAGGAATGCGTTCGTAAAATGGGAGTGTGTGTGTGTGAGAGAGAGAGAGAGAGAGGGGGAGGGTTGTTATGTGTTCAAATAATGTGCAATCGATTTTGTTTTTGAATCAGCGGTTTCTTACTTTTCTTATGATTTCTCTACATTCTATACTACTCTACCTTACCATCTTATAAAGGATAAACTTATCAAATTAATAGAAAAACCCTTTGCCAGAGAAAACAAAATGTTCATTGCTTGTAATGTTCAACGTTCATTCTTTTCGAATTCAGAAGTTGAACATTACACAATGTGGACTTGCCTTGATGTTTGTTGATCTCTTACCTTTCTTTTAGATAATATATTTGTGCGTTATGGGGATATCATATATCGTCAAGTTGTTGGTATACTCATGGGTACAAAGTGTGCCCCTCTTGTTGCAGATTTGTTTTTGTATTGCTATGAGAGGGGTTTTACGCTTAGCTTAAAACCTGATACACAGACCGATATTGTTAATGCTTTTAATAAAACTTCAAGATATTTAGACGATATTTGGAATTTAGATAATCCTTATTTTGATACTATGATTTCTTCAATTTACCCAAAAGAACTGTCTTTAAACAAAGCTAATCAATCTGACATTAATGCTTCATTTTTAGATTTGAATCTTTCAATTACAATTGATAAAGTTTCGTCCAAAGTATACGATACAAGAGAAGATTTTAATTTTAAAATTGTTAATTATCCTTTTCTAGATGGAGATGTGCCACGTTCTACATCTTATGGGGTTTATATTTCTCAACTTATTAGGTTTGCCCGATCCTGTTCTTTGCTTGAAGATTTTAACAGACGTAATTTAGTTATAACTGATAAACTTCTTAAGCAAGGTTACAGATATCACAAACTTCGGAAATCTTTTTCTAAATTTTACTATCGAAATTTACATCTCATTAGTAAATATAATTGCAATATACGGACGTTACTGCGACAAGGCATTTCTCAACCAGAATTTTATGGGGATGTTATCTACAAACTTAGGAAAATTCGGGGTCAGATCCATTTTCATGATTTGTTTATAAAACGCATTAAAATATTTAAAAAGAAAGGTTATGATCCTATTATATTGCAACGCACTGCATGTTTGGTTATCGACCCTTTTACAGTCGGTAGCTACGTTTCCCTCTTTGCTTGCGCGATGACAGGCCGAGGGTAGTACTCCATGATGGTATACTCTTAAACTTGGATACAGGATGAGCTTACCAGACTCATGTATTACTTTTTCCCTGTCGTGCCCTTAACGGCTTACCTGCAGGTGCTCTGACTTCAGCAAAGTCATTGAGTACATATTTGACGGATTGTCACAGTTATTATGCTATGTTTTACATGTTGTCCTGTGTTCACCGTCGTCTATGTTGTGGGTAAGTCCAGCGGGGATACCTTTATTTACAATATTTGTAAAGCTAGGGTGACTTTGAGAGAAGTGTGAGGTTAGGACGTCCGTAAACCGGTTTAAACCCCCAGTGGTGTTTTTGCTACTGACCGTGCCAAGGCGGTACTCTCTTTGTCACCCTTCCTTTTGTTTGCCTTGCGTCTTTGTGCTTGTGATTTTGTTCATATGTGGAACGTTTGTCTCTGGTTCTTGTGTGTCTTTTGGTGTTTTCTGTGTTCATTTCGTGTGTGGGTGTGTGTGAGTGCGTTTAGGTGTGTGGTTGTGTGTGTGTGTATCGTGCTGTCTATCGGTGTTTTGGTGGTGGTTGCGTCTTGTATGTGGCTTTGCCTGCTTGACTTTACTACTTTTCCATTTAGATCGTTTGGATTTCATGTAGAGTGATATAATACGTATTTATCAGTTGAAGTTGTAAACTTGCATCGTATGTTTTAACAATGACAAGACCATAACCACTCGACTTTGGAAGCCCCTTATTATGATGTACATGTATACTAAATTATAGATAAAACATAGTTATTCTATAAAATGTTAAAGAGTCATGTCTTATGGGTATTGAGTTAATTTTCTTGTCATAGGTATTGTATTAATATTTAAAGAATCATGTCTTAGTTTATGCTGACAATATATTCCTTGAATTTATAACCAGTGTTTTTTACTGCAATATACGGAGAAATAAGGCCCCATTCCGCCTGTGAAAAGTATGTCCCCCCACATCTTCAAACATACGCCCTCTTGCCGTACGATAGTTATTGAGATTTAGTTGATTTAAATTATGGAATAAGTAAATGGTTGTATTTGAGCTACTTATATAGCTAAATTGGCCATATTAACATGCTAAGCTAAGATTTTAACGCAAATAGGTTATACATCATTCAATGAAAACATTTCCCCTTTTGGTTCGTCCGCGCTAAAATCCTCTTACCCCCGGCTATGGGCCCGGACCATTTTCCATCAGAACTGGGGAAAACCCCTGATAACAAACTTTAGAAATATAGATTAACATTTTGTTTTGATCTCCTTTAGGGAAGTATGTCAAATCCATTAATGACTCACACGTAAGATGTAGATAAAAACAAACAAACAATGAAATAACACTGGTATTCTATATTAGATGGTGCTTTTATAATGACACCTAAGATTCTGTACGAACCTATGAATCAGATGTTAAATTGTGTTAGTTTAAATGCATACGTTCTTTTTACGAACGCGTAAAGCACAACTACGTTTAAGAGATACACTCAATTGCAAAATTTTATATTGATACAAATATTCTGAAAATGGGCGATCCCTCGAAAGCAAAAGTAGGAATGCAAAAAGAGAAAATGGCAGACTCGGTTTTATTGAGTTTGTTCATGAGTAGTAATTAAAAAGTGCAACACTACTCACGCCCCCAGCACCGGCTTAAGCAGTATTCAATTTTCAAAAATAATAACATGAAAACTAATGATCCCGAAGGACCAGAAAATATAACAACACTGAGAATGAAGTACGTGCAAGTCTCAACAAGTCTCGTGCATTTACTTTAAACAATCAAATATGCTGTAGAATAGTTAAAAGTAGAGTGTGTGAGATAAACACAGCAGTACTTAAGCCTTAACAGTGAATGATGCCTACTGCATATTCATGGCTAAACTATTTCTAATGAAATATTGAAGGTGGAACTTTGTAGCTATTTTTGAGACTAAAGAATCAGATCTTTCAAATTCCATAAGCGGACAGAGCAGACCTTCATTCTATTTCGTGCACAGAATTGACTCAGAGTAGACCCAGGCCTGGCGGATCCAATAGGACCCCTCTGATATGGGTCTACTCTGGTTGCAAATGCGTGAAAACACGTTTATATGAGGGAAATGTTTAATTAACGATTATACACATCAAGTAAATCGCACACACTTAATGCAACTCCATATTAGAATATTTAAGCCGTTCCCTCATATAAACGCATTTTCATGCATTTGCAAACAGAGTAGATCCAAATCAGACAGCTCCTATAGTCTATACAGGATCTGCTTTGTTTGCCTTTGAAATCATATAGTTATGATCATACAGTTTGTGTCTAAGCCAAAGAGTCCCTTGAAAAGTGTACATTATAAATGAATAAAATTAAGTGGAGTGACCAATTCATGCATATGTATTCATTAGGGAAAGAGTTAATAATCCAATGTAGTATTGTAGTCTCTTACAATGATTCGAGTGACCGCGTATTCTTGTCGAAAACAGACACATTGAACCGCAGTGTATTCTGTGTCATATCTAGGTCTAAACATATTGCAATGATATATATCGAAAAACCCTTAGAATAGTTTTGTCACATGTGTTATATAAAAGTTCCATATTGATGTCCATTCTAAATCATTATCGTCGATATTATTGAATTATTTTATTACCGAACTAAATATTGATTTTGTTCTGTAAGTATGGTATTTAGCTCTTTTGACATTTGTTTAGCTATACACATTTCACTAATTCATGGACGGACCTAAACGAAAACAATATAAGGACGAAAGTCTAAATAAAAATTATGATTATATTGTTCTAAACATCGCATTTTGTTTTCTGATGGAAGTAAAATCCATTACACTTTAATGTATTAAAGTTTCAATAAAGTTTCAACGTCTATCTAAAGGGGAATAACTCTAACTTCGATTTTTGAACTTATGATTGATCTTTGTGTTTGTTGAAAATAGCCATTATAATTCTTACCTCATTTTCTTCATAGATATAACCATTTTGAGAAACAAAACGATTTAATTAGAATCTGTGTTGCAGAGTCTGGGTGCCTATCATGTTTGCTATTTCATATGGAGTTTACGAATATTTCATTTGAATTTGCAAATTAATTTCGCCATCCGAATGTAAAAAGTGGAAACAGCTTATTACACACCACAGTATGTCTACCATACTAGCCACGTTCATCATGATTTACTACAGCCGAAATTACCGAAAGAGTATAAATACCGGGCAAGTATAACGGACAATACCTGATGTGAAGTCCAGGGACCATGGCTCAAGAATTTACATTATATCGCTGCATTCTGGTACCCTGGCACGTTATAAGAGCCCCTTAACAACAAAATTAGAGAATACTATAAATTAGTACATAGTGGAAAGACAAATATCAACTTCAGCTAAACATGTCCATATCTAGCTTTCAAAAACACACTTCAATTGTGTAGATGCAACTGAAGAAGAAACACCTATCACACAAACAGCCGTATAGCAATGTGCAATGTTGCAGTTTATCACATACTTATCAGCGCTCATGATACGACGGGTAAGCTGGACTTTTCGCATTTAGTTTCTTCACATTTCACTAAACAATAAAAAAGACGATGCTAATGAATACTCATAACGATTTTTGTTGACAATGAAAGCATTTGCATTTAATATATACACATGGAATCCTGTATTACTAGCTGTGTGCTAGATGGGAGTGTTCCATTTAGGATTTTAGTTTCCCCGGGTGCAATAATTAAATTCAGTTGGCGACTTTCTGTGATTCTGTCATCATTGAAGCACCGAGTGTGATGTATTTACCTTCTTTCGTTGTTTCGTACACTGAACATTGACATACACAGCAGATGCTATACTAAAACGGCTAGCTAATCGAATAACTTGCAATAGTATATTGCGGTATTGTTTTACTAATGAAAACAACTGTTTGCTTAACAGTCTAGTATATTTTGCTGTGTAGCTATAGCCTATTGCACGTTATCCGTGCAAATTAGGAATGGCTGGAAAAGGATCATTTACCCTTTAACGGGATAGCGTTAAATAACGGACCGAGTAGTGTGCAAGTCTTTGATATGGATCCATTGAATACTTTGGCAAACAGTATATTTCATAACGTTGGTTGGGTCATCAATTGACTTTTCAATAAACACAAATTAATTCATAGAGTACTCTGTGTCTTATCTAGGTCTAAACATACTGCAATGATATACGTATATATCGAAAAACCCTCAGAATATTTTTGTCTTAAGCCTTTGACATGTGCTATATCCATATTGATGTCCATTATAAATCATTTTCGTCGATATTATTGAATTATTGAATACATCGAATCATTTTATTACCGAGCTAAATGTTTTTTTTCTGTAAGTATGGTATTAAGCTCTTGTGACATTTATATAGCTATACGAATTTCACTAGTTCATGGGTGGACCAAAATGAAAACAATATAAGGACGAAAGTCTAAATAAACATTATGATGGTATTGTTCTAACCATCGCATTTTGTTTTCTGATGGTAACAAACTCTATTACACTTTATTGTATTAAAGTTTCAATAAAGTCTCAATGTCTATCTAAAGGGGAATAACTCTAACTTCGATTTTGAACTTAAAATTGATCTGTGTGTTTATTGAAAATAGCCATTATATTTCTTACCTTATTTTCTTCATAGATATAACCATTTTGAGAAACAAAACGATTTAATTAGAATCTGTGTTGCAGAGTCTGGGTGCCTATCATGTTTGCTATTTCATATGGAGTTTACTAATATTTCATTTGAAAAGTGGAAACAGCTTACTACAAGCCACAGTAGACATACTAGCCTCTTTCATCATGATTTACTACAGCGAAATGTACCGAAAGAGTATAAATAGTGGGAAAGTACAACGGACAGTGCTAGATGTGTGGTCCAGGGACATTGGCCAAAAAATTTACATCATATTCCTGCAATATGGCATCATGCCACTTTACAAGAGCCCCAGTAATAACACAATTAAAGAATACTATAAAAGAGTACATAGTTGAAAAATTTCAACTTCAGCTAGATCTGACCACATATAGCTTTAAAAAACACATTTCAATTTTGTAGATGAAACTGACAGACAAAAATCTGTCATGCAAAAAGCCGTGTAGCAAAGTGTAATGTTGTAGTTTATCACATACTTGTCAGGGCTCATAATATGATGGGTAAGCTGGACATTTCGCATTTAGTTTCTTCATTTCTTTCTAAACAATAAAAGAGGTGATGCTAATGAATACTCACAACGATTTTTGTTGGTAATGAAAGCATTTGCATTTAATATATTTACATAGAACCCTGTACTACTAGTTGTGCGCAAGATGGGAGTGTTCCATTTAGGATCTTAGATACCCAGGGTGCAATAATTAAATTCAGTAGGCGACTTTCTGTGATTCTCCGAAATTATTGAAGCACCGAGTGTGATGTGTTTACCTTCTTTTGTGTTTTCGTACACTGAACATTGACACACACACACACACACACACACACACACACACACACACACACACACACACACACACACACACACACACACACACACACACACACACACACACACACACACACACACACACACACACACACACACACACACACACACACACACACACACACACACACACACACACACACACACACACACACACACACACACACACACACACACACACACACACACACACCCACACACACACACACACACACACACACAGAGTAGATGCTATACTAAAACGGCTAGCAAATCAAAGGACTTACAATGATATGGTGCGGTATTGTTTTACTAATGAAAACATCAGATTGCTTCAGAGTCTAGTATGCTTTTTGTGTAGATATGGCCTATTGCATGTTATCAATGCAGATGAGGAATGGTCTGGAAAAGGAGCCTTTAATAACAGACCACCGACGAGTAGTGTGTAAGTCTTTGATTTGAATCCATAGTACACTTTGGCAAACAGTATATGGCATGAAGTTGGTTGGGTCATCAATAGAAGTTTGAATAAACACAAATGAAATCATATTTACTCACTGTAAAATATACTCGATGACGACGTTTCAATCTCTAGATTCTTACATGTTTTAACGCTCTAATCACTGTCACTGTCACCCCTTCATAATATCAGAGATACATCTTGCACCCATTATTGGTATTTAGATCAAGAATATGCAGTTGTATCTGAAACTCACTGGGGTTCCATATAAGGCAAGCAATTGTACAAGGGAAACATAATTTCAGACCAAACTATTACAGTTATGTTCTACGGTGTCTATGAAAGACAACTCATCAATAAACGTGAGCTAATAGCAAAATGTATATAACGTTCTAAATCCCACATGTTGATAAATACGTGGTTCTTGTTGTACGCTGTTTTTTTATACAGCACGATAAAATGTTGTTATATTTCATAATTGAAAAAGTAGTAAAATCAAGCAGGAAAAGACACAAACAAAACGCCACCATCACCAAAACACCCACAGAAAGTATAGCAATCCACACCCATACACACACACACAGCAGAAAGTCACATACAAGACGCAATCACCACCAACACATCAATAGGCAGCACACCATCCCACACACACAACCAAACACACACAAACACACGAGAAGAACACAGAAAAAACCAACAAACACACGAGCATCAGAGACAAACATGAACAAAACACAAGCACGAAGACACAAGACAAACAAAAGCAAGGGTGACAAAGAGAGAACCGCCTTGGCACGGTCAGTAGCAAAATCACCACTGGGGGTTTAAACCGGTTTACGGAAGTCCTAACCTTACACTAATCTTAAAGTCACCCTAGCTAAACAAACATTGTAAATAAAGGTATCCCCGCCGGACTTCCCCACAACATAGAAGACAGTAATCACAGTACAAAATGAAAAACATAGCATAACAACTGTGAAAGTCCGTCAAATATGTACTCAATGACTTTGCTGAAGACAGAGCAACTGCAGGGAAGCCGTTTAGGGCACGACAGAGAAAAGGTAATACATGAGTCTGGTAAGCTCATCACATATCTGGGTTTAAGAGTATACCATCATACAGTACTACCCTTCGCCTGTCATCATGCAAGCAAAGAGGAAAGCGTAGCGACCGACTTTAAAGGGGTTGAAAACCAAACATGCAGTGTGTTGCAATATAATATAATAACCTTCCTAAAAGTTTTAATGCGTTTAATAAACAAATCGTGAAAATGGATACGACCATGAATTTTCCTAAGTTTGTAGATAACATGACCATAGAAATCTGGATGAGATATACCTTGTTGCAGTAACGTCCGTAAATTGCAGTCATATTTACCAATAAGTCTAATTAGAATCTAAACGTTTTGACGCATTTATGTGTATGTGTAATTTTAAAGACCAGGAGAAGTACCGCTGTATGACAAATACCGGATCGGGCTAATAGTGGAATAACATTTAGTTATTTCCCTGCTTAACATCTATCAAGATTGTAACGCTTCATTAATATCCATGGAATAATTGAAAACAAAATTGAACATAAAAGGGATTTTTTATCATAGTGTAAACTGTAAAACAAGATCAGTAAAATTCCATTAGCAAACAGAGCAGACCGTGATCTGGTCCGACCCTAGAAAATGCGTTATAAGGTGGTGAATATGGGTTTCTTTGAGGGCAAGTCTGAAGTCGACGACAGCCGGAGCATTTCTAACAGCAATAATGATAGTAAATTAATAATAAGCATTATTATATTAATAACTTTACAATAATGATATTGCAACATCAAGGAGAAGAATAACAACAGTAACAATAGTAATATTGCCAATGATTAGTGATATAGGCAGGCAAAAACAATACAAATATCAATAATGGTTTGATAGAATTATGAACATTATACTATACACCCCCTCTAAACCGGAATTCTAGTAGAGAATAATTTAGATACTTTCAGGCAGGTGACTGCTTAATGGAAGGTGAAAATCACGCAGAAAGCTTCTCATGACTTTCACTCTGCATTAAGCTACCACCTGTCTCCAGGACTGATATGTATACTAAACTGAACGTCCGGCTTAGCGGGCTTCTGATTTATGTAAGGGACGGACCACTTCGTCGATTACACGGAAATCAACGGACACGTTCGGTCAGTCCCCGATTCTCGAACAACACTGTGGGTATTAATTGAAGTTTCACAACAATGGCTGATGTATGTAGGAGCGTTTTGCATTAATCTTGACCTTCATTAACCTACCATCTGTCTTACCGACCTTCCATAATTTGATCTCTTTTTGATGAACGCTTAAGACAGGTTGTAGCTCTGCTGTACGTTTAAATTAAATGAATACGTTGCATGTACTGTTCTGTAGACATACGGTTGAAAGTTGATTTAAACCCAACCATTCAGAGCATTAAGAGAAATAAATATACAGTGTCTTGAAAAATCAATACCGACATTTAACATTATAACGACTCTTATCCAACCATTCAAGTGATCTCATACATGGGACATATGCAGACAATGTAGGCCAAGATAATTGGGGTCCTGATGGAAGTCATACGATCCATATTTGCACTGTTCGCCATACCAGTTAATGACATTAGCTTTCACTAGCAAGCAACTCTTTTGAGGAGCCCCTCACATGCAGAATAGCCATATTGCAGCAGTCAATCTGGACAAGATTACGTTATATGATATAGGAACTAATGGGTTGAAGTATTATGCAAGAAATCACGTGTATGTTTAGCAATTGTTTATTGAAGAATTTATTGGCTGAATAGCCAAACCAACCTGACCCGTGATACACCTTATTCTAACTTTGTACCTCCTGACTGCTTATTTAATTGTTATATACCATGACATAAACAGTCAATGATACTTCTTAGCATTTTGCATGCTAGCGGCGAAATCGTGATTACCTATGCAAACAGTTTAAATCCAGATGATACGACGCATAAGGTGACATCTCATAAGGATCCAAACTATTTGGCATTGAAACATTATTATGCTTAGAACTTAAACAGGCGACAGTTGTAGCAGACGAGAAGTTAGTATGCAAAGACTTCAAATAACGGGCATACAACCAAACTGTATTTTAACTCTTTGATTGCCAGACAATTGTCGTCTGCAAACTTTGCTTGCTTTAAGATTCAGTATTACCTTTTCTTCCACTTTGTATCTAACGCACACTCAAAGAGCAAAGCAGTTGTCTTTATTGAGTCCGCCATCCCTCATATCAGCATGGACGTTGATAGAACATTCTTGTACCTGCTTACGACTTACTACACCGATTTACAGTCTAACTCCTTCTTTCATTTCTCCATACCTACTCGAACCTGTCCGCTATAATTTACTCTTTTCTATTCATGGCACTCTACTCGTACCAATTCGTGTTACTCAAACCCTTTCACGACACTCTACTCGTGCCAATTCGTGTTGCTCCTACCTATTCACGGCACTGTACTTGTACCAATTCGTGTTACTCCTACCTATTCACGGCACTCTACTTGTACCAATTCGTGTTACTCCTACCTAT
This sequence comes from Azorinus chamasolen, assembly GCA_963576725.1. NCBI lineage: Eukaryota > Metazoa > Mollusca > Bivalvia > Cardiida > Solecurtidae > Azorinus > Azorinus chamasolen. Next base: position 6,304,652 of record OY755244.1, read on the forward strand.
TCACGGCACTCTACTCGTACCAATTCGTGTTGCTCCTACCTATTCACGGCACTCTACTTATACCAATTCATGTTACTCCTACCTATTCACGGCACTCTACTCGTACCAATTCGTGTTGCTCCTACCTATTCACGGCACTCTACTTGTACCAATTCGTGTTACTCCAAACTATTCACGGCACTCTACTCGTACATATTCGTGTTACTCCTATTCACGACACTCTACTCGTTCATACTTATGACTTGTTCCTCGTACCTGTTTACTATCTGCTACTCGCCACGTTCACCATGTGCTACTCATGCCTGTTCATGACTTGCTACTCTTACCTACCGACGACTCGATACTTTACCTTTCCACATCATATTCACCTTCTTGTGGCATTGAATCCCACTTATAGCTTGAGTAATTAGTTTATGTTGTTAAATACATAATTATTAATGTAAGCAAAGTGACTTAACAATATACAAGACATGATATGTTTTAAAGAGATCTTACATTTCGTTTTGGTAAGCGTTCCACTGAGGCAGACTATGTGAACTTTACATGTACGTAAAACATATTCTGAATCCAATGCCTTTGCTTCTGATTGCCAGATGCACAAATCCCATAATATACAAAGAAGAAAGGGGAGCGGGATATGTTTAGACCATAGCTTTGATTGTAAATACCGAATTTACTCATACCTTATTATATGTTCATCAATGTTAATAATCATTTATGTTTATACTGAATATTATTACAAATATCTCTTTCATGGAGGAAATAAAACATTGAATTGAATTGAATTGGCTTGTGTAAATTGATCAACCATTATCATGCTAGGAATGTAAGCCAAAGTATGCAGTGTGTAGTGTGATTCAATTCTCCATTTTGTTCTTTATTTCCGTTATCAGACAGCGCCAAACAGTTTGGATCCTTATGAGGCGCCGAGATAACAAGCATCTCGACTGTATCAAAAACAATTGAGCAGCTTTGACATACAATAATACTCTAAACCGAAAATTGAAATCAATAATATTGCTAGTTTGTAAGATAGTTGGCAGCTTCATGCATTGATTGACCACCTGCCTACTTTACTATACTTCCGGTTTATAGGGGTTTTACTGTATCACATATTCCGTACTATGGCATTGCCACTGTAACTTAAGAGCCGGGACTAGGTATGTTCCTCATATACATGACGACAGACAGCCTTTCAACTGAAATCAATCTGATTTAATAACATCTGTTCGTAGACAAAACTCAACTTAAATATATTTTGTTTATCTCTATCGACATCTGTAAGGCGCAAATTCAAAGCGGTACATAGCATTATGTAAGCCCTTCAATCTGAATATAAGCACGACTTTAACGTCTGACTAATTCAGCAGGAGAAATATGATTTCAACATAAATATTTTGATGGTACATCATATTGGAATCACTTTAAATGCCATTTTATATTAAAATATTCAAAACCATATAATGGAGGATAATGTTTACATTATGGCAGGGAGATTTGGTTGATTACGCATGACACATTCTGTAAACCTAGCTGGTTCCTCGCTGCACAAGGCTTAAACATGGCGAATCATCATAATTGTAATGTACTATTTGGCTGTCAACTATTATCGTCTGTAAATAGTATCGTCTGCAGATTTTGTCGTCTGCTACAACCTTCCTTTGTTTAACTGTCTCTCCTTTTCTTTAAACAAATTAACATAGTAACAAATAATTTGCAAAGGTAATTACAGATACCACAACTTTTAACCCTTTGAATATCATATATTGAATGTGAAATGACCTATTAAGAGATATAGTTAATAAAGTAGAAACGTTAAAGACTACATGAGGAACAGTGCAGCCCCTGGTCAGATGACTCATGTATTAAACATCTATTTCCCCTCATTCAAAGGGTTAAGTTGTATTTTGTGACCTTATCGAGCTATTTGAGGAGTGTTTCTACAAGAAATATAATGGCGGTGTGATAAGAGGATTGTTTCAGAGTCCTCTAGTCCTTTTTCTCGTATAAGCGCTATTGTCTCACCTTTAAAAAACACAAACTACTCTGCGTTTCAACTAAATACGAGCTGTTTGTAGATAACATCGCAAATGATCCCATCGTTAAGGGGGAGTTCACTTTGGCAATTTATATCACGTTTTTGCAATAGTTTAAATGTGCGTGTCTGAAAGACCTTTTGAGGCGTTATACGCTACATTGAATTAGGTAACAAATACCGACCAACGGATCGGAGTCCATGTTGAAATCAGCATTTAGTTTAGTGTAAGACTTATACAAGCCAATTGGACACCTTTATGTTTAGGATATAATTATCAATTATGTGCTTGATAGATAAACGACCTCTCAAGCAAGGTAACTCCCTCGCTGCAAACATTATTGATACAAATGAGACGCTTAGTTACACGGTATCTTATTAGAACAGCTACAACGATGACAACTATAACTACTACACCTACGATTACTACTACCACGACTACTATTACTACGACTACTGATATGACTATTATCGTCGAACACTACTACGAAGGGTGTTCAAATATGAATGCAACCAGGCCGATATTTTGCGTTTAACCTCGATTTGCAAGAAATGGGTACATGCTTCGTATAGGGGATTTTCTAGGCTATTCCATGATACACTACATATTCTATTCCGTTCAGTCTAGCTTTGACAATAGCTCTACAAACCCTGTTTACTCGTGTACACTAAGCATAAAGTGGTTGCGAAAAGGTCTCCTTCACTGACCAAATACGTTCCTATATCAAGAACCGCTGTATTATTGGTATGCAGGCAAAAAACATATTCAATGAAACATGCCGTGTTTATTGGAACAATGAATTTTCATTTCATCTGTCAAACTGTGGTGTAAGTAATTTAAAAGCGGCATAGATTGAGTGAAAGAAGCGCCTCGTGCACACCGTCTCAAAAATGCAACTTCGCAAAAAATAGTTGAAAAAGTAAAAGATTTGATTGCGTCCGATGTAATATTTACAACTAAGCATATACATGTAGCTAAATGCGTTGGTATCACAGTAGGGGCTGCTCATACAATTCTCAGACGCGTTTTAAAAATTGAGAAGGATAAACGCAAGGTGAATACCCCATCTTCTTACAAAAGAGCAAAAACATGCTCAGTTAAAATTCTCAATTGTTGAAAACGTTCCTGAAATACAACAATCGATCTTGTGCAAATATATTTACTAGCGATGGGACATGGGTTCACTTTTATGATCCCAGGCGGAAGATACAGAATAAAATATGGTCAACCAAAGGCGGTCAAAGACCTTGCATAGTAAAACGCAACATGAGCGTGTAAAAAGGGTAGTGTATGCAATGTTCTTTACAACTCAAGGTCCCGCTATTCAAATTGTTGTACCAAAGAGGTCAATCTATAATTGCCAAGTTTTACAAACGCAATGTCTATCAAAAATTAAAGAAATATTTTGCAAAGCGTCTACCAGCAACTGGTCTCCGTGGTGTCAGACTGTGCATGAAAATGCTTCGTCACACAAAGCGGCCTATGTACGCGAATATCTGAAACATGAAAAGGTTGCCCCTTGTGATTTTTTCCTATTTCCGAGGCTCAAAATACACATTGCTGCAAGAAAATATCAAACGCGCAAACGTTTCGGTTCAGCTATTTTCCAGTGTCTGAACAGTATATCTCGAAAAGATTATGAAAATGCATTTAAAATTGGATTAAATAACTGAAACTTTGTGTATCACATGGTGGTGAACCTTTTGAAGGACTGGGATAAATATTTTGCCATTGTTTGTTAAGCAACTCGGAAAACTGACTCGGTTGTATTCCTATTTAAACACCCCTCGTTCTACTACTACTACTATTACTACTACTACTACTACTACTACTGCTACTACTATTATACCCCACCACCTGTGGTGGGGCTATATAGGAATCACCTTGTCCGTCCTTCCGTCGGGCGTCACTCCGGGAAATTTGCTTTTTTCTTGAAAACTATTTTGATACCACCTTCAAACTAAATACATAGTATAAGTGTTATGTGGGGACAGTCTTCTCCATGTTTTAAAACTCTTCCACAGAGTTAAACAGAATTATGCCCCCTTTTAACTTCACATTTTGTCTCTTAATTTGGACATATGTTTTAGACATGCCATTTTCTTGAAACCTGTTTATGATATTGTCTTCAAACTTGGTACACATTATGAGGGTGATGAAAGGATGTGCAGTTAATAAGGGTTGTAACTCTAATTCATTTTTAGGGATTAATTCCCCTTAGTTACCATTCAGAATCATTTTTTGCGTAACTTCTCAAGTATTGTAGGCACAACTATGACACTTTGTATATGGATAGAAGGTGATGAGAGGATGTACGGTCAAAAATGGTTGTAACTGTAAATTCATTATTTAGGGAGTTATTCCCCTTAGTTACTATTCAAATGCAATATTTTGTCCGGAGAATAACTTCTCAAATATTGTAGGAACACACGTGAAATGTTATATATGGGTAGAGGGTGATGAGAGGATGTGCAGCCAACAAAGGTTGTAACTCTTAATTCATTTTTAATGGAGTTATTCCTCTTTTCTACTTTTCAGAAGCAATTTTTGTCTGGAGCATTACTTCTCAAGTATTGTAGGTACAACTGTGGAACTTTGTATATGGAAAGAGGGTAATGAGAGGATGTGCAGTCAACAAGGACTGTAACTCTTAAATTCGTTTTTGAGGAATTAATTCCCCTTTGCTGTTTTTCTTAAGTATGTTTTGTCCAGAGCATAACTTCTCAAGTACTACTTCTACATTTCTTCACCATTGAACCTCATTTTTTTCAAATGTATGTTCAATTATGTATAGATGTGTGTGACATAATTTTGATGTGAGTCATTTCTTGACTGGACCTTAAAATAATTTCTTTCCACAAGTGTTGACGAAAGCATTATTGAGCTATTGCCTTTTGTTTGGAAGTCTTTTGATCGTTTCACAAGATGGTGGGTTTGGGTATCAATCACCTTTAGTGATATGTCTACTACTACTACTACTACTTCTATATTAATATTTGTACTACTAGATCTACTACTTCTACTACTACTACTACAACTACTACTACTACTACTACTACCTACTACTACTACTACTACTACTACTACTACTACTACTACTACTACTATTCTATTACCTCCATTACCACTACTTATAAATAATACTATTACTACAACAGCTGTCGACATGGATAGCTAAGTATCGACCTAAATGCGATTTTTCAAATGTTCATGCTAGCGCACTGCATACGAAGGAGGACTGAACTCAGATACTTATGTTTCCTGCATAATTTTAAATCAGACACCGAACATTCGACAACTATACTATTGTAAAGCTTGCGATATGCATGGAGAATTGAGAGGAGGAGCTATAACGACGCATGTACAACTCGAAAACGCCAATCAGATTACACAAAAGTGTATTGCCATAAATCACTGCTATAGACTACCTAAGTACCTATTGCAAATACATACCTCGAAATACTTCAGTATACTTTAGATGTCCAATATCTGTGTCCATGTATTAGATTAGCCGGTGTTTCATTCTGAAATTGGGACTATGTAATAGCATTTAATGGTATGTGATTATTGTTGAATATGTTGATTTAAAGCTTATATATCTGAACACATCTGAATTTTACCTGATCTTGAAGCAGTTTTATTTTAGACATCGTAAACTTATTTTAGACATTGTAAACTTACAATCTATTTCATATACGCGTTTTACAATTCATTGGACATTAAGAAAATAAGTTGTAAGTGTTTGTTAGTATGTAGTGCGCGTATATGTGTTTATTTGTCGGTTTCTCTGATATGTGTGAGTGCGCCTTTGTCTTTGCCTGGATGTTTGTGTGTTTCGAACAAAAGGGGACTTAATTTGGAATAAAGTAGAATCATCTTGAATAGAAATTGTAATTTGAAGAATAAAATTTGAAAACGAAATGGGAACCAAGTTGACAAAAATGTAATTTGAAAAATAAAAATTGAAAACCAAATAGGAAACAAATTTGACGATACTTATCAACAAAATATTAAAACTAAACATTTTATTCCAATATCAGTCCCTGTCTTTACCACAAAATCAGAAGTAAAAGCTTCTTTTGGTTTAAGCAACCTAACGAGATATGTATACCTTTTACTACGCAATGTTCACGCAGTTGAAAGTTCAATGTAATGCATGTCACACAGGGAGGTTCGTCGTTTTTAATATCACATCATTTTAAAAAAAGATCAGTTAATGTAGACAAACGATGTCTTTGAACATATTAGCTGCTCTGATTTAATTTTCCAAACAAAATGTGTTCTTTTGAAATGACTCTAATTTGAAACGGAATCAAAAACCAGTTTTCATATTTAATTTCACTCGCAATGGTCAACTTAAACTGGCATAGGTTAAGTCGTCATATCTTATTGAAATCCTCACCTAATGCAGATACACATATTAGTGCTGTAAATTTGTGAACATTTCAAACGAAAATATGGAGTCCGGCGATTTGGACAAAGGTTTTTCTACCACATGCAATAAATGGCTGATTTATGGTTATGCTGTACTGCAATATATTTTTATCTAAAACAAACACTACAAACTTAGGTACTACATGATATATAATATGTAAACACTTCCTTATTGCATTCAGATGATCAAACACAATATTGTAGAAAACAAACAAAGGGCAATAATTATGTCAAATATGATCGCAGGCGCAATGGGTTTTTATACACATCCGTATGTCAATGTTGATCAGCTGTAAAGTTTGAAACAAATAAAGTCAAAGGTAACGAGGGAGTTCATTCCAAACATGTTTAGGGACTCACCTACGGATGGACGAAAGGACAAATGCAATATTATATGCCCCAGTACGCATGATAAAGGTTGTAAACCGTGCAAGACAACATGCACAGTCAAATTCAAATAATGAAACTGCTTTGCTCTATACGATTGGCCGTTAGTCAATGTATTTTATCGTTGAGAATTCACTGCAAAGCATTGTTTTTATTTTACAAATTTATGTAACTGATATACAATATACTGAGAAACTGTTGCAGATTTAGGTTCGATAGTACTTGTAAGTGAAACATGACGAATGTTTAATGGATGAAATACTACACTGCTCTATATGAAAGCAAAATGGATTAACGATATTTATCGATTCTCCAACGCAAAGAGCATGCGCAGTGCGTCTTTACTTTCGTTTCCGGAAAATGGCAGGTATGGTGTGTTCTCTTCCGTGTTTTTTTTTAGTTTAGTATATGATATACATTATCACTGATACACGCCAACAGAGAAGCTAAATCGGGGGGATTCTAAAGTAAGAGGGGTAGCGCAGATTATAGTTAGATGTGGCGCAGATATAGTCTTAAGTAGTTTGTTGCCCCACCCGCTTTGATCCAATTGGCACCCTACTTTGCATAGTTTTTGCAGTTTGGTCATGCCGTACGTTTTATTTGATTTAAATAAAATCTAAAATGTCCGTGGCATTTCTGTGTCATTCTGACATATGTTTTGTTACCGGAGCAATGCAGCAATGGCGTTTACCAACTTTTTATCGCATAACCAAAAGCTTTTGAGATAAATCCATAGTCCTTACCTTGAGTTGAGTCACTTGATTCTTGTAGCGAGTATAAAATGTTGTTGGTGTTTTTGTTTTGTTTTTAAAACAACAAAAACAAATGTCATGGATGGTTGTCATATAAGACATTTTGGGTTACCGATGTGGATTCAGCCTGTACTGATACAGTTACGATCCATGGTATAAAATTATGGTTTGACCTAGATACGATAACGTAGCTCTATTCCTAAATAGAGCTACGATTCGCTAGCATCTCTACAATGGCGCAAAATCTAAAGTGCTTGTAAATCAGCACGAGTCTCCAAACAGTTAATGTATTCCTTTAAAACTTATTATTTATCAATAAAAATCAGATTTTATCAGCCTACGCTATCTTATAACTTGTCTGCGGTCGATTAAAAATAATTGCAATACCGGCCGACTTTTATTTTGATTTTGGACGTCATGACAGATCTCGCGAGATCTCGTTTTGCCATATAAGGAAACCTTACTACGGATCGGCCATGTTGTTTAGATTGACGATTGTTGCTCGTTTTACTACGATTTCCATATATGGAAGCTATTTGCATATAAGGTCACCACTCGGAGCATGGGTATTTTTTTCAAAATGGCCGACCATCTCTCGGAAACGTCGTCCGCTTTGAGTGGAAAAACTTTAATCTGAAATTACATGATTTTCAAGAAAGGTAACATAATTTTGTTAGCCCAGCGTGTTCAAAAAATCGTTTTAAATCGAAACATTGATTTATTTTTACATTTGTTGTGAAAATAAAAGCGTTAAACCGCCGCGTGTGATTCACATTCGGCTTGCGCCACAGTAGAGATGCTAGCATGTCGTAGCTGTAAACTGGACGCTAGTCATTATCAGTCTTACAGCTACGATATCGCATCTAGGTATGACCGTGTGACATGTGTACATATGTGCACAGAAACAAAGAAAATATACAAAATCATTACATTAAGAGACGCACGTGTTGTTCTGTCATCGTTTGGACCTTTTTCATCCAGCATGACATAATAGCTATGTATGCACCTTTGATTCCTAGATGAATATGTTTTTGAACACAACTGCTAACTTGCTTTTGTTAATTCAACATGTGTTCGCTAACATATCTTCCTACATTAACTTAAAGTTCTCTTCGAATGTCTCGTACACTTATATTCATAGTATCACCAATGTAAACTTCTGAAAGTAGGAGGTCCTTCGAAAGCAAAAGCAGCAATGCAAAAAAGAGTAAATTGAAGACTCAGTGTTATTAAATCTGTTCATGAGCAGTTATCAAAAGTGCAATACTACCCCCCCCCCCCCCTCAGCATCGTCTTAAGCGGTATTCAATTTTCTTAACTACCGTTATATATGTTGCAAAGTTTGAATTTTAAACCTGTATTCTGAGACTTTGTAGCGCCAATATGACATTTGAGAAACTGAATGACACTGTTGTAAGGCATACCTTTGAAACATAGTAGCCCCATATGACATTTTGGAAATGGATTGACACTATTTAAGATGGAATGACAGTGCTTATAGGTGGAATGACATACTTCTTAGAATGTGTAGCCCAGATATGACCTTTGGGAAATGGAATGACACTGTTGTAAGGTGGAATGACAGTTATTATAGGCGGAATGGCATATTTTTTAGGCATTGTAGCTCATATATGACCTTTTGGAAATGGAATGACACTGTTGTAAGGTGGAATGACAGTAATTATAGTCGGAATGACATACTTATGAGATATTGTAGCCCCCTATGACCTTTTGGAAATGGAATGACACTGTCGTAAGGAATGACATACCTTTGAGACATAATAGCCCCCATATGACCTTTATGAAATGGAATGATACTATGTCATTCCATTTCCCAAAGGTTATATCGGGGCTACACCTATAATAACTGTCATTCCACCTTACAACAGTGGCATTCCTTTTCCAAAAGGTCATATGTGGGTTACAATGTCTCAGAATATCTCATTCCACCTATAACAACCTGTCATTCCACCTTACAATAGTGTCATTCTATTTCCCAAAGGCTACAAGGTCTCAGAAGTATGTTATACCACCTATGAGCACTGTCATTCCATCCTAAATAGTGTCATTCCATTTCCAAAAGGTTATATGGCGGTTACAATGTCTCAAAAGTATTCCAACTATAATAACTGTCATTCTAGATTACAACAGTGTCATTCCATTCCCAAAAGGTCAAATAGGGGCTAAAACAACTCAGAGGTATGTCATTTCACCTATAGGCACTGTCATTCCACCTTAAATAGTGTCATTCCATTTCCAAAAGGTCATAAGGGGGCTAAAATGTCTCCCATGTATGTCATAACGCCTATAATTACTGTTAGTCCAGCTAACAACAGTGTAATTCCATTTCCCAAATGTTATATGGGGGCTACAATCTCGCCAAAATATGTCATTCCACCTATCAAAACTGTCATTCCACCTTACAACAATGTCATTCAATTTCCCAAAGGTCAAATGAGGGCTACAAATTCTCAGAATTATGTCATCCCACTGTCATTCCTCCTTAAATAGTTTCATTCCATTTACAAAAGGTCATATGAGGGCTACAATGTATCAAAAGTATGTCATTCCGCCTATAATAACTGTCATTCTATCATACAACAATGTCATTCCATTTCCCAAATGTCATATGTGGGATTTATTCTTTCAAAGATATGTCATTCCACCTATAACTACTGTCACTCCACCTTACAACAGTGTCATTCCATTTCTCAAAGGATATATGGGGGCTACACTGTCTCAAAAGTATGTCATTCCGTCTATAATAACTGCAATTCCACCTTACAAAAGTGTCATTCCATTTCCCAAATGTCATATTGGGGCTACAATGTCTCAAAGATATGTTATTCTACCTATAATAACTGTCATTCCACGTTACAACAGTGTCATACCATTTCCCAAAGGACATATCGGGGCTACAAAGTCTCAGAGGTATGTCATTCCACCTATAAGCACTGTAATTCCACCTGAAATAGTGTCATTCCATTTCCAAATGGTCATATGGCCGCTACAATGTCTCAAAAGTATGTCATTCCGCCTATAATGACTGTCATTCTACCTTACAACAGTGTCATTCCATTTCCAAAAGGTCAAATGGGGGCTACAAATTCTCAGACGTATGCCATTCCACCTATAAGCAGTCATCCCACCTTCAATAGTGTCATTCCATTTCCATCATTAGGGGGCTACAGTGTCTCAAAAGTATTTCATTACGCCTATAATCACTGTCATTCCACCTTACAAAAGTGTCATTCCATTTCCCAAAGGTCAAATGAGAGTTACAAGGTCTCAGAAATATGTCATTCAACCTATAATAACTGTCATTACACCTTAAATAGTGTCATTCGATTTCCAAAAGGTCATATGGCGGCTACAATGTCTCAAAGGTTTGTGATTCCACCTGAAATAACTGTCATTCCACCTAACAGTGTCATTCCATTTCCAAAAGGTCATATGGCGACTACAATGTCTCAAAAGCATGTCATTCCGCCTATAATAACTGTCATTGTACCTTACAACAGCGTCATTCGATTTCCCAACTGTCATACGGGGGCTACACTGTTTCAAAGATATGTCATTCCACCTATAATAACTGTCATTCCACCTTACACAAGTGTCATTCCATTTCACAAATCTCATATGGGGGCTACAAAGTATCAGACGTATGGCATTCCACCTATAAGCACTGTCATTCCACCTTAAATAGTGTCATTCCATTTCCAAAAGATCACTAGCGGTTGGTTTTTGTAAAAAAAAAATATGTCCCCCTCCCATCCTCTTTCCAATACATAAGTGTAATGCCTGTCACCCCAAACTTATCAGGGTCTAATTTAAGGTCACCAGGGGCAATGACTCCAACATTATCAGGGGAGATAATTCAAATATCCCGGGTACACAACAACACATGCTGGTCAACATTCTTGTGAAGTTTGGTGACTCTAGTACTAGTGGTTTCAGAGATACACACGATACAAAGTAAAGTTTCTCTTATTTTAAGTCATAAGGGACAGTAACTCCAAAGTTATCACACAAACTTTGTGTTGCGCGTATCTCTAAAACCGCTGGGACTAGAGTCACCAAACTTCACAGGAATGTTCACCAGCATGAGTTGTTGTGCAACATTGTTTCTTGAATTGTCTCCTCTGTTAACTTAGGAGTTAGTTACTGCCCCTGATGACTTAAAATAAGACAAACTTTACATAGTGTCGTATGTATATCTGAAACCACTAGGGCTAGAGTCACAAAACTTCACAGGAATATGGACAAGCATGTGTTGTTGTGCACCTGGTTATTGCCCCTGATATGATTACTTAAAATAAGCGAAACTGTGTGTCATGCATATCTTTGAATTCAATAAGGCTATAGTCATCAAACTTCACAGGAATGTTGACCAACATCAGTTGTTGTGCACCTTGGGTTTTTGAATTGTCTCGCCTGATCATTGTTGAATTATTGCCCCGATATGATAGCTTAAAATTAGAGAAACTTTGTGTTGCGCGTATCTCTGAGTAGGGTTATAGTTACCAACTTTCTCAGGAATGTTCACCAGCATGAGTTAATTGTCCCCCTTATAAGTTTGAAACTGCCCCTGATGACTTACAATTGAGAAACTTTGTGCCACGCGTATCTCTGAAACCACTTGGGCTAGAGTAGGAATGTTGACCAGCATGATTTGTTGTGCACCTGGGGTTTTGGAAATGTCTTCCCCTGATAATGGTTGAGTTATTGCCCCTGGTATGATTACTTAAAGTTTGAGAAACTCTGTGAATCATCAAACTTCTCAGGAATGTTGACCAGCCATGTGTTGTTGTGTACCTGGTATTTTTGAATTGTCTCCTCATGATAACTTTGCTGTTATTGACCCTGATGACTTAAATTTAGACAAACAGTAAGAATGTTCACCAGCATGATTTGTTGTGCACCTGGGGTTTTGGAAATGTCTTCCCCTGATAATGGTTGAGTTATTGCCCCTGGTATGATTACTTAAAGTTTGAGAAACTTTATGAATCATCAAACTTCACAGGAATGTTGACCAACAGGAGTTGTTGTGCACTTGGAGTTTTTGAGTTGTCTCCCTAATAACTTTGGAGTTAATTTAAACATATTTTATTTCAATAAATATTGAAAGGGATTGGGCCACAAGTTCTTCCAACATTAGTTACGGCCCTTCCCCTACAATTTTAACATTGCAATTGAGTATTTAGCAATATGGCTATATATTTACATTCGCCCTGCAACGTCCTTATATAACCTTATTCTAAAAAGAAAGCTGTATTTTCCATTTAACGTTCATTTCAATACCGGTTTGAGCCGGTTCTCCTTTTCCAAGAATTCCGCTGTGTAAGCGCGGAGTAATACTGTACCGACCCAGTTATGACCTATTTTAAGATTTATCAATGGGGAATCGATACGTGACAATGTAAACATAAACACTCAACTTACTGAAACGTCAGCGATTAACGACGCCTTATTTAAGTACTTATGTGGTGAAGGCCTCCAAATGTTTATTTTGCAATGCACGAATAAAAATGAAATAAATAAATCTAAATCAATGCTCTAGTAATGTACAGCTTCGTCTTGTATGTCTGAGAACTAAGATGTATCTATTACCAGCAGCAAACAGGACAGACCCTGATCAGTCGGTTCCTACATGGGCGGTCTCATCTGGGTCTACTATATAAGTACAACAAATGGTGACGTCAACATTAATTAGATCATCACGTTATTTGGGTCTACTATATTAGTGTATCATTTTTCGTCCGATCTGGGTCTACTATATTAGTGCGATAAATGACGACGTCGATCGCCATTAATTAGATTCATATTCATTAATCACGTAGTTAGCGGTGGTCATTGCAGAAAATGTCAAGTCTAATTTACAAGATCTGAAGTAAACAGAGAAGACCCCGATCAGACCCTGACCAGTCGGCTCCTACAGGAACCGTATGATCTGGATAAAATCCTGTAATTGAACTTGTACATGATGATACAACACAGCATGTTGTCAATGGGTGTGAATCAAGTGTAGCAGACATTTACTGGAGCCCCCATGAGTTTTAAGCGTAAACCAAAAAATGGATTGCCATTCAAGCGGCCCTGAAAATTTGAAATGTGGCATCTTCTTACTGAGAATTACCGCTTGAATACATAATATTACCAACTTTAACAGCCGTGGCGTATCAAAATATATTATCAAGTAATGGGTAAAGCTTAAATAAGTCAATGTCCTTACCGTTAACAAAGAAAAATCCGAGAATAAAATCCAACGTCGTGACCTGCTTGCGATGGCCGTTGAGTAAATTGGCTTCGACACCGGGACCTACATTCAAGAAGATGCTTTAATACCAACATTTCGTAAATATATATGGTTTGAAATACCTCGATAATCTTTTCTTTAAACATAGCTGGAAATTTACTGATTAAAATCTTGTATTCATTCTATATTTATAATATGTGTTTGGGACTATTTTTCATACCATATATAGAGATCCTACTACGTTAGAAACGAACCCGGCAGCGACCTAGATAGCGGCTATTATTACGTGACCGGTAAAAAAATCCGTTGAAATATAAGAAATACAATGGAATATAAATATAAGAAATAAATGACGTGCTCTTGGTGCGCATTGGGTTATGCAACGCATTGCTTTACAAGCAAAGATTCACGTGAAGCCCTTCGGGCTTCACTAACTTTGCTCGTAAAGCTATGCGTTGCATAACCCAATGAGCACCGGGAGCACGTCATTCATTTCTTAAATATACACTATAACATACACAAAAAAGACAGGAGGAAAAAGTAGGAGAAGAAGAAGCAGAAGAAGATGATGATTAAAGAAGAGAATGTGACTAAATGTTGACAACATATCAAGAAGAAAAGGCAAATAATATAACTTTGGAGTTATTGCCAGTGATTACTTAAAATTAGACCCTGCTAATTTTGGACATTACACATTTGTATTGGAAAGAGGATGAAAGAGGTAGATATCTGTTTTGTGACAAATACAAACCTCCTTTTTGGTTTGAAATAGAAATGAAAATTTTAGAAATTGAAAGAACATGTTATCTAGAGCTCTGAACTGTAATGGGTTTACTTTGATAGTAACAATCAACTGTGCTACAATTTTGTAACATGTTATGATGTGTTCCTCGTATCTATACAAAACTTAAAACAGCTTTGTCAGATAAACTATATATACTTATTGCCATTGTTTGCTTATACATATTTCTGTCAGACCCAAAGAGGTTTCTCAACTTTACAAATATCAAACATTTATTTGTTCTGAAACAGTTTCTCGTGGTATATTCTTCATGAAGAAAGAATAAACTCATTCAATCATGGATTGGACAACTGTAATTCTTGCTTTGCCAGTTTCTTATTGTTCTGTTAAAAAGCTGAGACAGACCTTCTAAACCATCATGTGTACAGGCATATTTGAGATGACTTGAACATAAACCACTAGATGCAATTTTTGTTGCCATTTGAGTGAAAACATTTTTTTTCATATATAAGAATGTCCAATGTAGTATCAAACATTTGCCATGAAAATAACATTCAACAAAGGAGTTGCTCGTAATGATAAATTGCCCTAACACTGTGCCTATAATATTACTAGCATTGACAACCTTTTCAAGGCTAACCACATCTGCTCAAGCGTTGTGTACTCTATAGCTCTCATTCTATACCTTTGATACAATTTTTTGTTGTGAATAAGTGTCCAGATCTGGATACACGCTTTTAAACAAAGGCAACGTATCAATTATTCCAACAAACATTTACTAAAAAGGTTTTTGCAATTAACATTACTCAAAACCCATTAGGAGACTTGCAGAGTCACTTTGTGCAAAAGTGGGTCCTACTAGAATGCATGGCTTCTTTTCATCTAGCCATGACAGTAGTGAGTAGTGACATGAGAGAATACTGCAGTGAACAAGTCTTAGCGGGTTTTCATTGTAATTCATTATTTTATTTTGAATTATTAATCCTGGAGATATAGGTTTCATTGGTAAGATAATTATATCTATTAAAACTGTCTGCGTTACATGTTGCTGCAATTTTGTGTCAAACTACACATTTTATGAAGAGAGGTGGTCTCGACGTTACAGTATATATACATAAGGATGTTTCTTTGACATTTCATGGATTGGCGATACAACAGCTGGACTTTCCTTCACATCTTCTCGTAATTATTTCTGATATGTTAATATTTTCCTGTTGAGTGTTTTCTGAAGTTTCCTTTTTGTACTTTCAAATGGTAATCTCTTTCGTTTGACTTTATTTAGCCTAAATGCATGTTTTCTATAAACTCCTGGAAACACTCCAAATGACTCATGTACTCTGCTCACATACTCAAATCCTACATTTATCTGTGCAATTGCACATTCTACGCACCGTTTCAAGCTTGGTGAAGAAGAATAATGGCACCTTTTGGGAGCTTTTGTTCCCACTATATTGTTGAAAGATTCCACATCATTCGTACTGCCACCTGGGGCGTTTTTTTCACATGTTGTATAAATACACTAAACATTTTGTTGAGGCCATTCTTCAACATTTCCCCCGAAATATTTCTGGTATAAGGAGTTCATTTGTGCCTGTAGCCTCCTGGATCATTGTTAAAGGTACACCAGCTATTATCACACTTGCCATGCTCACCAAATGCATGTGGTACAAATTGACCTAATGCCCATGCTAGCCTTTCTGAATCGTTTTTAGTTTTTGCTACAACATCCGAGAAACACATCTGCAACCAATGAATAACCTTAACAGTAAGTGATTTATGAGAAGCTCGTAACTTGTAAAGGCTGTTCCCAAGGAGGTTTCTGGTATGATTTATATCGGACTAGTATTTCAGTTTTAGCGACAGTTTTTATTTTTGCCATGTTTGTACAATCATCATCCATGATGATGGTTCCAACCCTGACATCATTCGTCTCAAGTTATTCTACTTAACAGGCCCAAACACTTGGCTCCATAGCCTTAGAACTGTCACTCCAGATTTTTAACACGCACGGTCTCGTGGTGTCTTCGACTTGGCTGCATTGAATGAACACTCACTGCAGTCTTTTGACCGAACATCAATTGGCCCTATCGTACCTCTTTTGTTATGAAACATAGCTCCAACATTAGATAAACTATTGTAGCAATGATATGATCCTCGTTTTTTGCCATCCCATATCATATTTTACTTCGCAGGAAGGTAAAGCACCATGTCCTTTTTTCACCTATCTAGGACAGTTGGGTTGGTTGGTGTGATGCTCCTGATTGGCCAAAGTCTCGGTGCATGAGGGACTGAAATGAAATAAAAAATAAGATTACTCTTTCCCAAAAAGAGGTCAAATATTATATACCAATATACCACTACAAATATTCTGAAAATGGGTGATCCCTCGAAAGCAAAAGTAGAAATGCAAAAAGAGAAAATTGCAGACTCGGTTTTATTGAACTTTGCTATAACTCCACTAAACCCTTTTATGATTAACATTAACAAGATCAGGTATTGCAGAACAATGCATAGTCCCAAACAGGAGTGTACAATATCATAATAAACAATTTTTACTGGGCACGCTCTTTCTAATAAGTCCTGAGGGAGATTAATTATCTTCACAAAAAGACAATTCTGGTCATTGTTTGGCAGCTTGAGTTTTATGGAGAAGTAACATTTATGTTTATGGGAGTGGTGCAACATAGACTTTTGGTAGGCACCTACAGACCTAGGTATGCATGATATATAGGCAGTCTAACAGAGATCAAATGTACTGATGATGTTTCGAGGCATTTGAAAAGTGATCTTTATTTTACAGCTGCTTCAGAATGTATTTGTTTGTCTGTCACAATACATTTGTATAATATATTTTAAAATTGACTACATTACTAAATACCATTCATAGAATTAAGCACTTTGGTTTTGACCATACAACTCTGCTTGAATAATTATGAATATTTGATTCATAGTGTATTCATAGTGGATGAAGTCTAACCTTTTCCATACTATGAACCTTTTTACATTCTTTAGTAATCAATGCAGACTCAGATGGAGGTCTACACTGTACATATTAAATGTCAGTTTGAGATGTAATAGTAATAGTATGTGGTGAAAATAAATGCCTGGTTGCACCTACAATATACATATATACTAGGGTTAACTACGCAAACTTAACAATAAAATAGTATATTATTAAAAATACGGGGAATGAAAGAGTGAACAATCAATACTTTTATGAAAATAATTAGTCCTTCAGATGATAAAAACATACCACGATGCTATTTGAAAACGGAGTAGACCAACATCAGACAGCTCCTGACTGATCAAGGTGTATTATGTTTGTTTATACAATCTGATCCTTCACTTTTGCCTAAGGAAATAAAAATTCCTATTTTCATTGCCATTATAAAAATAAAACCTAATTAAATATTCATGGTAGATGGAGTCTGGCATTACTTTTTAACATATAAAGTGTTAAGTAAACATAATCTAAGTGTCAAACAGCATGAGTCATGATTAGCGACATTTGACCTTTTAATGAAAAATATCTACTCTGAAAACAACAAGTTACCTTTGGGTTTTTTCATCAACTTTACCTGAATTTGAAGGAAATATGAGCAAGACTGCTCAGCTACATTACTTCCATGGCTGCTTATCCCGTTATCTCTATTTTTTATTGAAGCTGATTGTTGGTGTCTCCATTGCTGACAAGAAATTCTGTATCTGTGTCCGGAAATCCTGAAATTGTAACATTGTATTCTGTCATTCATGATCTAAAGTCCTTTTACAAACAGTTTGGATCTGGATTTAAAAAATGAGTTCAGCGGGATCCAAGATGCTTCATACTTAGTCAATATTTGAATATTTTCATAAATATAATGAGGAATATTATTACTTCGATTCTAACCAATTAGACTAAAGAAGAGACAGATTTACAAGTACGGTTGTCTATGAGTCAAATACACGGCGTCTCACCCAGATCCAAGCTGTCTGCAAATGGCACTATAGTCGTGGGTGATGGGCTAAAGATTAACTCAATTCCTTCATAGCAATGCTTTTTGGCACCTGTTTGGAAATGGAGCATATCACTCGCTAAATCTCGTGTCATAGTCATTATAGTAAACGCGTTTCATAAAAGTACAAAAATGAGTCATGCAGGAAACACCACATACAGAACAAACACTCGCCCGAACAGCAACACAAGGAAACAGCAAATGTACATAACTAGAAAAAACAACAAGAGACACATAAAGACAAAACAAACATACAATAGGAGGAAGATGGAAGTACCGCCTTGGAACGGTCAGTGACAAAAGTCACTGGGGGGTTAACCGGTTTATGGGCGCCCAACCTCACTCTTATTCCATCCTCATCCTAAAAGACAAACAGTGTAAATAAACGTATCCCCTCTCCGACTAATCTACAACAACCGCGACGGCAAATACAATGGTAAAGTGCATGTATAACGAAAAAACATTTAATTGAACATACTGTATCCACCTATCGCTAGTGTACTCAATGATTGAGCTGCAAACAGAGTATCTGTAGAAAAGTGATAAAGGCAATGTATAATGAACACGAATGTAAAGACTCTTTTTATCACATACTCCTTAGAATGCCATAGACAATAAAACAGACTAGCTGACGACTGTGTCTGCCATTGCTTGACAAACAGCGTAGTAATACAACGGACGACCCGCATGGAGTGCTATGATTGGCTAACGTTTTTTAAATGAGAGCTACGATTGGCTTACTTGCTAATATGCATAAAAAATGCACAAGTGCAATTCTGCGAAATACGGCACTCTGTTACGACACTCCCACATGGTAGATCATGTGATAAAAATGCATATGATATTATAGCATTAAAACATAATGCATGTCAGGTTGTTAACCCTTTTAAAGTGACAATCACGCTGCCCTCTGTTCATGTACGCCGACAGGAAAGGCTTAGTACTCTATGAAGACGCCCTCTGAAATCTGGAAACGGAAGGAGGACGTTGTTTGTGTCGTACACTTTATTACTCTGTTTGCAGCTCAATCAGTCAGTGCACTACGATAGGTGGGTCCAATTTGTTTCACTAAAACATGTTTTCGTTTTACATGCAATTTACTACTGTATTTGCCATTGTGGTTATTATGAATTATTCGGAGAAGATATATGTTTATTTACATTGTCGTTTAGAGAGGGGATTGAATAAGTGCGAGTTTGGGCGCCCTAAAGCAGTTTATAACCCCAAGAGACAAGTGTCACTAATCGTTTCAAGGCAGTATCTCTATCTTTCCCATGTCTGTTGTATGTCTCTGTGCGTCTCTTTGTGTCTTCGGATATGGGTGTACATTTGTTGTTTTTATCGTGGTGCTGATCGGGCGGCTGTGTGATTTGTATTGGTGTATCCTGCATGAATCGTACTATCATTGTACTTTTAAAATTCAATTTAAAACAACCGCTGTTTTCTCTGGACAGAATTAAAAGCAAGAACTACTAGATTTGTTTTATATGTAGTCTGTTTAGAAAATCAATAGGTAGGTAGGGTCACGATTTTCCAACACTGTTACAGTGCATCTGTCTTCAATCTTTAGTTAGGCACCCCTTTGCAAAACTGAAACATGTTTTATATGAAACAAGCATAAATGGAAACTCTATAACTGTAATTAACGTCTCATCATTTGCATGGATATAATTACTACGGACAACACCGGTCGCTGATCACTCTCGAAAATTGCCAAATTTTTCTCGTTAGTTGTCTAAAAATACGTCTTTTCTGTTTAGCTTTTTTCTAATTTACTACTGAACTGGCCGTTCTTCGTCTATCCAAAGAATACCTTGTTGATGCGTATGTATAACACAGATCATTAGTTCATTAGCTATTGTCCTACACACCTGTGTGTGAATATACAATAATTAAATCATTTTCAAAATCTGATATAACGGATAAACAAAATAGAACACCAACAAAAGACTCAGGCAGTGGAGATAATTTAAATATTTTCATTAATATGATGGTTATTTCGCAATGCAGTAAATTCCCTCTAAACTAAAAGTGTAATTTAGTATAGATATCGGTGTTGGGAAAAGCTTAATGAAGGTTGAAAGTCATACAGAAGGCTTTGAATTATGACGTTACTTGTTTATTGTTTCAGTTTATTTTGAAATTATGTAGTCTTGACATCGTTCCTAATGCTGTGTAATTAACTGAAGGTGGACTTTTAATTTCCATTTTGACTTGGGTGAAGGTGGGATAAGTGCGAGGCTAGGTACCCACAAGCCAGGTTTAAGCCCCCCGTATCCATTTTTGGTTGATGTATGAATCTTAATGTTATGTTAGGTTTACTTTATGCAAATTACCTCATTTGCATCCTCATGAAGATTCATATATCAACTATATGTTTATATCATTTATAATTAAAGTAGGCCGCACTAATATTGTATGCTGCAGGTATTTAAACACTCTTTAATATTAACAATTAGGTTGGAATGGTCGCCTAGGAAACAGATATGTCTCTACCAGTGCTATAATCTGTCCCAATTCTTTTTATCTAACAATCTTGGTGATATTAAGTGACAATTTTAAACTTTAGCAAAACATTTTGCATTTTTGTTTGCTTTATAAGAGAAAGACTGGTGTCTTTCGAAAATTTAATTTTTGAACTGTTCTCATAAATATTCATACATATACAAATTAGTTTATATCAGAAAAGTAATATTTACTATTAAAGCGATGCCTAATATCTATGTTTGTAACAATTAATTTCATGATTCATCAAAAATATCTGAGATCTAGCGCAGTATTACAGATAGATGTAAATTCTCCGAAATGTGTGTAAGGATCGGTTACCATGGAAACAGTTACAATCTTACTTTCGGTTCATTGTTTGGTTATCAATTGAGATACTTTGCTTTCTGGGTATTTTTTCATCAATTTAAACTACATTTGAAGTTGGTTTTATGATATTGGTAGGACAAAAAAAATTACGTTATTTCTGTGATGTTTTTTACTATTTTATTTATTATTCTCATCAGTATTCATATGTATGCAAATAAGGGACATGTAATTCCTAAGTATAGCCTTTAAACAAAAGTACAAGGTCTTAGATTTAATTTGGTACAGGTTTTATACAGTTAGCACAGAACCTTGTTGTGACATGGAAGAGTTTTGCAGATAGATGTCCACTAATAAAATATGTGTGAACAGAGTGAAATGAATGGTTACTTTGGAAAAAAATAAAATGTTACTTAGAATTAATATATTGGTCCTCAAATTAGATATTTTGTTTTCTGAGGATTTTTTTCAGCTGCATTTGAAGTTGTTTTCTGACATTTGTAGGATAAAAGAGTGAAAACTTTACCTTGTTTACGTTATTTCGATATTGGTTTTGTTATTTTTAATGTTCTCGTTAGTATTCATGAGTATGCAAATAAGGCAATTTCATAGAATGGCAAGAAATATAAAACACAATGTCTTATCCTCAATTTGGTAACAGTTTATAGGTTAAGGACAAAAACTGGCTGTGATATGGATGAGTTTGTAGGTATGGGCCATCATTACGAAAACTGGGGGTTGCCATGGAAACGGTTAAACGTTACTAAAAGTTAATGATTTGGTTCTCAAATTAGAGTGTCTGAGAATTTAGTCAACTGCATTTGAAGTTGTTTTCTGATATTTGTAGGATAAAAAGTGAAATGTTTACGTTATTTCTATACTTTTTGTACTATTTTTAATGTTCTCATTAATATTAATTAGTATGCCAATAAGGTGATTAAAAACGGCTGGAAATTAAAGCACAATGTCGTATCTTTACTTTGGCACCAGTTTTATAGTTTTAGGACAAATATTGGCTGTGATATGGGCGAATTTGCAGGTATGGGTCATCATAACGAAAACTGGGGATTGTCAAGGAAACGGTTAAAATACATATAGCCTGAAATAAGTTAAACTTGAATACATCCGTAATTCAGTAGACTTTCCTGAACATTTTGGTAACCGTGATAAAAGTCTAGGGGTGCACGGTATACCACATTAGCTTCCTGAGTAATACTCTGTTTGTAAATCTGTCAAAAGTCGTCTCTGTGGGGGTAAAGGTTTAGAAAACTATTAGATTGCAGAATCTGAAGATGAGTTATACTGGCTATATCATAGGACACTATAAGACAAGAACGTCGCTTCAAAGTCATGCCTTTTCGAAAATATATAGCGTAAATTTTCGGAAATATATAGAGTAAAACATTGTTTCAGATAATAATTCCAACTTAGATGCCAGCGGAGAGAATGATGGGTCACAGGCGACCGAAACAAGGTCCACAAATGTTACACAGTACCTCAACACACCTCAGATGGGACGCTCGAATGTCTCTCCGAATAGAATTGGTAAAACAGCAACTTTTGTTATTATAATTGACTCATATAGTGCAATATAGTTTTATCTATTTTATCTCACCTCGTTGGCAGAATACACCATATACACATTTTCCCCAGACGTCTCGTCTGGATCTAAACTACACCAGAATGCTATCATAAAGTCACATTAAACATGCTGAATTCTGATTTGTCAGCAAACCAGATACCGGCGCTCAAATACTCAAATACTAAAATCATATTTTTTCACCAAACCCTATGTTGTAACCACTCTTTAAAATCGTCTGGAAGAGACGATTCTAAAGAGTGGTCATAACATAGGGTTTGGTGGAGAATGTATATGAAATTGTTTTAATTTAGCCCCTTAGCTTACATTATGACAAGTCTGTAATATGTAAAAAAAAGTTTGGATCTAGATCAGGGACCGAGTAATTAGGCGTCTTATCAGGATCTAAACCGTTTAACACTCTGTTTATCTTTTTAAAAAAAAGAAAGAATAAATACCCACTCTAAAACACAGAAGAAAATGTGTCCAGCAAACGGCAATACAGGTACTGAAAAGGTTAATCTAATCTGAAAATGGGTGATCCTTCGAAAGCAAAAGTAGAAATGCAAAAAGAGAAAATTTGCAGACTCGGTTTTATTGAGTCTGTTCATGAGTAATAATTAAAAGTGCAACACTACTCACGCCCCCTAGCACCGGCTTAAGCAGTATTCAATTTTCAAAACTAATAACATGAAAACGTATGATCCCGAAGGACCAGAAAATATAAAAACACTGAGAATGAAGTACGGGGCGACTTTTTACGGCCGCCACACAAGCACTTAACACCTGCTGTTGTGAAGTACATATAATCTGAAAATGGGTGATCCTTCGAAAGCAAAAGTAGAAATGCAAAAAGAGAAAATTTGCAGACTCGGTTTTATTGAGTCTGTTCATGAGTAATTATTAAAAGTGCAACACTACTCAATTTTGAAAGTCATGTTCAGATGGTATTGCTCTGATTTAGTTCATCATCTCTTCAAGACAATTCTGAAGAATGGCCATAACGTAAGGCTTTGATGAAGGAATAAAGGAGCTAATCTTGAAACTGTTTAATTTTACGAATTTTATCGGGGTATCTGTAATTTGTATTTGTATCAGACATTTTGCAAATGTTCTTGTCAGATATAAAAAGGCTGCAAACGGTGTGGATTCTGATCAGATTGGTGTTTTGAATGCTCAATGATCTTACTGTTTGCTTTCTCTTATTTTATTGATTGTTTATAAAAGATATTTGAATAACTTTGTAAAGACAAACTGTGTGGAATGAAATGTGCATCTAATCTGGCACTGCACCGTTTGTTATAAACGAAGTATCTATTCTTTAGGCTATCCATGTTTAACCTTGATATAAAGTATATATCATTTTATGATGGGAAACTGTAAACTTGTTGGTCAAATAAAGTATTCTATCTGTATGTATTTCAACAAGGTATGTTTTCACCAAGCCTAATGGTATGACAACTCTGTGTTTGTATTGGGGGATTATTGTCCTGTTTTATTAACCTGTCAAATTTGAATATTCCTACGTCACTGAAAGGATATATTTAGCTTGGGTAAACCTGTGTTTCAAACGTGTTTCACGAGATTCACAATAAATATACAGGTACTTGAATAAGCCAAGTAGGAAAGCTTTTATTAGCGGAAACAATCGATATCAACCGAAGCTATATATGGCGTGTTCAGCAAGCGTATAATTTGACAGGTTAATAAAACAGGACAATACCAGTACATAGTCATATCACAACGCCCATATAATTGCAGGTGAAAGACGACCCAAGAGGTTTGTTTGTCGGTACATGAAACAAAGTTTAGTATCATGTAACCACTTTATAGAATATTCATGTTAGACCGTAATTGTACGAATAGTATATGATTTAGCATAATGGCATAAGGACCCATGAATGTTTGACTGTATAGGAACATTCAGAAATATATCTATATCATTTCACACCGAGCAGATCCATATCAGACGTATTCTACATGAACCGATTGATCTTGATATATGTATTTATGGGGTAAATGGTTGTATAAAACTTAAGTCACCAGGAAGGTGGCCGAAGGAAGGGAAATAACTCCAACGTGAATATTTGAACTGAAACATTAATTATCTTATCGTATTGGAAACAAAAGAAATACACATTTCCCCGCTGTGTAAAATTATTGTCTGCTCCAATTTGGATCTGGTGCAGTTTGACTTTTTGTGCCTCGAACAATCTTGTGAGAAACTACAATAAAATCCCGCTATTGCGACCACTTAATGGACAAACATAGCTGTCTTCATAAGCAGGTGTTTGCTTAATGCAGGACGAAAGTTATGCAGAAAGTTCCTAAGAGCTTTCTGCATAACTTTCGCCCTGCATTAACCTACTACCTGCCTTTGCCACTGTAAATTATGCCCCTTTTTGGTGGTCGCATTACAGGGGTTTTACTGTATTGGCCAATATCAAATAGTTTGGATCCGAGTTGTCCGAATATCATCGGAATGCAATCTGCAAATGTGAGCCAAGTCGCGAGATAAGTATAATATAAGGCTTCGCACAACAAATATAAGTCATGCTTTGGTTTAACAGGAAATACGCTTCCACATTGGGGAAATGTATTCTGAAAAAGGTTATTTAACCCTTTGCACGCTAAGTAATTTTTCGTCGGCAACAATTGTCGTCTGCTTCAATTCTTAAAATAAATTTTGTCTCATTTCTTTGCAAAAATATAGTCAGAATAACAAACAATTTGGTTCCTGATGAGACGCCGCATTATGCGGCGTCTCACCTGGATCCAAACTGTTTGCATATAGGGTAATTGCTGGTGCGCCGCTAGCGTGCAAAGATTTATCGGAATCTTTCCGATTTAACCATCCATTTCCTTCATATAAGCTCCTTTTCACAAATCTGCAGAGTAGCCCCAGATCAGACGGCTCCTATAAGAGTTGTCTGATGACGATCTACTCTGTTTGCTTGTGATATGATATAGATCTGATACAACGGTTTTTGCCAAAGCAAAACATTTTCCTTCAAACGTATAAAGTATACAAATTCAGCTAATAAATGTATATCATGCCATTATTTCTTATATGCATATTAAAAAGGGAAAGGGTTAAGTGATTTTATACTCTCAAAACTAAACCCAGCTGAAATATAACTAACTGTGATTCATTACTTTTAGTATTTCCTTATGGTAAGTGAGCATTTCCCTATGGTAAGATGTAACTGTAAATAGCGGGGTTGAGGAACAGGCTCGTTTATTAAAATCTATATAATGCGTATGGGTCATTATGCCATTAAGAACGTTTTTTGTACGTTTTTGTTGTTGTTTATGGGAGGTGTGTGGAGAGTGAGAACCACTTTTACCCCTGAACTGTTTATTTTCAAAGCTGATCTAACACTTAGATCTAACACTAACAAGATCGTATTGCAGGAAAATAGTGTTAACCTTTTCAACCCTGGAAACGAACACACTGTCATTTGCTAGAGGAGTTCTCTGTTCAGTACAGTACAACCTCTCTATAACGACCAATAAATTGTGTTAATTAGTTAGTATTTTGGACAGGTGGTTGCTTGAAGCAATGTGAGGTGAAAGTAAACCAGAACGCTCCTATAGGAGCGTTCTGGTTTACTTTCACCTTGCTTTAAACATCCACATGCCTTTAATACAAAATACTTGATGTAATTTAGTGGCCGTTATAGAGAGGTTTTACTGTACGTGCTGTTTTGTTTGTTATCATCTAGCAAGTTTAAACATTTGATACTGAGTGGACTCATCAAAATTTGGTACTGTTGGTACTGAAAGGGTTTAAGAATTTCATTGGTTATTATGCATGATAAATACATATATAAAATCTTACATTAGATGTAATTGTGTACTACTGTTCAGCTGTTCAAGTACTGATTTCCGTCTTTTCCTCTAGCACGATACACGCACGTAGGACGTATATAGTGGAAATGTATATAAAAGCAGTTAACAGACACGAGTCGTTAGTGGCCATGAATTTTAAACTCCAAGACACCGTACTTGCTCTGTAACAGAATTTAATAAATGTATTTCATTTCATGAGATCAACATTAGAGATTTAAGGGCTTAAGAAGATGGTAGGAATATATTATAAACAAGACATTGCTTGTAATTTGGATATTTAGTGGCATGTAACGACATACAGAATTATATCTGGCATGATAGTGTACAAGGAACTTTATTGTTTGTCACTAGACAATGACAGGATGTGGACCTAAAGTATGAAATCAGTGATATTTCATTATGGAATGATTAAATCTGATATGGTGTGATAGCAAACAGTTTAAACTAGCTTAAAATACATAGTGTATAGTTGAACAACAATTTACATTGATATGACTCAAACGCTGTACATTCTGGAATGAAAATGAGCATGCCTTTGCCATTGAAACAGTGGTGTGGCCAAGATGCCGACGAATTAGTGCGGCCATTACACCGAAGACTGGGCATGGCCACGTACATTTGCTTTACATTGGTTCAATGTTAATTGTACGCAAGACAATGTTGTTTTCATGTCTGTACAATACAGAAGTTCTTTGAGAAGTCGTTTTGGCATCATAAATTGCACCGATGACCGAAGTGGGAGATCACGTGTTTGATTTTCGGACGTATCTTGTCGAAACATTAATAATGACATGGACCTATCCCGTAGCGTACGGAGTAAGTGCACATACTTATTGCGCTTAATTCAGGATTTGTGGTGGGTAGAATGCGAATGCCAGTCAAGACGCGCTAGACATGGGAACGCTGAATTGGTTCCTCGTTTGTTTACAAACCAATTTCACAACAGCATGGTACAGTTTGGATATTGTTGAGACGCCGAGGTTGTCGGCGCCCCGTCTGGCTTCAATCTGTATGCAGATTTAATGATATATCCCACCATTGGCACTTGACATAAAACAAAAGGAATGATAGTAAAAAGTGTAGTGAAAGTTTCTGCTATGTTTTTGTAGCAACTATGTAGTACACGTATGTTGGTTATCTCTTCTTTTCATTAAGTATATTATCTATCTTTAGAAGAATTTTCATTTCGAAATGGGAGCCCCTCGGCTATGTCGTTTTAGCCATATCTGCCTCGGTCGTGCGCAGACATCCACCATCGAAACCCCATAAGCGGGTTCACGAAACGGCTATTTTCTAAATTAATTAATTTATTCGTATTCTAGGGAACACAATTGTAAAATATTTCGAATATCCTTACACATGATATAACTGAGGTATACTGGGTTTCCTTGAATTATATTAGGATTGGTCTTCCATTACGTAATATCCATTGCGTGATACCTAGCATTTTGCACATGCGCATTGCGTAGTTTCCGTTCAATATGGAAGGTAGGACAACTATGTATCGCGATAATACAACAAAAAAGTGCTAAAATATGATGTCAAGGAATATAAAAATTTAACTGGGTATAAATCGCTCAACATTAGGTTTCCGGATAGCAATATGAACCGAAAGTGCAGCAACTGCAGTACATTTGACTTAAATTTCGAAAGCATTTAAGTGATTTGTGATCGTTTGATTCATTTTGCAATTAATTTCGAAATGACTATCCAATATTATGAAAAACAAGCGTTTATTATACATGTTATATGTTGTAATATTATATTTATAAATCAATGAATGTGCCGTGCATGTGTATCAGATAATTATATCGGTAATAGAGTCATACTTGTGCTTTAATTTCTTGTTCTTAAAAATGAACCATATACAACACATTACTCACACTGCAACAGACAGAAAGAGGTAGAGGCAGGCAGTAGATTAATGCAGGATGAAAGCTTACAGAAAGCTCCTGTATGAGCTTTCTGTATTACGCTCGCCAAACATTAAGCAGCCACCTACTTATAACAGTAGCCATGTTTATTTATTAAGTTGTCGCATTATAGGGGTTCTACTTCTAATGAGAATTAGTAAAACCACCCCACCTTGTTAAATGCACCTGAATCTGATAAGCTGGGGTGTTGTTTTGGTTTTAGAATGGAAGCCACCACCATTTATATACACGAAATAAAAATCCATATGTATCACGTTTACAGTAGTTGTTTATAAAATCAAGAAAAGGACAAGGTCAGAGATTGACCAGTTGCTATTCAGTACATATTTGATTGTGAGCAAACATAGCAAACTCTAAACAGAAGACTTCAACAGGATCCGTCTGGTCTGGGTCTTTTGTTTGTAAAGGTTTGTAAGAACTATATAATCATTAGTTAAAATGCATACATCTTCTTGAATAAAACATCTTACCGAAATGTTTTGCAAAACTGTGTTAAACTAGTATTAGCTAATTATCTTCGTTGGTTCCCTTGCTATTTTATTGGTTAAACATACTGAATAATTGTTTTTGTATTAACATTTCAGGCAGTAGCAGTGTCCAAGATATCCAGATAGCTGTAGAAGAGCACCCAACCTCGGGTAATTTTAACAATACCAGTTTTTCAAAACTTGATAAATAATTTGAAAGATATCTCCAGAGTGAATGTTCATGTTGCAATACCCTGCCTGCCGGTACCAACTTTTCTTGCAAAAAATAAAAACAGCATTTGATTAAATGAATATTGATAATGACATTGCTTACTAAGGGATTTTTATCATGACAGATGCTGAAGGATAAGCTCTTTATACATTGTTAACCAATGGAACATATCGTCATCAAATGGCCCCTACAGGAGTCGTCTGATCTAGGTCTAATATGTTTGCAAAAACTTTACTATGCGAATTTATGGATTAAAGTTTTAACCATACAAACCAAATCTATTAATTATATTTTGGTTTTAGTATGGCGCAAAACGTAGGAAATTTTGGTCAGGACGGAAACTGTAAATCAGAGCTTGATCCAAAAGTAAAGAGAGCAAACTCTGATCAGACGACTCATCCATGAGCCGTCTGATCTATGTCTATATCGTCTACATGAAGGTGAGGGTTAACCACAAATTCAATTTTTTCAGAATTAAAATCTTCATGTTTTCTGTTACATGTAGAAAATGCAGATAAGATAGCAACTGATTCAATTTTCAATGTTTCTGGTCCATCAGTTGTAAAAGAAAAGTTTGTGTGGCCTTACTCGACTACACTCGACAGACAAATGTCTTGATACCTGACATATCTTGACATGAGCAATGCGCTTTATTGCATATGCAACACTAATCGGGTCTTTTTAAAGATCGCTTGTATCACACTAATCACCTACTTGTTTAGCCTTTATTCCATAAATATTTATGTAAGAAAAATGGCATCATGATTATTGATTACATTAATATTAATAATCGTACATAAATGTACGACTTTTTGACAGGGACGAAACAGTACAACTATAGCAATAGCATTTCGTAAGCAAACAGATCAGACCCTGACCCATTACATAACTGAAGATTATTCAGTATAATTCAAGAAAACAAAGACTTTCGAAATATTCATGCTGATAGTTTCTATTTATTTCATATGAAAGACAACAATCTTGTAATAAAGAGTATCATTTCATGTGTGGATATGAGGCATTAATATCGATATTAACACTTACTCCATGAATATTCATGCATAAAAATAATTGCATTATGAATATTAATTAGATTTTTCCTATACCACAGTTTTAGGTTTTGGGGTTTACCCAGGCAGAACCTATATAATAATATATATATTATTTAAAGAGCAAACAAAGCATACCCTGAACAGACGGCTCCTATAGGAGTCATCTGGTCTGGGTCTTCTTTTTGTTAAGGCGTAGAAAAACGTATTTATAAAATCATAAGTTAAGTTGAATACTCCTTCGTGAATAAAACATCTTAACAAAATGTCTTTCCAAAACTGATAATAGCTAATTACCTCCAATGAAATCCTTGATATTTTATTGGTTTAAACCGTTGAATAATAGATATTGTATTAACATTTCAGGCAGTAGTGACCATGATATCCAGATAGCTGAAGAAGTGCAGCCAACCTCAGGTAAATTTAACATTTTGAAATATATCTTCAGAATGATTGTTCATGTTGCAATACCCAATCTGTACCAACTTTTCTTAAACCTTGAATAGCCCTGCTAGAAATAAAGACATTATAAATATATAGTTTATAAACGCTTTTTATGTCATTGCGTATAGAGGAGACCCAGATCAGACAACTCCTGCAGGAATCGTCTTGATGTTCAGTTCTGCTTATGTAAATCATGTGTCCATGTAGCATTATACAAAACCTAGCAAATATCCATGATGTCAATATTTCTGACATGATTATTGAACAGGTTAATGCTTTAACCCTTACAACGATGACTTTTAAAATGGACTATTCCAAAATTCAAACCGGTCAAGTTTACGGTGAAAATTTATGGATTTTTCTAAAGAAATGTGTCAAATAACAAACAGTCCTCTAGGAGCCCTCTCAACTGGGTCTACACTGTTTGCAAAGAACATTAATGACTCGTGTCCCGCACTGTAAGGGTTAACATAAAATGCAAACTGGTATCATGAAACGTTTTCTGAAACACTGTTTATACTTCATTTCAACCGTCGTTGTCTTCAACAAATCATAAAATAATGGCTTACCTTATCTTTCTTTTACAATAACATGGAACTCATAAACATTCCGTTAAACAATTTCCTTCACATAAACTTCTTTTCACGCATTTGCAAACAGAGCAGACCCAGATCAGACGACTCCTTTAGAAGCCATCTTATCAGGATCTGCTCTGTTTGCTTATGGTTTCATATACATTTGATTATACAGATTCTGTCTCAGCCAATATTTCTTCTGTTATATATTGTTTTTAAAATAAGCTAATTGATATTCATGATGTCTTTATTTCTTTCATGGACATTACTAACTAACTCATGTATTTCTATATTATTCAAAGAAACCCGTCCAGTTAATACCAATCTGTACCAACTTGTCTTAATACCAATTAATATTTATGGACAAAATAGTTATAATGAAATATGGAAGGTGGAACATACTAGCCATTTTAGAAAGTAAAGGAACAACTATTTCAAATTCCATAAGCACACAGAGTAGACCCTGATCAGAGGGCTCCTATATGAGCCATATTATCTGGGTCTACCCTGTTTGCAAAGACATGAAAACACATTTATATGAGGGTAAGGGCTAATTAACTGATGTACCCTGAAACACCCGTCCAGATGTTATTTTGGAACCCATCCTTTTATTATGTTCAAGGGGCACAGAAAACAAAAAAAACATTTGCTGGTATTAGCCCGCGACCGTGATGTTTCTGCATACAGTGCAGATCCTGATCAGAGGAACCCTTCATGTTCTGGGTCTATATTGTTTGTTTGTATCCCCTTCAAGGGACACTGGGCACCGATTAGTGAAATCCATTATTTTATTATTGGTATCCGAGTAAACAATCTTGTACTAAAGAGTATCATATGAGGCATTAATATCGATATTAACACTTTACTCCATGAACATTCATGCATAAACTAATTACATTATGAATATTAATTAGATTAATTCTGATAACACAGTTTTAGTTTTTGGGGTATTCTTGGCCACGGCAGAACCTATAGAATAACATATATATTATTTCAAGAGCAAACATAGCAGACCCTAATATGGCTAATTATCTCCAATGGAACCCTTGATATTTATTGGTTTAAACTGTTGAATAATGGATATTGTATTAACATTTCAGGCAGCAGTGACCATGATATCGAGATAGCAGAAGAAGTGCAGCCAACCTCAGGTAAATTTAACATTTTGAAATGTATCTTCAGAATGATTATTCATGTTGCAATATCCAACCTGTACCAACTTGTCTTAACCCTTGAATATTCCTGCAAGAAAAAAAGATCTAATGAAATTGATTAAAAAATATTGATAGTGTTATTTACTAAGGACTTTTTATCGTGACAGGTGCTGTAAGATAAGCTCTGTATAAGTTCTTAAGCCAATGAAGCAGACCGTCATCAGATAGCACCTGCAGGAACCGTCTATTCTGGGTCTACTCGATTTGTAAATTTTCAAATTTCGCATTTATGGGTTAAAGAGTTAACCATGCCACCTTTCTTTCTTTTTATTCAAAACCTATTCCTATACTTCAAGAAACGATTAAAAGCTTATCCATATCAGCAGTTGGTTTGCGAATACCGTATTATCGGGTCATTTTAACTGTGGCATCCAATTGTTATAACATGTAAAAACATAGCAACAAAATATGAGTAGGAATACATGGTCAGACCATGATCTTGACTCCTCTATTTGGAGATGTCAAACGTGAATATATGTTCCAATATGTATGGCAGTTTATGATGTATTTACAACTAATGCAACAGTTAGACAACATTATTCAGATCTAGCTTGGTGCATGTTGAGCAGATTTTGAGTCACAGAGCTACACCCAGACAGATTAGTGTGCATATTCAACTTGTTCAATAATAATGAATAAATCGTGTAGTTGGGGCATAGTCTTTGTTTTCGCTACCTAGTATTGTACATATAACTTACTTACATGTAAGTTTTGTATGGCTGATACATATTTAATGGTGTTTATTTTCAGGGAATGGTCAAATAAATGGGAACAGGGGTAATGAAATCCAATTTGCCCCAGGTATAAAAATTATTGAGTGAAATAGTTCTGTATTTTCCGGGCAAGAAATTAATGCTGCATTCTATTTATATCTTGTCTTCCAAACACATACTTCGATGATAAATCCTGTGTTAAATCCATGGTAGATTATTAATACATCTTATTCGGATAAGATAAATTCATACTGTATCTTACATTGGTTTTTAGCGTTATATTTGATAATTTATATCGTAATATATAAGTTGTAACTACTGCTGTTCAAAAGCAGAACATTTATTAGATGAACGTGTTACCCAAATATTAGTATCATGATATGTTAAACCCTGTACCATAATATACAGTTTATAAACGCTTTTTATGTCATTGCATATAGAGGAGACCCAGATCAGACAACTCCTGTAGGAATCGTCTTGATGTTCAGTTCTGCTTATGTAAATAAGCACAATTTTCCTGGGCATTAAAAATTGTGCTCCCAGTTTCTTTCTATAAATACAGGACTGGTCTGAACAACTAAGACAACCGATTTGTATATACATTATAATACAATTATAATACAGAGCTATTAAAATATACTAGTTAAAATACCCCTGTAGGACACATGCTCAACTCTACTGGTCAACGTATTGCTCACTATTCAGGTCACCCTGCTGTATATGACAAGAAACTATCTGGACACCACCATAATGATAGTATGCAGAAAAATTCTGAAGTCACACAGACTTGTCAGATACGTCACACAGACGAAATAAATATAAGTCACACAGACTAACTAATCGTCACACAGGCTAAATAATTATATGTCACACAGACAAATGAAAGTCACACAGACTAATCAAATATATGTTACAGACTAACTGATATATGTCACACAGACTAAATATCTCTGTCTACACCACTTATTGTTCATTGGTCACATACATTATATGAGTCACCAGACACACAGTCTAACACTCAGTTCCTAATGAGACACACAGTCTATTTCCTGCACACAAAGTCTATATTGTCTATCTAGTTCTCGCCAATGCAGTCGACCTGTATAGAAACATCATTCTATTTCTAACAACCTCCATGTATTGATGTATATATATATACTGCCACTATACCATGTGTTATATTGGCACTGTACTATATCATATAAACACTGAACTGTTTATCTAAATCTGCATTATAATTGTATTATAAATGTATATACAAATCGGTTGTCTTAGTTGTTCAGACCAGTCCTGTATTTATAGAAAGAAACTGGGAGCACAATTTTTAATGCCCAGGAAAATTGTGACACACGTGTTCATGTAGCATTATACATAAACTAGCAAATATCCATGATGTCAATATTTCTGACATGATTATTGAACAGGTTAATGCTTTAACATAGAATGCAAACGTATCATGAAACGTTTTCTGAAACACTGTTTAGACTTCATTTCAACCGTCGTTGTCTTCAACAAATCATAAAATAATGGCTTACCTTATTTTTCTTTTACAATAACATGGAACTCATAAACATTCCGTTAAACAATTTCCTTCACATATACGTCTTTTCACGCATTTGCAAACAGAGCAGACCCAGATCAAACGACTCCTTTAGAAGCCATCTTATCAGGATCTGCTCTGTTTGCTTATGGTTTCATATACATTTGATTATACAGATTCTGCCTCATCCAATATTTCTTCTGTTATATATTGTTTTTAAAATAAGCTAATTGATATTCATGATGTCTTTATTTCTTTCATGGATATTACTAACTAACTCATGTATTTCTATATTATTCAAAGAAACCCGTCCAGGTCTGAAATACACTATTGAACCCAAGTATCCTAATTTTATTTAAAGAAACCCGTCAAGGACTTACATACAGGTCTTAAATACACTGATTAACACATTTATCGTAATAATATTTAAGGAAGCCAGCCCAGGTCTTCAGTACACTAACCTTTCCCTGTCTTATGTTTATTCCAAATTTCAATACCAACTGAATATTTATGGACAAAATAGTTATAATGAAATATGGAAGGTGGAACATACTAGCCATTTTAGAAAGTAAAGGAACAAATATTTCAAATTCCATAAGCAAACAGAGCAGACCCTCATCAGCGGCTCCTATATGAGCCATATTATCTGGGTCTACCCTGTTTGCAAAGACATGAAAACACATTTATATGAGGGTAAGGGCTAATTAACTGATGTACCCTGAAACACACGTCCAGATCTTATTTTGGAACCCATCCTTTTATTATGTTCAAGGGGTACAGAAAACAAAAAACCTTTGCTGGTATTAGCCCGCGACCTTGATGGTTCTGCATACAGTGCAGATCCTGATCAGAGGAACCCTTCATGTTCTGGGTCTATATTGTTTGTTTGTATCCCCTTCAAGGGACACTGGGCACCGATTAGTGAAATCCATTATTTTATTATTGGTATCCGAGTAAACAATCTTGTAATAAAGAGTATCATTTCATGTGTGGATATGAGGCATTAATATCGATATTAACACTTTACTCCATGAACATTCATGCATAAAATAATCACATTATGAATATTAATTAGATTATTTCTAAAAACACAGTTTTAGTTTTTGGGGTATTCTTGGCCACGGCAGAACCTATAGAATAACATATATATTATTTCAAGAGCAAACATAGCAGTCACTGAACAGACGGCTCCTATAGGAGTCGTCTGGTCTGGGACTTCTTTTTTGTTAAGTTGAATACATCTTCGTGAATAAAACATCTTAACAAAATGTCTTTGCAAAATCTGTGTTAAACTGATATTGGCTAATTATCTTCAATGGAACCCTTGATATTTTATTGGTTTAAACTGTTGAATAATGGATATTGTATTAACATTTCAGGCAGCAGCGACGACGATATCGAGATAGCTGAAGAAGTGCAGCCAACCTCAGGTAAATTTAACATTTTGAAATGTATCTTCAGAATGATTATTCATGTTGCAATTACCAATCTGTACCAACTTTTCTTAACCCTTGAATATTCCTGCAAGACAAAAGACCTAATGAAATTGATTAAATGAATACTGATAGTGTTATTTACTAAGGGCTTTTTATCGTGACAGGTGCTGTAAGATAAGCTCTTTATAAGTTCTTAAGGCAATGAAGCAGACCGTCATCAGATAGCTCCTACAGGAATCGTCTATTCTGGGTCTATCCTATTTGTAAATTTTCAAATTTCGCATTTATGGGTTAAAGGGTTAACCATGCCACCTTTCTTTCTTTTTATTCAAAACCTATTCGTATACTTCAAGAAACGATTAAAAGCTTATCCATATCAGCAGTTGGTTTGCGAATACCGTATTATCGGGTCATTTTAACTGTGGCATCAAATTGTTATAACATGTAAAAACATAGCAACAAAATATGAGTAGGAATACATGGTCAGACCATGATCTTGACTCCTCTATTTGGAGATGTCAAACGTGAATCTTTGTTCCAATATGTATGGCAGTTTATAATGTATTTACAACTAATGCAACAGTTACATGTAGACAACATTATTCATATCTAGCTTGGTGCATTTTGAGCAGATTTTGAGTCACAGGGCTACACCCAGACAGATTAGTGTGCATATTGAACATGTTCAATACTAATGAATAAATCGTGTAGTTGGGGCATATTTTTTGTTTTCGCTACCTAGTATTGCACATATAACTTACTTACATGTAAGTTTTGTATAATTGATACACATTTAATGGTGTTTATTTTCAGGGAATGGTCAAATAGATGGGAACAGGGGTAATGGAATCCAACTTGCCCCAGGTATAAAATTATTGAGTGAAATGTTTCTGTATTTTCCGGGCAAGAAATTAATGCTGCATTCTATTTATATCTTGTCTTCCAAACACATACTTCGATGATAAATCCTGTGTTAAATCCATGGTAGATTATTAATACATCTTCTTCGGATAAGATAAATTCATGCTGTATCTTACATTGTTTTAGCGTTATATTTGATAGTTTATATCGTAATATATTAGTTGTAACTATTGTATTTATCTAATGGCCGAACCAGTAACTACTGCTGTTCAAAAGCAGAACATTTATTAGATGAACGTGTTACCGAAGTATTAGTATCATGATAATATGCTAAACCCTGTACCATAATATACAATTTATAAACGCTTCTTATGTCATTGCATATAGAGGAGACCCAGATCAGACAACTCCTGTAGGAATCGTCTTGATGTTCAGTTCTGCTTATGTAAATCACGTGTTCATGTAGCATTACACATAATCTAGCATATGATATCCATATGATATGATATGATAGCATATCCATGATGTCAATATTTCTGACATGATTATTGAACAGGTTAATGCTTTAACATAAAATGCAAACTTTTATCATGAAACGTTTTCTGAAACACTGTTTATACTTCATTTCAACCGTCGTTGTCTTCAACAAATCATAAAATAATGGCTTACCTTATTTTTCTTTTACAATAACATGGAACTCATAAACATTCCGTTAAACAATTTCCTTCACATATACGTATTTTCACGCATTTGCAAACAGAGCAGACCCAGATCAAACGACTCCTTTAGAAGCCATCTTATCAGGATCTGCTCTGTTTGCTTATGGTTTCATATACATTTGATTATACATATTCTGCCTCATCCAATATTTCTTCTGTTATACGTATATTGTTTTGAAAATAAGCTAATTGATATTCATGATGTCTTTATTTCTTTCATGGATATTACTAACTCATGTATTTCTATATTATTCAAAGAAACCCGTCCAGGTCTGAAATACACTATTGAACCCAAGTATCCTAATTTTATTTAAAGAAACCCGTCAAGGACTTACATACAGGTCTTAAATACACTGATTAACACATTTATCGTAATACTATTTAAGGAAACCAGCCCAGGTCTTCAGTACACTAACCTTTCCCTGTCTTATGTTTATTCCAAATTTCAATACCAACTGAATATTTATTAACAAAATAGTTATAATGAAATATGGAAGGTGGAACATACTAGCCATTTTAGAAAGTAAAGGAACAAATATTTCAAATTCCATAAGCAAACAGAGCAGACCCTGATCAGACGACTCCTATATGAGCCATATTATCTGGGTCTACCCTGTAAAAAAATGCAAAGACATGAAAACACATTTATATGAGGATAAGTGCTAATTAACTGATGTACCCTGAAACACCCGTCCAGATCTTATTTTGGAACCCATCCTTTTATTATGTTCAAGGGGTACAGAAAACAAAAAACCTTTGCTGGTATTAGCCCGCGGCCTTGATGGTTCTGCATACAGTGCAGATCCTGATCAGAGGAACCCTTCATGTTCTGGGTCTATATTGTTTGTTTGTATCCCCTTCAAGGGACGCTGGGCACTGATGAGTGAAATCCATTATTTTATTATTGGTGTCCGAGTAAACAATCTTGTAATAAAGAGTATCATTTCATGTGTGGATACAATGTATGAGGCATTTATATCGATATTAACACTTTACTCCATGAACATTCATGCATAAAAAATTACATTATGAATATTGATTAGATTATTTCTGATAACACAGTTTTAGTTTTTGGGGTATTCTTGGCCACGGCAGAACCTATAGAATAACATATATATTATTTCAAGAGCAAACATAGCAGTCACTGAACAGACGGCTCCTATAGGAGTCGTCTGGTCTGGGACTTCTTTTTTGTTAAGTTGAATACATCTTCGTCAATAAAACATCTTAACAAAATGTCTTTGCAAAATCTGTGTTAAACTGATATTGGCTAATTATATTCAATGGAACCCTTGATATTTTATTGGTTTAAACTGTTGAATAATGGATATTGTATTAACATTTCAGGCAGCAGTGACCACGATATCGAGAT
Source organism: Azorinus chamasolen (assembly GCA_963576725.1). Lineage (NCBI taxonomy): Eukaryota > Metazoa > Mollusca > Bivalvia > Cardiida > Solecurtidae > Azorinus > Azorinus chamasolen. Next base: position 6,344,055 of record OY755244.1, read on the forward strand.
AGCTGAAGAAGTGCAGCCAACCTCAGGTAAATTTAACATTTTGAAATGTATCTTCAGAATGATTATTCATGTTGCAATACCCAATCTGTACCAACTTTTCTTAACCCTTGAATATTCCTGCAAGAAAAAAGACCTAATGAAATTGATTAAATAAATACTGATAGTGTTATTTACTAAGGGCTTTTTATCGTGACAGGTGCTGTAAGATAAGCTCTTTATAAGTTCTTAAGCCAATGAAGCAGACCGTCATCAGATAGCTCCTGCAGGAACCGTCTATTCTGGGTCTACCCTATTTGTAAATTTTCAAATTTCGCATTTATGGGTTAAAGGGTTAACCATGCCACCCTTCTTTCTTTTTATTCAAAACCTATTCGTATACTTCAAGAAACGATTAAAAGCTTATCCATATTAGCAGTTGGTTTGCGAATACCGTATTATCGGGTCATTTTAACTGTGGCATCCAATTGTTATAACATGTAAAAACATAGCAACAAAATATGAGTAGGAATACATGGTCAGACCATGATCTTGACTCCTCTATTTGGAGATGTCAAACGTGAATTTATGTTCCAATATGTATGGCAGTTTATGATGTATTTACAACTAATGCTACAGTTGTTAGACAACATTATTCACATCTAGCTTGGTGCATGTTGAGCAGATTTTGAGTCACAGGGCAACACCCAGACAGATTAGTATGCATATTGAACTTGTTCAATAATAATGAATAAATCGTGTAGTTGGGGCATAGTCTTTGTTTTCGCTACCTAGTATTGTACATATAACTTACTTACATGTAAGTTTTGTATGGCTGATACATATTTAATGGTGTTTATTTTCAGGGAATGGTCAAATAGATGGGAACAGGGGTAATGGAATCCAATTTGTCCCAGGTATAAAAATTATTGAGTGAAATATTTCTGTATTTTCCGGGCAAGAAATTAATGCTGCATTCTATTTATATCTTGTCTTCCAAACACATACTTCGATGATAAATCCTGTCTTAAATCCTTGGTAGATTATTAATAAATCATCTTCGGACAAGATAAATTCATACTGTATCTTACATTGGTTTTTAGCGTTATATGTGATAATTTATATCGTAATATATTAGTTGTAACTATTGTAATTATCTAATGGCCGAACCAGTATCTACTGCTGTTCAAAAGCAGAACATTTATTAGATAAACGTGTTACCCAAGTATTAGTATCATGATAATATGTTAAACCCTGTAGCATAATATACAGTTTATAAACGCTTTTTTATGTCATTGCATATAGAGAAGACCCAGATCAGACAACTCCTGTAGGAATCGTCTGATTAGAGTCTGTTCGATTGATTAACAATTATATAGATGTGATGCTACAGTTCTGCGTATGTAAATCATGTATTCATGTAGCATTATACAAAAACTATAAATCGTGTAGTTGGAGCACAGTTTTCGCTAAGCCTACCTAGTAGTTGTGTATGGCTGATACATATTTAATGGTGTTTATTTTCAGGGAATGGTCAAATAGATGGGAACAGGGGTAATGGAATCCAATTTGCCCCAGGTATAAACATTATTGAGTGAAATATTTCTGTATTTTCCGGGCAAGAAATTAATGCTGCATTCTATTTATATCTTGTCTTCCAAACACATACTTCGATGATAAATCCTGTCTTAAATCCTTGGTAGATTATTAATAAATCATCTTCGGACAAGATAAATTCATACTGTATCTTACATTGGTTTTTAGCGTTATATTTGATAATTTATATCGTAATATATTAGTTGTAACTATTGTAATTATCTAATGGCCGTAGGAATCGTCTGATTAGAGTCTGTTCGATTGATTATCAATTATATAGATGTGATGTTACAGTTCTGCTTATGTAAATCATGTGTTCATGTAGCATTATACAAAAACTATAAATCGTGTAGTTGGAGCACAGTTTTTGTTTTCGCTAAGCCTACCTAGTAGTTTTGTATGGCTGATAAATATTTAATGATGTTTTCTTTTCAGGGAATGGCCAAATAGATGAGAACAGGGGTAATGGAATCCAACTTGCCCCAGGTATAAAAGTTATTGAATGAAATATTTCTGTATTTGTATGCCCCCCCCCCCCCGATCAAATCTGGGGGGCATATTGTTTTGCCCTGTCTGTTTGTCTGTTTGTTTGTCAGCAATTTTAACATTGGTCATAACTTTTGAGCCAGTACAGATAGGAGCCCTCTCATCTGGGTCTACACTGTTTGCAAAGAACATTAGTGACTTGTGTCCCGCACTGTAAGGATAAACTGGTATCATGAAACGTTTTCTGAAACACTGTTTATACTTCATTTCAACCGTCGTTGTCTTCAACAAATCATAAAATAATGGCTTACCTTATTTTTCTTTTACAATAACATGGAACTCATAAACATTCCGTTAAACAATTTCCTTCACATATACGTATTTTCACGCATTTGCAAACAGAACAGACCCAGATCAAACGACTCCTTTAGAAGCCATCTTATCAGGATCTGCTCTGTTTGCTTATGGTTTCATATACATTTGATTATACATATTCTGTCTCAGCCAATATTTCTTCTGTTATATATTGTTTTGAAAATAAGCTAATTGATATTCATTATGTCTTTATTTCTTTCATGGATATTACTAACTAACTCAGGTATTTCTATATTATTCAAAGAAACCCGTCCAGGTCTGAAATACACTATTGAACCAAATATCCTAATGTTATTTAAGGAAATCCGTCCAGGACTTACATGTATACAGGTCTTAAATACACTGATTAACACGTTTATCGTAATAATATTTTAAGAAACCAGCCCAGGTCTTCAGTACACTAACCTTTCCTTGTCTTATGTTTATTCCAAATTTCAATACCTACTGAATATTTATGGACAAACTAGTTATACTGAAATATGGAAGGTGGAACATAGTAGCCATTTTAGAAAGTAAAGGAACAAATATTTCAAATTCCATAAGCAAACAGAGCAAACCCTGATCAGACGGCTCCTATATGAGCCATATTATCTGGGTCTACCCTGTTTGCAAAGACATGAACACACATTTATATGAGGGTAAGGGCTAATTAACTGATGTACCCTGAAACACCCGTCCAGATCTTATTTTGGAACCCATCCTTTTATTATGTTCAAGGGGTACAGAAAACAAAAAAACCTTTGCTGGTATTAGCCCGCGACCTTGATGGTTCTGCATACAGTGCAGATCCTGATCAGAGGAACCCTTCATGTTCTGTGTCTATATTGTTTGTTTGTATCCCCTTCAAGGGACACTGGGCACCGATGAGTGAAATCCATTATTTTATTATTGGTATCCGAGTTTTAAAATCGATAGCTTTATATATTAACTGGAAAGGGGCGGGCATGCTTGTCACATTTCATCAAAATTGAATTGATCGAAAACATTTCATGTCCGATACTGTAAACTATCAGAGTAGTAGAAGTGGGGAATTGTACAGTTGTTTCAGAATATTATTTGACTAAATTAGGACAGAAAAGTTCAAGTCATCAAGAGAAGTCCAAAGCAATACATACACAACCTTCACATAACTATCCCTTACCGGCTCAACACCGACACCGTCTGTCTGAAGTATAGTTCAATCATTTCATTTCAGAGTTAATACCACCTATTCAAGAAACACGTTCTGGGGAGCAAGACGGTAAGTTTACCAGTTTGTGAGTTCTTATTAAGTCGTTGAATGAAATATCTTGTTTTCAATACCCATAAGAATTGTTTAAGTCTTTTTTATTTATTATGAATTTGAAAAAGACATATTAGGAAGATAAAACAATTTGAGAATAGTAACTTACCGAGCGAGCAAAGAGTTTACCCTTTACTCCCTAAATATGTTTTTCTACGCCTTTATAATCAAAGTAAACCCAGATCAAATGTCTCCTACAGGAGCCATTTGATCAATGTCTTCTCTATTTGCTATTGATATAATATAGATATGATTCTACACTTTCTGTCATGGTAAAAACTTCATGTGTCCATGTGCTATTATAACAATATGGAAAATAGTGAAACAGGGAGATGCTCTTGTGAGCAGTGTCAACCCGAAAAATTCACTATGCCTGATCGTCATATACAATGGTTGCCAGTCTTCAACATATACAGTTCCTTTATTTAACCGTTAGCCTGCTGGGCATTTTTGTTTTACTCTTACACAATATTTCACCTACAACATTTTTAAAATTCAAGCTACGATCTGTATGTCTTCTAAAATGCAACCAAAGTGTCAAATGCAATAACTGTGTGAAATATTTTGGATCCTGAAGAGATGTCGATTTACTATTCTTGAAAGGCAATAACCCTTTCCTTCATACGAATGCCCCTTTATGCCTTTACAGAGTAGACCTAGATAAGATGGTCCCTGTCAGAACAGTCTGATCAGGGTCTGCTCTGTTTGCATGCGAACATATTAAAAACCAGACTGTAAAGTTTCTACCAATACCGATTCTGTATACAGATGCCATTATAAAGATTGAGCTAATAAATATTTATGATGTCAATATGTCTTACATGATTATTCAAAAGCTAAAGGGTTAATTTACACATCTTTTCTGGGACCCTGGTTGTATTTATTGTCCATACTTACACAGTTCACACTCTCAGTGTCGTGATTTCAACCGTTATTAAAGCGTTTTGTCGGTAGAAAACGTGTTTCAGTCAAGTAGGTGGATAGACGATGGGAAATGGAACCTTGGATGCCCCCTTCTAAAGCCAGTGACACAACAACTGTTTGCATACACATGTATATTAATATTATACAATAATTGGTGTTGACATGTTGGGAATGGTCGTAACTAATGTTGGTCGACCATATGACCCGACCCTTTTTCATGAAATGATATATAAAATATAGGTGTGTACTGTATGTAATCATCAATCGTCAATTAATTAAACGTTTTCAAGACCAAAACTTCTTTATTTCTCCATTAAACCCTATGTCTATGTTGTGACCCATTTTTAGAATCGTCTCATTGAAACGATTCTAAAGAGTAGTCACGACATAGGGTTTGGTGGAGGAATGACTATTTTGGTATTTGAGTACGCACCTTTCTCTGTTGTTCTGATGTATACATGTTTCATACTTCTATAACTTATAATGGTAACGCCATTTTTCAGATTTTATTGACCTTGGGGCACATCGTCGATCTCAGGTAGCAATGTTCAATGAACAGGTAAATTGATCATCAGAATTGATTATTCATATATCAGAATGCAAGCTGTTTGATACTCAGTTAGGTCAAACGTTTTTTAACAAGTGGCCTGTGGGTGGATGAGTGATTACCTATACAAACAGGGGTAACTCGGTGTTTCATCAGGATCCCAATTGTGTGATATAATCTGTGTGTTGTTGAAAAGAAATTCAAGACAAATCAACTGCGACAACTGACGTAGATAATGTTTTCTACCAACAAAAGTTTGCTCAGCGGGCCTCTGTTAACCCTTCGCTTGTTATTCACGTCAATATACCTACCGGTAAATAGTGAAGACCCAAATGAGACAGTTCCTGCAGGAGCTGTCTCATCAGGGTCTGCACTATTTACAAGTTGATTGTGCAACCAGTGCACTCCACATCAGTGTTTTCTACCAACAAAAGTTTGCTCAGCAGGCTTCTGTTAATCAGTTTGTTCGAATCGAACATTGCATACAGTGTAGAATACTAAATCGACCACTGTTTTCATCATTTAGTGCTAAAGTCAAACAAAAACTTTACCTCAAATGGTTCATAATTTTGGACAAATGGTGTAATGTATTCACCTATTTTGTCTTTTTCGTATTAATCATTTACTCCATAGATACGCCTTACTACGCCTTTGCAAACAGAGTAGACCCAGATCAGATTTTGCTATGTTTGCTAACGATATAAAATAGATATGATTCTAAAGTTTCTGTCATGGCCAGAAATTCCTGTTTCCATGTGTGACGTAATTATTTTTTGTATAACTATTCATGGAGGAAAGGGTTAAAATATAATTTTAATACGACCTTCCATAAACATATTCCTTTGGCCCAGATATTTATTGAAGATGCGTATTTAACTCATTACCTCGTAGTCTATTTTAGCCTTAACCTCTTTGAATAAATCTACTGAAAAGGAGCATTTATTAGGGGAAAGGGAAGTTTTAGAATTGTGTAGTTTTGGAACCATTGTGATAAAGTGTGCTATAGATTAGCCGCGTCTTGGCAAAACCAGTCTTAACCCTTTCCTCCATAAATACGCCTTTCTACGCCTCTGTAAAAGTCACTTAATGAAACCAGTGTGATAAAATAAATATTTATCACAATGGTTTCAAACTAAAAGAATCTAAAATGTTCGCTTGTCTCTAGTAAATGGTCCTTTTGGGTAGATTTATTCAAAGAGGTTGCATCTAAAAATAGCCTATAAAGGAAAGAGTTTATGAATTGCTAACAGTGTATAACCTTGTGTCATTCAGGCAAAGTAGACCCTTCTCCGGTCTGTACTGTTTGACACAGACACGAAAATATACGGTATTTTACGGATAATAAAAATATATTTTTCCGAAATAAATATATCCATTTATTAAACTCATTGTCGTCTAAACAACCTCTGATAAGATATGATACTTTGATATGCTGCAAATAGAACTACTGTAGAGATTGGCGTGTATCAAACAGTGCAAACCCATAGTAGACACTTAGTCTGACACAGGTCTACATTGCTTGAATGTCACTAAGGTTGGCATTGTCATGGAGTAGTTCACATATATATAATGGCGCCTGATGGAAGGGGAATAACTCGCCCTTAGGATTTGTACGTTGTATAATAAAATATCCCAAAAACTTAACGCAAAATGACTGTAACTTTGCTTTAAGATCGAGAGCGTGAATGAGTGATGACTTATTGCACGAGCCCTCGTTGAGCCCTTTTCTCAAGAAAAGCAAACGAATGAAACACAAATCATTTTCCAATACTTGCAGTTTAACCCTTTAACCCTTTGCTCCATGAATATAATGAATTCTTGCATATTAATTAGATTAATATGTTACAATAGCACATGGACACATGAGATGCTGGCCATATATGTGGCGTCTGATCTGAGTGTACTCTGTTTACTGCATGTAGTTGGCTACACAGTGAATGAATATTATATAATTGAGATACTAATGCGATGCAAAACTACCTCTGTGTCTTATCTGGGTCTAAACTAGTGTGCTGTATTAACTCTGTTATTCATGTAAAAATAATGGCATCATAAATATTTGCAAGCTGGTTTTGTGTCGCCTGCGAAGCATGGCAGACATATAGAGATCACTGTGTCCGTCGTTGTCGTCGTCGTCACACTCTTCTTGCCCGGTCTGTATATCCTACTCTACTGATACCACTGAAGTCAAACTTCACACATGGAACAGGCATGATGAGAGGATGTGTAATGCATAAGGTCCATAACTCTAGCTTCAATATTTTTGGGGTTATTCCACCTTTTTTCATTTTGTTTGTCCGACTAATAAGTCCTATTCTACTGATGCCATTGAATTCAAACTTCACACATGGAACAGGCTTGATAAGAGGAAGTGTCATACACAAGGTCCATAACTATAGCATCAGTATTTTTTCAGTTATTGTCTTTATTTCATTTTTTGTCCGGTCAATAAGTCCTGTTCTAATGATGCCATTGAATTCAAACGTTACACATGGAACATACTTGATGAGAGGAAGTGTCATGTACAAGGTCCATAGCTCTAGCTTCAGTATTGTTCGAGTTATTCCCCTTTTTTCTTATGCGCACTGTTCTATTGATGCCATTGAATTCAAATATCACATTTGCTTATTGAATAAGATTGATTAAGAAGGTATTGTGTACGAGAAAGTGACATGATAATTATTTAACCCGTAACCTGCTGAATAACTGGCTCCTTTCTTTATGAATATCAATTAACAAACATCGTATTAAAATGCAGCATTGAAGAGAGATAATGATGTCAATGACAAACCGTGTAGACCCTGGTCAAACGGCTCCATCCATCAGGAATCCTGTAACATGGGTATACACTGTTTACAAGGTCTTATATACTCGGTCCCTGCTATTTAATGGTAAAACATACTCTAAACCTTAGTTTCAGTGATATCCTTAAACTTACTCAATTTTACTCCAAAATTGCTCCTTTTTACGCCTTTGTACACAAAGTAGTCCCAGGTCAGAGGGCCTTTGTAGGAGCCGTCTGATCAGGGTCTGCTCTGTTTGCTTAAGATATAATACAAATAGGAGTCTACAGTGTCTGTAGTAGCCACACTTCCCGTGACCATGTGTTACATGTGTTATGATATCAATTAATCTCATTTATGTCCACGATGTTATTGTTTCTTACATGAATATTCATGAAGTAAATGGTTAAGCTCCCATTTGTATTTAGCCAATTTGCATCTAGTGGATTCTTCAATGTTTATATTTTGAATTAGTCCATTTTTTTTATCTAAGGGGTGCCTGGCCTAAATTTTCAATTGCGTTTTGTTTTATATTGAAATTCCTTTCAGCAAACAGTGTAGACTCTGATCAGACGCCGCATTATGTGGCTTCTGATCAGAGTCTACACTATTTACCTATGTCCCATATATGGGATCGTGGGAGCAAATGGGTTAAGACCGGCATTGATAGTCCGGTTTAGAAAGCTTTTACTTTATTTTGTCTTTAATTTCAGAATGACTTCAGACAAGAAGAACTAGAATGGAGAAATTGTGAAGAGTGTGGCTAATGGACATACTGCAACAGGACTGACTTGTGATCAAGCTGCAACGGGACACGCGATAAATATTAACTACTTTTTATCCAACCTGAGGCTGAGGTTATAAAAGCAAACAAAGCAAAAAACAAATAACAAGTACGCGTTTGCATGTGTGTGTATCTACATGCGTAAGTGCGTACGCATGTGTGCGTGTGAGTATAGGGAGAGGTGAAATGTGTGTGTAGAAAGGGCGTTTGCTAGTAACCTGTGTTTAATGTACTTTAAATTTTGTTTTAGTGTGTGTCTGTGCTTTATTTTTACCCCCCCCCCTTCTGTGTATTCAGTTCAGTTTAATATCAAGCTTTATGCATTAACGAACTGTTTCTTATAAGTGGTTATGTATAATTTTTATATGTTTCTATAGTCGGCGGTTTGGAGGTGATTACGTTTTGTGTCTGTCGTTTTCTGCTTGACTTTACTACTTTTTCAATTCTATGTAAACAGTAAAAACTCTCTAAACCGGACGTTCAATTTAGTGTAAATATAGGTCTTGGAGACAGGTGGCAGCTTAATGAAGGATTAAAGTCATGACTTTCTTCCTTCATTAAACAACCACCTGATAAAAGGTACCTTAATTCTTCTCTACTAAAATTCCGTTTAGAAAGGTTTTACTGTAAGTGGTTTTGTGTTCTCACGAGACTAAAATAAATGTACATCTATGAGGAGCAATAAATTTTCTTTTCTACATTATTTTTATTGGATTTTATTTGATTTTATCTATCATGCCTTCATTTACAAAACAAAACTAGTAATCATCCTCATCGGGCTCTCTTATCAATGGTCCGTCACAATGGCTCACTGACAAACTGAACCATTTGAGTGCCGGACGCGCATGCACTGGCATTTTCAAAAACGTGAAAACCTAGAACCTATAATACACGAGGGACATCCCCGAAAATATTACACACCAGGTCAACATCAGCCTAATTGTTTGTTTGTATCGGTTTTTACGCCGCTCTAACAGTACAGTAAAACCTCTCTATAACGGTCACTTAATTACATCAAGTATTTAGTGTTAAAGGCAGATGGCTACTTAAAGCAAGGTGCAAGTAAAACAAAACGCTCCTATAGGAGCGTTCTGTTTTACTTTCACATTGCTTTAAGCTGCCACCTGCCCTAAATAACTAATTACCACAATTTAGTGGCCGTTATAGAGACGTTTTACTGTACTTTAGTTGCATTGCGAGGTCCATCCAGTTTGGGATGGAGGAAGACGACATGCAAGTGCTTTTTGTACATGGAAAAATGCATTGTTCCGCGCAAATACCCAAATAGAACCTCCGACCTACGACAAGTCAGCTGGAAGGCTTCCAAATTCCCAGGCCGGGATACGAACCACGACCTGACCAAGATTCCTATATCGATATGCTATCTACTTTTACATTGGCTGGATATCGGGTGTGCAACACTTTTTTCGATATCGATCCGATATCGTCTACGTGTCGTTCAAGCGGTTTTTCATCAAACAATTCATATCGGGCTGATACCGGCTACTTGTCGTTCAAGTGGCATCCCGCCAAATATTTGACATCGTGGCCGACATCGGCCCGAAATAGATTTCTATATCGGATCGATGTCGTCTTTTACATGGGCCCGAGGTGGGGTGTGTAATATATCTCGATGTTTCGTCGATATCGACTACTTATCATTAACCCTTTCGCTGCCAAACTCTGTCGTCTGCTAACTTTGTCGTCTGTTACAATTTTTTATTATTTTGATTTTCTTCATTTTTGTTTCCAAAACATAGTAACAGTAACAAACAGTTTGGATCCTGATGAGACGCCGAGTTACTCGGCGTCTCATCTGGATCCAAACTGTTTGCATAGGTAATCACAGATCCGGCATTGGCAGCGAAAGGGTTAAACTCATTCTCTCCTAGACTATTTTAGACCCAAACTACCGAAAAGGATCATTTACTAGAGAAAGTGATGATTATAGTTTTAATAATCTTTATAATTATGTAGTTTTGAAGCTATTATGATGAACAGGGCATTTGCTCCTATGGAGGGAATGCAATGCATATTACAATGGCTTAAAAAATGACTTTTACAGAGGCGCAACAAGGTGCCAGTAGGACAGAATGGATTAAGTGGCATTCTACTTGCATTTAGCCGAATATATGCTTCCAAATTCTAATTAACCTATAACTCCATAAATACGCCTTTCTACGTATTTGCATACAGAGTAGACCAATATCAAACGGCTCCTGTGTGGCCGTCTGATTAGGGTCTGCTAAGGTTGTTTATGATATAGATGTTCTGTGTCCGTGTGCTATTTTAACAATTAATCTAATTTATATTCATGATGTCATTATTTGTACATCACTATTCATGGAGTAAAGGGTTACAGATTGTTCTGCATTAATTTTGATGTATAAGATTTTAACTGATGGACTTATTTTAGCTTTATTTCTCTACATTGTAGTATATAGGTTAAATAAATCCACAGGAAATAAGCTACGAACCGGTCTCCTGTCTTAAGTTCTGAAATAAAAAACAATTGAACCCCGTCAAAACAGTAGTAGCGTGTCTGCCACATACATGAATGCTGTTTTAACCATTTCCCTGTTCAATATTTATTCCAAAGTTCAATACCTACTGCATATTCATGGACAAATTAGTTATAATTGAATATGGAAGGTGGAACACTGCAGCCATTTCAGAAAGTAAAGAAACCGATCTTTTAAATACCATTAGCAAACAGAGCAGACCATGTTCAGACGGTTACTATAGGAGTCTCTGATCTGGGTCTACTCTGTTTGCAAATGCGTGAACACACGTTTAGTCTATATGAATACTATGAATACTTTTTTCAACCGTTTGAACGAAAATGAAGTAAATAAACTAGCACTTTTATCTGTCTGTCTGATCAGGGTCTACGCTGTGTGCTTATAAATAATACTGATCTGATTGTGCAGTTTTAGCTATAGCAAAATAGTCTTGTGTTCATAGGCCATAATCAAAATCTATAATATTGATAGGCATAGTCATTAATTCTTACATGAATATTCATAAAGTAGAGGGCTAAGAAGACAGCATTATTATTTCTTACATGAATATTCTTAATTAACCCTTCTCTTGCTGAATTTTAAAATACATTTCTCCTTCTTTACCCACACCTTGTTGTATAATTACATATATCTTCACTGCGTACACGTATTTCGCTGTACAATCACTGCCGTGGGTGCACTGGTTGCACAATCCACTTGTAAATAGTGCAGACCCTGATGAGACAGCTCCTGACGTGAATAGCAAGCGAAGAGTTAACGTAGAGGGCTAAACAGTTAGCAGCCTTTATTTTTTCAGCAGAATAAATATTACTATATTCACCTGCATGATGTAGCTTGACAGCCTATGGGCATCATGTTGTGCCAAGTCTGAAGTGGAAAAGACCATTTAGTGCAAGGCAGAACATGTCAGCCTGTTTACAATATAGGGGATTTGGATTTGTGCTGTTTCAAATTTCATATGCATTAAAATCATGGCAATAATATAGGATATGTTGCGATTAGTCGTTTTTAACAGAGGTTCGCTTAATATCATTTTCCAAGACTTGTTTAATATCAGTTTGTACAAAATGACTACGAGTATCAGATTCTTTTTTCACATTAACTACTTCTGACTAAAACATGCTGTTTTACAGGTCCTACATGTATAATTATTTCTACGTACATGACGTTGCGGTGTTTCTATATATGACGTTACAGCTTATTATTAAACCATTCCCTCATATTGACGACTTTTGACGACTCTGTAGAAGTCACTTTGTGAACCCATTGTGATAAACAGAGCATTTGCTCAAATGCTCTATTTATCACAATGGTTTCAACTACAAAATTCTAAAAGTTTCCTTTCACTAGTTAATGCTCCTTTTCGATAGATTTATTCAAAGAGGCTGTATCTAAAAATAACCTATGAAGTAATGGGTTAACGGTCGTAATCTAGAATATTAACTGGAATACAAGGGAGAACTATATAGCTACACATTTCACATTTATCTGATAGTACAAAACAGCTGTCCTGATCATAAAACGTAATCTTTGAATGCTGAATATTCAAAGAGGAATAGTCCATTAATGTGTCACTATAAATTTTGTTCACTACGAACTGTTTAACCCTTTCCTCCATAAATACGCATTTTTACACCTCTGTAAAAGTCATTTTTTGAAACCATTGTGCCAAATAGAGCATTTGCTCCATAGGAGAAAATGCTTTATTTGTCACAATGGTTTCAATACTACATAATTCTAAAGATTTCTTTTCTCTAGTAAATGCTAGTTTAAAAGTGTCCCCCAAGTTGAAAACTAGGGCATAAGATGATATACTGTTTTGCTGTACTAAGGTGTTACATTCCAACTGTTTGCAACTGTAATTTAACCTACGCCAGGGTAGACTGTAGGAATCGTCTGATCAAGGTCTGTTCTGTTTGCTTATAGAATATCTAAGATCTGATTTCATATTATTTCGTTTAGCTATATATGTATTTACTTGTTTTATATAAAATAATTCGTGGGTAAAAATTCATAATGGGTGGTGTTTTTCATGTATATTCATGGAGTAAAGGTTTAACGGACATTTAAAGGACATATATCTTTATTAACGACTGTTCACGCCATTGCAAATTGAGTAGAACCAAACAAGGCGGGTGCCTGTAGGAACCGTCTGGCCATAGTCTGCTACTATGTGCTCATGGCATAATAAATATCTGATTTTTCAGTTTCCGCCATGGCCAAAAGTGATTTTGTTCATCGGACTTTACAATAGTTCCGCTACTGAGTCTGAATATGCATGAAGTACATGTAGTGGTGTCTTTTATATAGATATCATTGAGGTTAAGGGTAAAGATTACTAAAAGTTCTTACGGTCAACAAGTCGAAGCACTGTTGCATATCCGATCCGATGAACGAGTCTGTCCAATGTGTTACTCTCGGCGGCCTTCACAATCTCCACAAGAATTCGCTGGTTGTCCGATGAGAGGAGCTGATAGGCCGATGTGGACATAAGAGTCCGCAGTATGCTACTCGTGTCCTTCTTTCCGACCTTAATTCATCAAAAATAGTTAACGACAGTAAAAAGCCTCCCAAACGAAGCGACTAGAACAAATTGTTGACAACGCACACAAGGACATGTGTTGTTGGAACCGTGAATTTATAACAAAACGTATGATCGCGATCCGCGCTGCTGTCTCACACTCTTTCAACCCATTCTCTCATTGACTATTTTAGATCCAACCTTAATGAATAAACCCAAACGAAATTGAGCATTTACCAAAGAAAACGAAATTTTAAAGTTCTGTAGTTTTGAAACCATTGTGATAAATAGAGCATTTGCTCGCATTTGCTCCTATAGAGCAAATGCTCTACTTATCACAATGATTTCAAAAAGTGACTTTTACAGAGGCGTCAATATGAGGCGTTATTAACTTTGCAAATATTTTGGATCCATATGTGACGCCGAGCTACTCGGCGTCTTATCAAGATTCAAACTGTTGGACACTCTTTTCGTTGTTTTAAAACAAACAGAGGAGAGTCAGCTCCGTATTTACCGAATAACATAACATTTACTAAACAAGCTAAAGGTTTTATCTTATGAATATTACTGAAATCATGATATCGCAATTATTAATTATCTGAATATCTTTTTTGGCATATAGATATATGTTTATGGCTATGGCAGAACCTGTAGAATCAGATCTAGCTTATTACACAATCAAACAGAGCAGTCTCTCAACAGACGGCTCTTTCAGTTCCAATAGCTCCAATATAGATATGGTTCTACAGTTTTTGTCATGGTCAAACATCTCCTGTATAACTGCAATTGTAAAAGGTGTCATTATTTTTCACATTGCGGATTTAGAGGGGACGGAGACGGCGAACTCCCTCCCCTTTCTAAAATTGCCCAAACACACTTTTTTGAGTAATTTTATTAGATCTAGATCTAATAAAAATCAGTGAAACAATGATTTAATCTGGGGTTTTTTTAATTTCCCTCCCTCAATTACGCTATTTCTCAACATGCATTACAAAGACACTAGTGATGTCATCCATATTTAAAAAAAATCAACGCCCCCAACCCCCACCCCCAACCCGCAAATCCTAATCTGAAATCCTGGATACACACCTGATTGCAGCTAGTCATGTGGGTGTCACTGTTTGAAAAACTATGAAACACGTTTTACCATTGAGTAGAACGATAGTAGACGGCCCACATCATATAAAGGAGCAGTCTGATCAGAATCTGGTCTGTTTGCTTATGAAATACTATATATCGAGGGTTTGGTGCAAAACTATTCTAACTCCTTCACTTTGTGAAGGAGTTAGAATAGTTTTGCACCAAGCCCTCGATATGTGATTCTGCTATCTAAGCCATAGTAAAACAACTCCCTGCTTCATGATGCCACTATAAAATACAGATAATTAATATTCACATATTTGTTATTTCTCAATGAATATACATGGAGTAAAGGGTTAACATAATCCTTACCGCATGAACCGGTGCATGTGTGGTAGTCATGTGGTGTTCTCTGTTCAGTTCCTGTAAACACAAAATATGTAGTTTAAGTTTCACCCTTTTCTCAATATTTACGCCTTTCTGCACCATCACATACAGAATGGAACAAGAGCAGATGCCACGTATAGGAACCGTCTGATCAGGATTTTCCCTGTTTCCTAATGATATAATATAGATATGATTCTACAGTTTCTGTCATTGCCAAAACTTCATGTGTCCATGTGCTATTATAACAATTAATCTAGTTAATATCCAAGATGCCATTATTTCTTATATGAATATTCATGGAGAGTTGTGTTAAACATAACTCATGCAGTCAGCCATAAACAGTGCAAGAAATAGAATTGCAATGCGATACAATACAACTTCAATAATCCGATAGATGTTATCAGAGCTACAGATAAAGGTACGTGCCAACTACTAAAATCGTCAGAGACGATTTTAAAGAGTGGTCACTGTATATGGTTTGATGGAGAAATACGTGTCAACAAGAATTTCATATTTTTGGTAAACTTTGAAATCATTTTTCTCGAAAATGCACCATTGTTTTTCTGAGGACTTTTGATATATTCATAATCACGTATAGGCCTGTCGCAGGGTACAAAATTATTTGTGAAGGAATTTGTTTGACCTAGAAAGTCTATAATGACTGGCCTAAGATATAGGAGCCATTCTTGAATAATTATGTTGAAATTAACGCATCTTTTCTCGCTTCTCAGACGTACTAGATAGCATGAGTTACTAACAATAGGAGTACAGTGATACCTCTCTATAACGGCTACTAAATTTTGTTAATTAGTTGGTATTCGCTAAAGCTCGTTTCCGACTGGGAACAGGCCAACCTCGGGTATAGAAGCACCCGTCTTTAACAAAACCCATCCTTGGTTCTATTAATCTTGACCTCTGGTCATAACGATTAGAGCAATACCTCTCTAATCCGTTATTTTAGTTAAATAGAAGTTAGAATTTTTAGGCAGGTGACTGCTTAATACAGGGCGAATGTTATGCATAAAGCTCCAAGAAGGGCTTTCTGTACAAATTTTACCCTGCATTAAGCTGCCGCCTGTCTTAATTAACACTTTATTCCATGAACAATCGTGTAAGAAAACTATGATATCATTGATATTAATTAGATTAATTGTTATAATAGCAAATGGACCTAGGAATGTTTTTCCATGGTAGGAACTATAGAATTTTGCCTATATAATATCATAAGCAAACAGAGCAGACCCTGATCAGTCGGCTCCTATAGGAACCGACTGATTTAGGTCTACTCTGTTTGCAAATACGTAGAAATGCGTATTTATAGAGTAAAGTGTTAAATATAGATAATGATACTTCTTTGAGTGTATGGATTAGTGGGGTACTGTTTTATATGAAATAGGAGATTTCAATAAATACATGCCCTAATTAAGGCTGTGGTGAGCTCATGGTCATCGGGTGACGGCAAGTCTGAAAACACAAATACAATAAAATATATGTAGCGACCACTTAATGAATAAACAAGTGGCTCTACAGGGACGTGTTATTGGTTATAAATCAGAACGACCGTAATGCAAACCCTTCCCAACCCGTTAGGTTCAATATACTCGTAGTTTTCCTATTTATTACAGGAAATGGGGCCGTGCTACTATATCTACCAATTTAGTTTCACAGCTCTTCCTAACCAATTGTCCTGAACTGTTTGACATTCGACTCACAGTTTCTCAAAATAAGCTTTATCGAAACGAAAGAATCCAAATTACACGGGATCCAAACTGGAGCAAACATTATTTTTAAGGCGGGGTTAGTGTTATGGGGAGCTTTCTGTATTATGAAAGCGATTGGCTACTATAGTGTCTGCCATGGCAAACTTTCACATGTTAATATAGTAGAACCCCTCTAGGGCGATCACTGAAACATAGGTGTCTTTATAAGCAGGTAGCTGCTTAATACAGGACAAAAGAAATACAGAAAGCTCCTCTGGGAGCTTTCTGCATTACTTTTGTCCTGTATTAAGCTACAATTGTACCACCTGCATATATAGCACCCAGTATTATACGTCTTTTGGGTTGTCGCATTAGCGGGGTTTTACTATTTCAAAAATTCACCAAACTGATATTTACATAGATAGCGTTAATCCATTTGTAGGTTGTGGAGTATAAACAGCAGACTTGCAAACTAACAAAGGCTGGAGATACCGGTCATTTCCGATACATATTTCACAATATACTCCATGAATATTCGTGTACAAATAATGACATCATGAATATTGATTAGATTATTTTTCATAAGTGCACATGAACACATGGAATATTGGCAAATCAGAAACTGTAGAATAATATCTATATTATTTCATATGCAAACGGAGCAGACCTTGATCAGATAGTTCCTACAAGAGCCGTCAGATCTAAGGCATATACTTTTTGTAAATGCGTAGAACAGCGTACAGTTAAACCCCGCTAATGCGACCACTTAATGAATAAACATGGAAGTCTTTATAAGCAGGTGGTTGCTTAAAAGCTCCTCTAGGGGCTTTCTGCATTACTTTTGTCCTGCATTAAGCCACCACCCTGTCTATACCACCCAGAATTATACCTCTTCTAGGTGGTCTCATTAGAGGATTTTCACTGTATTTATGGACTAACGGCTTAACAGGCTTGAAAAATTACATGTTCTTGAATGAGATTACCTAACTACCATGGACAGTATGATAACCTTTATAATGAAGTTATTATTTCAGCACCATTAATAAATTTGTAAACGACTAATATCTAATACCAGCGATTAATACTTGACACTAGAACCGTACTCTAGGAAATTATGACCCAGAATCATACCAGCATTCTTTTAGAATTTATGTAGACGCATTTTTGCAGACAGAAGTTACTTAACGTTTAAGCCTTTCCCTCATATAAATGCCTTTTCATGCATTTGCAAACAGAGAAGACCAAGAACAGACGCCTTCTATAGGAGCCACTTGATTAGGATCAGCTTATGAATTTATAATAGATGTGATTATTCGGTTTCTCTACTCCCAAACATACTGAACACATGTACCCTTATAAAAAATCAACTAATAAATGTTCATGAAGTCATTATTTCTTACATGAATATTGAAAAGGGAAAGAGTTAAAGTTAAAACTGTTCTCAGAATGTTATCGAAACAATTTAAACTAATAGACTTGTATAGGAGCTGTCTGTATCATTATTGCTCTGCATTAACCCTTTCGGCGCCAAATTTCTAATTGTCGTCTGTAATCCAATATTGTTAAACCATTCGGTAAAATAAGGAATTCAGATATGCAAATTTCAAAGGAATAAAGCACAGCTACATATGTAGAGTTTGAGACAAAAAGTGAAGTATCTGATCAGACGCCGCCTTGAAAAAGGTGGCGGCTGTTCTGGGACTGCACTATTTGTCGCGGTGCATTTTTGCGACAACGGCTGTGAAATCATAAAGCAACTACGATGTTTCTACTGTCTCCAATATTGCTAAATCACATGATCGCTTTAGCGAGCCTCTACTGTGTATAGTACATTTCATTTTGATTTTATCACAGGCATATACTGTGAAATCGTGATTTGATGCTATAAGTCGGTCAGTATGGCCTTGAACCCTTCAAAACTGATATAGATAAGCAATGTATGTCAAACCATGTGGCCAAGGTCTGCTATCTAACAAATGTCTAATGTTGACATCACGACACTGTGACACACACACACACGCAGAGGTTACTCAGTGCCTACTTCAAGATTTCTCTCAGGAAAACTCTCCAAAACGGAAGATTGTGGCTAATGCATTGAAAATAAAGTAGATCCTCTATTATACGACCACCGCAGGTGGCGGTGGTCTAGTGGTAACGCGCTTGACTATCAGTCCGGAGGTCCGGGGTCCACCCGTAAATTTCAGAGACGCTTCTCCGTGTCTCCTACCCGCACATCCTATCCACCCATGGGGTTAAAATGGGTACCTGTGAGGGTCACTCGCCGGTACTGCGGCTGCATAATTGCGCCATATGTTAGCAGTGCTCAATATTGTAGGCCAATGACTCGATGACCAGGGGAGTAAATGTACAGTCGGCTGAGCGGTCATTCGGACTGAAAGTAGACTATAACTAGGCACTTTACTTTTACTACAGGAATACTCACAGTGTTTTTAAAAGCATGGTGTTGCTTAATGCAGGACAAAAGTAATGCAGAAGGTTCGTATGGGATATTTCTGTATTACTCTTGCACTGCATTAAGCTATCACATGCCTTTTATAACCCAGAATCATACCTCTTTATGTTGGTATCTTTCGACAGGATGCATTATACATGCTTCAGTGGCTTAACCCTGTGTCTTAAGCTAATCGCGATCTGAATTACCCCTATCACCCTTTCCTCCATAAATACGCCTTTCTACGCCTCTGTAAAAGTCACTTTATGAAACCCTTGTGATAAATAGAGCATTTGCTCCATAGGAGCAAATGCTCTATTCATCACAATGGTTTCGAAACTACACAATTCTAAGACTTTCCTTTTCTCTAGTAAATGCTCCTTTTCGGTAGATTTATTCATAGAGGTTGGATCTAAAAATAGCCTATGAGGGAATGGGTGCATCGATGTCTTATCAAGGCTTATGCTGTTTGACACTTGACTATTGGTTTGCAAAAAGAAACAAAATATATTTTACAACGAAAACAAACGGGAGTTTAGACAAACGACACTGTTCATAGCATGGTCATTCAATAGCAAACGGGACCTAGGCAAACGACAATGTTCATAGCATAGTTCAACAATAGCAGACGAGGCGTTTAGACAAACTACAATATGCATAGCATGGTTCAACAATGGCAGACGGGAGATAGCACAATCGACAATGTTCATGGCATGGTTCAACAAAAGCAAACATCAGTTTGGACAGACGCCAACGTATATACATGTAGCATTGTTCAACAATAGCCGATGGCAGTTTTGGCAGACGACAATGTTCATAGCAAGGTTAAACAAAAGAAGACGGAAAAAAGATAGATAAACGACAGTGATCGTAGCATAGTTCTTACGGTCAATGACGGCCAGCACACGGGCGAAGCCGATCTTTTCGATGTAGGATTCCAGTTCACCCTCATGGACCTCCGCCACAAGTTCTATAAACACGATCTTGTCCGCGCTGCTAAGTTGCTTAAATCCATTGGAGTTATGGACCCGGGTCAGAAGGTCCAGAAAAGATGCACCAGCAATCGCGATGGTAACCGCAGTCACTGTAAGTGATACAGCCAACTTCATGATCTTTCACGTTTGCTCTGTGTTTGTACCTGAATTACAGTAACGTCTCACTTAACACTTTCCCTGTTCTATATTTATTCCAAATTTCAATACCTACTGAATATTCATGGGATGGGATACATAGTTATAATGAAATATAGAAGGTAGAACATGGTATAGAAAGGTATGGTCATGGAGTAAAGGGGTGAATAGTAAACTAACAGTGGACAAACATACATTCACATGAATAATGCATTTAAACAAACACTACTTAACCTTTTACCTGTAAGATATAATGACATCCTGGATATTGATTAGCTGGTTTTACAATGACACATGAATGCAAACCACTCATAATCGGGTTGCAAATACTTCAAAACGCGTCTCTGCCAGGTAAAGTCTAATACCAACGTGGAACATGCCTTACAACTTCCCAAATATTAATTTCCATTTGTCCACACACCTTTTGGTTAAATGTATTTGCATTTAGACAAAAGTTGTGGTTGCAATTTATATACCCACCATGCAATGCAAAGTTTTAAGAATGATATCCAATATACAGTCTGTTTCAAAACTAAGAAAAATGGAAATGTTACCTTATTAATTATCTGACAGAACTGACGAACTGGGATGTTCGAGAGAATGGTTATCAACAGGAGTGCAGATATCCCTTATCATGACAGTCCATATCTGGGTGATTAATTTGACATGATCTGATTTTCTGGGCTATATTAGGTTTTTCGTGAGCAGGAACATTTTAAAGATAATAATGAAATGTGGTAATACAACGCTTTGTTGGCAAACCTTTGATAGTTAATCATTTACTCAATGAATATTAATGTAAGAATAATGACATCATGAATATCAATGAGCTGATTTTTATAATGGCACCACGAACAAGGAAATCTTATATCATGACATAAAGTGTAGAATTAGATTTTATATATTCATCAGAAACCAATGCAGACCCTAATCAGAGGGCTCCTCCTGGAGCCGTCTGATCTGGATCTACACTGTTTGCAAATCCATACAAAGGTGTTCTTATTGAGTAAAGGTGTAAGAACTGTTAAGTCATGAATTACGTAAAGAACGTTTCATTCCTTTAAATATGGAAAACGGGTTAACTGACATATGTGTAAACATTGTAGACCCAGATCAGAGAGCGACTGGACGAGTCGTGTGATCATCATCAGTATTTGCTCTGTTTCATTATCGGATAATTAAGACATGCTTCTACGGTTTGATAGATGTGTTTCAACCGTTTCTGTCACGAAAAGATATTTCTGTATTAATTAACTCTTTCGCTGCCAAATTTTGTCGTCTGTAACCTTTGTCGTCTGTTACAATTTTCATTTTATATTTCTTCATTTTTGTTTAAAACAGCATAGTCACAGTAACAAACAGTTTAGATCCTGGTGAGACGCCGAGTTACTCGGCGTCTCATTTGGATTCGAACTGTTTGCAAAGGTAATTACGGATGCGATATTGGCAGCGAAAGAGCTAATATGCAGTGAGGTTTGTCAATCAGATCTTTAGCAAAACAACATTTGTACTGAAACAATCAGCAGTCAAAGAGAATACTTACTGTCATGAGCAAATGTGTGAAAATACAGTCAGGATTTCGTAGAGTCTCACCAGTATCCGTACTGTTTACTCTAGTAATATATGTATTAAGAAATTGCAGATATCTGAGGTATATAAATGGACTAGCAGATGAAATTTAACTGGCTACAAATGGGTTAATTTAAGAGTTCCTGAAAACGAACACGTTCTGGGATCTCTGATCTCTACGTGATTGATGCATATGTATGGCATATTTGAGATAGTAAGATAACTGTCCATGCAACGCTTTGTTTGTGTGGGTTAGAATTTTGTAATGAATCCAGTACTTCACAGAAAGTCAATGAAGTTCCTTCAGTATAGGAGTTGCGTTTTTGCAACGAGATGTTCTGGGTCCATGCTTATAAAACTTTTAGTTGAGTCTGAGAACGTTCTCAAGCATTTGATTGGTCAGATTTGAGCCTTTGGCTCAAATCTGACCAATCAAAAGCTTGAGAACTCAAATCTGACCAATCAAAAGCTTGAGAACGAAACTCAGACTCAACTAAAAGCTTTATAAGCATGGACCCTGGTATGAAGGCGGAATGAAGTGTTCTGGACGTATTGCAATTTGTTCAATATGACCTTTGGAAACCCATTTAACCATTTCCTTCATATAAACGTGTTTTCACGCATTTGCAAACAGAGTAGACCCAGATCAGGAGCAGTATGATCAGGGTCTGCTCTGTTTGCCAATGGAGTTTAATAGATGTGTCTTTACTTTTTGAAATGGGTACAATGTTTAACCTTCTAAATTTCATTATAACTATTTTGTCCATGAATATGAAATTTGGAATAAGCATAAATCAGGGAAAGGTTTGATAGGACACTGCAAAAGTCTGATCTGTAAGTAACGACGATGAATATAGATCTATCAAGATCTGTTATTTCTCCACCAAACCATCCCATGCTGCTACTCATTTGAAACGTCTCTCAGAGAATATTCTAATGAGTAATTGTAATTACTTAGATGTTCTATATACGCTTATTATCTACAGTCATGTAGTGTAGAATACTCAGCAAACAAAGCAGAACCAGACCTGACGTAGTACTGAAAATGTAAACGAGCTGCTAATGCTTTATCACATATAAACACTCTTTTAGAGCTGTAACCTTGACTTCCCTTGGTTCTCACTGGTTCTTCCTAAAGTGTTATAAAATATAAGAACTTTTTTTTAAAAAAAAAAGTGCATTGTATACAGCACACCCTCTCTACAGCTATACAGAACCTTGAATATTCATGCCACAAATAATGACATCATGAACATTTGTGTGCTGCATGTTAAAAATGGCATATGTATACAGGTTGAAAAGGTCAGAATGAAGTAGCCCATCAATATATAACTATTTAGATCATACTCAGTGTGACAAGGCTTATACTTGCAAGAGGACTCTGAATGACAAACAAGGCAAGACATTTTCAGAGGGCCTCTCTAGGAGACCTCTGATCCGGATAGAGACTGTCTGCAAATGGCCCACACTGTTTGAAAATGGCAGTGTATGTCCCTGGTGTTTAGAGCTTATAAATCTCGACAGATGAGGCATATGAAATAGTGTAAACCTTGATCAAACGGGTCATGATCCCATTGATCCGAGTCTGCACTGTTTGTTCTACTGATTAATATTAACGGATTTCATCATCTTATATCTTTTTTGCAGGAATCCCTCATTTAGAATGAAATCAATGCAAAGGTCAGTTCATCTAACTTTACATGGAAGAAAATGGGTAATAGTTCCTTTATTGTCGCGGTGTTGTAAAACACAACTCAATCACTCACTCCTTTATTGTAGGCTTAGTTGATGTCCAATCTCCACGATAAGTGTTCGAAACAGTAGTGTTAACCACAGGGCACCGCCACAATGAATTATGAACCTCGACAGAAAAAATATATGAACACTAGATATATAGACAAGGGGTCGAACTTACTATTTACGAATTTTACCCCTCTCCCAAGTTATGCCTCTGTTGACATTCAATCAAACGGTATATCGGTTAAAGCTTTTTGCCAATAAGTAGTCTAATGTATAGCCTATGTAACTGCAAAGCGAAAAGCTCCTAGTTGAAACGGTTCTCAGACGCCATAGCGGAGAATCTCGAGAAACACGGTAATTTTGACAGGTCGGAAACGACCTCGCAACCACCCGCTTACCGACTAAACCAGCTATTTGAACGTTTGCCAGTGTCGAATCAGGGCCAGTATGCAATAGCTAGTAAGCAAATGTGACACTCACTACGAAAACTGCCTTCGATTAACTATGTTCACTTATGGACAGATGATATTGTCTCCAAACCATTTGTTTTAGCTTTCAGGATCCATTTTACGTCAAGTGACCAGTAATCAAATCTGCAAGCTGATTGGAAGAGGGTCCATTTTCGACCAATGAAATTTGTCATTACAATATTAGTCACGTGGTACAAACATGGTGTGGAGTTTGAATAAACTGGAAAATGTTCATTTGAACGCCCAAATTATACTTGTTAGAAGTTAATCGAATGCGGTTTTCGCTGTAAATGGAAAAGTAGTAAAGTCAAGCAGGCAAAGCCACATGCAAGACGCAACCACCACCAAAACACCGATAGACAGCATGACACACACACACACAACCACACACCAAAACGCACACACACACACACACACACACACACACACGAAATGAACACAGAAAACACCAAAAGACACACAAGAACCAGGGACAAACGTTCCACACATGAACAAATCACAAGCACAAAGACGCAAGGCAAACAAAAGGAAGGGTGACAAAGAGAGTACCGCCTTGGCACGGTCAGTAGCAAAAACACCACTGGGGGTTTAAACCGGTTTACGGACGTCCTAACCTCACACTTCTCTCAAAGTCACCCTAGCTTTACAAATATTGTAAATAAAGGTATCCCCGCTGGACTTATTACCCACAACATAGACGACGGTGAACACAGGACAACATGTAAAACATAGCATAATAACTGTGACAATCCGTCAAATATGTACTCAATGACTTTGCTGAAGTCAGAGCACCTGCAGGTAAGCCGTTAAGGGCACGAAAGGGAAAAAGTAATACATGAGTCTGGTAAGCTCATCCTGTATCCAAGTTTAAGAGTATACCATCATAGAGTACTACCCTCGGCCTGTCATCGCGCAAGCAAAGAGGAAAGCGTAGCTACCGACTGTAAAAGGGTCGATAGTCACAGTTGCTTACTAGCTATTGCATACTGGCCCTGATTCGACACTGGCAAACGTTCAAATAGCCGTTTTAGTCGGTAAGTAGGTGGTTGCGAGGTCGTTTCCTACCTGTCAAAATTACCGTGTTTTGGGGGATTCTCCTTTGAAGCTTCTGAGAACCGTTTCAATTAGGAGGTTTTCGCTTTCCAGTTACGTAGGCTATATATTAGACTACGTATTGGCAAAAAGCTTTACCTGATATACCGTTTGATTGAATGTCAACATAATTCATAATTCATTGTGACGGTGCCCTGTGGTATTACCTAGCCATGGAGGTGACTATTTAATCCTTAACTCCATGAATATTAATGTAAGAATTTATAACATCATGAATGTTAATTAGACCAATTGTTATAATAATACATGGACACTGGTAGTTTTGGTCATGGCAGAAACTGTAGAATCATGTTTATATCATGGCATAGGCAAACAGAGCAGGCTCTGATCAGAAGGCTCCAATAGGGGCCGTCTGATGTCGGGCTACTCTGTTTGCAATAACGTAAAAAAGAGTATCTACGGAGTTAAATGTTAAAGTTAAAATGTGGTAACATATTGATCTAATAAGAAGTTCATTAACGATAAAAGATTCAACCTTCAAAACGTTTTCTATACATACGTCACAATGATGTCAGCTAGGTATATACACGCGCGTTTCCTTGGCAACGTACATATGAACTAGGTACATTTAGTCTATAGTTCACGGTTTTAACCCATTATTTCATGAAAATGTATTAAGAGATCATGAATATATGAATATTAATTAACTGTATCTTTATAAAAAAAATATTGTGAACGAAGGAATTAATTACCATGACAGAAACTTTAGAATAATAACTATACTACATGTATGTCAAAAGCAAACAGAGCAGACCCTGATCAGACGACTCCTACAGAAAGTTAAATAGTACTATCCTGTAAACTTGCTACTTATCTCCTTAACCCCTTCCCTGTTCTATATTGATTCCAACTTTCAATACCTACTGAATATTCATTGACAAACTAGTTATAGTGATAGTTATATTGAATTATGGAAGGAGTGAAATTGTAACCATTTTAGAGAGTAAAGAAGCAGATGTATCAAATTCCATTAGCAACCAGAGCATATTTATCACAATGGTTTCAAACTACAAAGTTCTAAAATATTTCTTTTCTTTAGTTAATGCTCCTTTTCTGTAGATTTATTCCAAGATGTCGGGTCTAAAATAGCCTATCAGGTAATGGGTTAACTTGGTGTACTGTATGCCAATGCCGAATGTCGCTTTCACAAAAATCTCTTGATAAAAAACCTTGTGTCGGATCAAAATTCCACAGCCAGTTCCAGTCATTCCAGAAGTTATCCTGGTATTTTGTTTTCACGTAGGAGCATTATTTTCGTTTGGAGTATGTTTTCTTATCAAGGTCAGTTTTAACCCTTTACTCCATGAATATTCATGTAAGAAATAATGACATCTTGAATAATGATTAGATTAATTGTTATATTAGAAAATGGACAAAGGAATGTTTGGTCATGACAGAAACTGTAGAATCATAGCTATATAATATCAGAAGCAAACAGAGCGGACCCTGATCAGACGTCTATTACAGGGGCGGTCTGATCTGGATCTACTGTGTTTGCAAATGGGTAGAAAGGCGTATTTATGTAGAAAATGATTAATTTATACCTATATTAAACTGATACAGTGGTATAGAAAGGAAAGTATCTGTTTGTTGGTCTGTCTAGCAACCATACACACTAGTAACAAAACACAAACACGTTAAAATACGAGTATTTCTGACTTTTTATTTTCAAAGTTTATTGCTCTATCTATCACAGTGGTTTCAAAACTACGCAGTTTTAAAATTCTCTTTTTCTATATCTGATGCTCCTTTTCGGTAGATTTATTCAAAGAGGTTGGGTCTAAATCTAGTCTAGGTGGGGGTGAGTTACAGGGCGCATCTATGGAGTAAAGGGTTAAAAGAAGGCTGCATCCCATCAAATACCTGAAAATACCAACGGATATCATTAGCAGCAAATCGCAATTATAGTATAACTAGGACTATGTCCGTAGGACAAGGGTGCCACAATATCGGTGCATTACGGCAGTCAAACGGCATATTGTACAGTAAAACCCCTTTAAATCGGAATTCTATCAGAGAAGAATTTAGATACTAATAGGCAGGTTGCTGCTTAATGGAGGTTTAAAGTCATGTGGAAAGCTCCTAGATGAACTTTCTGCATAAATTCACTAACGTCTGGTTTAAAGGGGTTTTATTGTATAGCTAATACCAAATCATTAGAAAAAATAAAGGTTATTTTGTCAAGTTGATCTCAGATTATTTTCCCTAAACAGAACAGTTTTAGTAAATAAAATGTTAAAAATGAATATTGCTCAATTTTTGTTGGCGTGAACATTGAAAGATATACCTTGAAGCAGACGGCTCATTTTACAAATTTCAATACTTGGCATGGAAGAAATTAAATTGAAATCACTGGTGCATTTTTAAATATCACGATCTTCCAAAAACCAGCACGTGGGCGATTATGGCCTACAATGCAACACATGCTAATAATTCAAAACAGGATTATGTGAAAGTGCAGTTAAGAATATATTGTATCAAAACAATTACCATATTTGCGTGTAATGTGCACCAATATAGATTTAGACAAAATGTGTAGACCATCATCAGAAGGTCAATACATTTGCCTTCTTATTATAACCATACTGCATTGTTTGCTCCACATTTTTTCCAGATAATAAACCAAACTAAACATTGCCTAAAACACTCAGACTCCCGTTTTATTAAAAACCGTACAAATGAAATTATAGTAAGCCCTAATTTATGACAGTCGTCAATATTAAAATTCACACTAGTATGCAACAATTAACCAATGCCCTCATAGGTTATTTTTAGATCCAGTTTCTGTGAATAAATCTACCGAAAAGGAGCATTTACTAGAGAAAACAAAAAAATAGTATTGTGTAGTTTTGAAACCATTGTGAAAGATAGAGCATTTGCTCCTATGAGGCAAATGCTCTATGTATCACAACGGTTTCAAAACGTGACTTTTACAGAGGCGTCGAAAGGCGTCGATATGAAGGAATTGGTTAAAGCTAACTTCGTATGACAGAAATTATTGTAAACCCTAACACACGACGATTGCAACTTCCAGTATGTTAGAAATTTTCTAAGTAGTACGATCTATCATAAAACGGGTTCCAGGGGTTCGTCTCACGAGATATCTTACGAGCAAATTTATCGCGAATGCTACCTTACGACAATCGCTACCACCCCAGAGGCAGGAGTTGTATCGTGAGATCTTACCTTTGGCAAGTTATGTTAATTTCGTAAGATTGAAATTTTGTAACCATCGTCGTATGTTAGAACTTAGAACAATAATATCAGTCGTACGATCTTTCGCAAGACAGGTGCTAGTGACTCGTCTCACGGAATATCTTACGAAAAAACTGATCATACGTCCTTATTATGACAAACGCCACTATCATCAAAGCCGAAATTATCACATGTTCTAGCCTGTACCAAAGTAATTGAAACTATCGTACGTTCTAACATACGACGATGGAAATGTCCAGCTGCGATCGTCGTATGTTAGAATTAACGATGATTTCAGTCGTACAATCTTTCGTTAGACGGATCCAAGCCATCCATAGAATTTTGATGCAATTTACTGAAACTTACCTTTCGTCATATGTTTAAGTAGAGTGCGAACCGGCCTCCTGTTTTAGGTTCTGAAATAAAAGATAGTTGAACCTTGTCAAATACAGTAGTATTTATGTATGGTTTAAAAACGGATGGCTGCTAAAAGCTTAACTTCATGCTTGTTTATAGAAGAAATAAGGATATCAGATATATATTACGTCTTAAGGAAACTGTGTACAATTGATCAGAAAACTCCTATAGTGACTGACTGATCTTGGTCTACTATGTTTGCATATTTATGTGCCACCAGCCGTCTAGACACTGTAAAGCAGAATGAAAGTAAATGCAGAAATGAACTACCTGCATAGTTGTCGTCCAACATTAACCATTTCCCTCATATAAACGCCTGATTACACCTTTGCAAACAGAGTAGACCCAGATCAGACGGCTCCTATATAGGAGCCGTCTGGTCAGAGTCTGTCCTGTTTCTAATGACATGATATAAATCTGATTCTTCAGGTTTTGTCTAAGCCAAACCTCCCTTTAATAATTTACAGCAGACATCATTTTTTGTCATTTCTTTCATGAATATTCATAACGTGAAGAGATAAAACTACGCTATTATTATTTCTTACATAAAATATTGAGATAATGTGAAGGGATAGGAATACGACATTATTATTTCTTACATAAAATATTGAGATAATGTGAAGGGATAGGAATACGCCATTATTATTTCTTACATGAAATATTGAGATAATGTGAAGTGATATGGATACGACATTATTGTTTCTTAATGAGTGTTGGTAACAAAAGGGGGTTAATAAGACATTATTATTATCTCTTACATGAATAGTCGTAACATAGAGAGCTAGACATGCAAAATTTTGATAAGAATAAAGATTAGTATATGCACCTGCGTGATGAAGCTTGACAACCTATGGGCATCATGTTGTATCAAGTCTGAAATGAAAAAGAAAAAACACACAATGTAGTGAAAGACAGCAACATTTCGTCGAAAACAAAAACTCTCTAAATCATAGTTCCGCTACCCGCGACCTGAATCACGTTTACAAACAGCTTGGAACGAGATGAGACACCGAGTAACTCGGCGTTTCGTGAGAATCCAAGTTGTCTGACACTCGGTTAATACATGTAGTTCCTTAAAAGCTTGATCAAATCGAAATGGTCAAAATTACAACAGACCTTACTTTGAGCAGATATTGCTTTTAACATGGGTAATTGTTGATTCAGAGTTATAAGTAATATGCAATCCGAGAGTAAAACAGTTTCGAGCTAATGAGACGCCGAGTTACTCGACGTTTCAGTAGGATCTCAACTGAATGCAAATGTAATTTAACCCACAGAGGTCCGGATAAGATGCGTACATTTAAACATTTTAAAGAATAGCTCTTTTGTCTCTCCTTGCTCTTTAACCCTTTATCTCATAGACACATTCCTTTTCAAATATGCAATCAGTGAGTAAAACAATAAAGATCCTAATGCGACTCTAAGATACTCGGTATTTCAGTAGGATCCAAATTGTGTGTAAATATAACCTAACCCTTTATAGATATGTCCCTGACACATTTGCAAACAATATATTGTAGGGACCGTCTTGTCATGGTCTGCTCTGTTTTCTTATAGAATATATTAGATATGATTGCATACTATTTGGCATAGCTATTTATTCACGTATTTTATATAACAATATGAACCAATTAATAAGGATTAAGATGATTACAAGTTCTTACGATCAACGAGTCGAAGCACTGTGGCGTATCCGATTTGATGTATAAGGCTGTTCAACGTGTCATTCCCGGCGGCCTTCACAATCTCCACCAGAACTCGCTGGTCGTCAGAGGAGAGGTGTTGATAGGCTACACTAGCCAACAGAGTCTGCAGCATGCTATCCGTGTCCTTCTTTCCGACCTTAATTCATCATAGAAAATTAAAAACAGTAAAACTTCTCTAAAGTGAAAGACCCGATAATAAAACAGCGACCGGAACAAACTGTCCACGTTACAAACATGAGTGTTGTGAACTTTAGAAACAGTGTAAACGTTGATTTGATAGCACAACTGTCACTCATTGGCAAACTACAACAATCCGTGCTAATTTTGGAAACAGTTTTGATCCAATTGAAACGCCGGGTAGCCCGGTGTGTCTTAGAGATCAAACTGTTTGTTGAAAACTGTTTATTTTTTAAACAAATGGAAGAGAGTCTACTCCGTAATCTGAATAACATACATGTAACATTTATTGGCAAGCTAAATATAAACCCTTTCGCTGCCAACTTTTGTCGTCTTGTAACCTTTTCATATGCAATAATTTACGGTTTTCATTTTTTCTTTATTTTTGTTTCATAAAATAGTAACAGTAACAAACAGTTTCGATCCTGATGAGACGCCGAGTTACTCGGTGTCTCATCTGAATCCAAACTGTTTGCATAGGTAATGACAAATGCGACACGGCAGCTATTTTTAGATCCAACCACTTTGAATAAATCTACCGAAAAAGAGCATTAACTAGAGAAAAGGGCAATTTTATAATTTTGTAATTTGAAACCATTGTGATAAATAGAGCATTTGCTCCTATAGGAGCAAATGCTCTATTTATCACAATGGTTTCAACAGGTGATTTTAACAGAGACGTAGAGCTAAGGCGTATTTATGTAGGAAAGAGTTAATGCAACAAATATTACTTTCATGCAACAAATGAGTCCCCTATAGCTCCAATATCTCTAATAAATATCTGATTCTACAGCTTCAATTATGGTCAAACATTCTCCTGTACAAACGTGAATATGGCGACTGGTCTTGGGTCTTCACTGTTTTGTCCCGGCGTAGAACGAGCAAAATAGTTTAGCCTCAATTGGTAGCCGTCTGATCTGGGTCTGTTCTGTTTGCTTATGCAATACTACAAACCTGATTCTACAATTTGAGCCTTAGTAAAGTATTCCTTCTTCCCGATGCCAATATAAAACACAGGTGCTTAATATGCATACATTTATTATTCTTTAATGAATATTCATGGAGTAAAGGGTTGACAGAAGCCTTACCGCATGAACCGGTGCACCTGTGGTAGTCACGTGGTGTTCAATGTTCAATTCCTATAAACAAAAGATATGTACAGTTTTAGTTTTAACACAACACATACTGTCAGCCTTAAATAATGGGATCGAATTATGATAAAGAACAACCTCGCTGATCCAAAATTTGCTATTGTAATTTTTAACTATAGTAATCCCACTTTAATTCGACACTTTTAGTAAAGGAGAACTGAGGATTGTTTAGGCAGGTGGCAGCTCAATACAGGGTGATGCCCACACAGAAAGCCCAACGAGGAGCTGTCTACACGAGCGTCACCTGTCTTAAAAGATCGACAATGTTCCTTATCTGAGTATTCAGATAATCCAAGTATAACTGTATTAGAACATTACGTTAGGACATTAAAGTTACATGTATATAGACCAAACACATTCATCTTGCTCGTTTCGGCCTGAATTACCTTTTTCTACAACAGCAAAATACAGGATTGAGATACTGATCGGGTTCTACACTGTTTGCAAAGGCGTTAAGGGTTAACTCATTCTAAGCTGGTTCTCCAAAATATGTCTTATAAATCATTCTAATTTTCATTTGAATTGGTGTTTCTGCACGAATAATTTTTGTTCTTCGGCAGACAGATAGTGAAGCCAGGTTTTCTATGTACCATTGAAGTAATACACACACATTGGTTAATATAGTGCACACCATTTATAGCGATAACTTAATTAAGAACTTGACATCATTAAAACACTTGGTTGCATGGTGTAGTACGAACGTTTGTAGAACGCAACGCTCCTGTAGGAGCGTCTACGTAACTTTCTTCCTATATTTACCCTTACTGTGCGGGACACGAGTCACTAATGTCCTTTGCAAACAGTGCAGAACCAGATGAAATGACTCATAGAGGAACCCTCTCAACAGGGTCTGCCCTGTTTGTCATATTACATTTTTCTTTAGAAAAATCCCGAAATATTCGTCATAACCTTGACCTGTTTGAAATTTGGAATAGTCCATTTGAAAATTCAGCGTTGTAAGGGTTAAGTACCATCTAGCTTGAATGCCTAACGTTAGTCCTCTTTTAGGCGGTCGCTTTCAAGTACAGTTTTATATAAAAAT
Source organism: Azorinus chamasolen (assembly GCA_963576725.1). Classification (NCBI taxonomy): domain Eukaryota; kingdom Metazoa; phylum Mollusca; class Bivalvia; order Cardiida; family Solecurtidae; genus Azorinus; species Azorinus chamasolen. The sequence goes on from OY755244.1 coordinate 6,377,180, forward strand.
GCAGATAAGATACTTCAACATATACATGTACATACCTTGATCAAAGCTGCGGTAAGCTGATGGTCATCGGGGGAGGGCAGGTCTTAAAAAATAAATACAATAAAATATCTCCATAGCGACCACTCAATGAATAAACACGCGACTCCATAAGAGCATCTTGAGGCTTTCTCATTCTCCGGCAAATCACGACCTGAGTCACAACTGCCTAGCACCCATTGAATCCAGATGAGTCGACGAGTGTTTGACATTCGTTCAACATGTGTTTATCACAACCTTAACCCTTTCCCTTGTGTAAGCGCATTTTGACGCATCTGCAAACAGAGTAGACCAAGATCAAACGGCTCCAATAGGTCTGTTGCTTATGGTGAGATATAGATTTGATTCTAGAGCTTTTGCCTGAGCCAAAATGTCATGTGTTTATATGCCAATATAAAAAAATCATATTAATATTCAAAACGTCATTATTTTCTACATGAATTTTCATCAGGGAAAGGGTTAATTTTATCCAAAGAAGTTCAAATTGCGCTAGATCCAGATTCTTTTACAGAGGGGTAAATGAAAGGCGAGTTATCTGCATTATTTTCGTCCTGCGATCACCTACTACAGTTTCTGATAGGGCAAACTTTCCTTTGATAACCCATTACCTCATAGGCTATTTTAGATACAACCTCTTTGAATAAATATACCGAAAAGGAGTATTAAATAGAGAAAATGAGCCTTTTATAATTTTGTAGTTTGAAACCAAAGGACTTAAAGGAGCAAATGCTCTATTTAACACAATGGTTTCACAAAGTGACTTTTACGGAGTCGTCAAAAGAAGACAATATGAGGGAATGGGTTAATGTACAATTTGAAAAATTCATCTAACTGATATTCACGATATCATTACTTCTTACATGAATGTTCTTGGAAGTAAAGCGTTAATAAGCTGATGGATTCTGAGTATTAACGACATACTTGCCTTGCAAAAATACAAATTGCAAAAAGTATGGAGATACTGTCCGTTTCCGATGAGCACTTAATTAGCTTGAAAAATAAGATGGACTCGAATTAAATATAGCAAAATATCATGGACAGTAACATAACATTGATAGTAATAATAGTCTTTCAATATTATTAGTAAAATTGCAAACGACTAATATCTAATACCAGTGATTAGTGCTGGACACTTGAACTGTGTTCTAGGAAATAATGAACAAAATACTTTTAGAATTATTTAATTTAATTTAATTAATTATTTGGCCTAGAATCCCTTTTATGGTGAGTTCGTGATATGTTGTGTTAAACGCTGGTCAGTTTGGCATAGACTCCCTCCAAAATGATAATTATACATGTAGGTAAACAATTTATGTCAAACCATCTGGCCAAGCTGTGTTTTCTTTATTTCATAAATATTTTTCCAATGTTGATTATTATAATGATCTAACGATACTGCGATACACAATGGTCACATAACGCCCACTTCAAAGTTGTATTTCAGAATAAAGATTTCTTTCGGGAACACTCTCCAAAACCAAACACTATATAGAGAAAACATTCCAAAAAGGGAATTAATATGATACATAAACACTATATTAATGGAAAATAAAGTAGATCCGCTATAATAAACATAGTGTCTTTAAAAGCATGCGATTGCTTAACGTAGGACGAAATTAATGCAGAATTTTAAACGGGAGCTTTATGCATTACTTTTGTACTGCATGACGCTGTCACACACCTTTATAACCCAGAATCCAACCACTTTTCGTTGGTCTCTATCGACAAAATGCACTGTATATGCTTCAGTGGCTTAACCCTGTGTCTTCAGCTAATCGCGATCTGACTAACATTTATATACCGTAAAACCTTTCTATAACGACCACTAAATTGTGTTAATTAGTTGGAATTTAGGGCAGGTGGCTGCTTAAAGCAATGTGAAAGTAAAACAGAACGCTCCTAAACAGAACGCTCCTATAGGAGCGTTCTGTTTTACTTTCACATTACAGTAAGCAGCTACCTGCCTTTAACACAAAATACTTGATGTAATTTAGTGGCCGTTATAGAAAGGTTTTACTGTACAGTTTTAATCCTGATGAGGCTACAAGTAAATTCGGCGTCCATTCAATGTCCTTGCTGTTTGACACTTCATTATTAATTCAATTTGCAAACAGAACAGACCCTGGTCAGACGATTCCTGTTGGAGCCGTCTGATCTAGGTCTACTCTGTTTGCAAAATGCGTGACAACGCATTATAGTAGGGAAAGAGATAGGACGTGCGTTTAGACAAAAGACAATGTTCATAGCATGATGCAACAATAGCAGACGAGAGATTAAACAGACCTCAATGTGCATAGCATGGTTCAACAAAAGCAGACAGGATTTGACATTCGACAATATTTATAGCAGGGTTCACCAAAAGCAGACGAGGGTTTGGACAAAAGACATTGTTCATAGTATGGTTCAACAAAAGTAGGTGGGATTTGACACACGGCAATATTCATAAAATGGTTCACAAACAGACGATGAGAGTTGGGCAACCGACAATTGTTATAGCATGACTCAACAATAGGAGACGGGAGGTTGGGCATACGGATATGTTCATCGCATAGTTACAAAATCAGATGGGAGTGTGTATACATGTTAACATTCATAGCATGCTTCAGCAAAAGCATTTTGTAATTTGTACAAACAACATTGTACATAGTATCGTTCAACTAAAGTGAACAGGAGTTTTGCCAAACGACAAAGTTCATAGTATTGTTCAACTAAAGTGAACAGGAGTTTAGATAAACAACAATGTTCATAGTATTGTTCAACTAAAGCAGACGGGAGATTGATTAGTTACACGACAAGATTCAAAGGCTGATCCAACAATATTCGTGGCATTGTTCAAAAATGGCTGATGTCCGTTTTGACATACGACAATGTTCGTAGCAAGGTAACAAAAGCAGAAGAGAGTTCGGGTAAACGTCTATGTTCATAGTATGATTCAACAAAAGCAGATGGGTGAATGCTCGTAGCATGGTTAAAAAGGCAGACGGGAGTTTGGGCAGACGACAATAACCATAACACTAGTCTTACGGTCAATGACGGCGAGCACACGGGCGAAGCCGACCTTGTCGATGTAGGCTTCCAGTTCACCCTCATGGGTCTCCGCCACCAGTTCTAAGAACACAATCTTGTCCGTGCTACTAAGTTGCTTAAATCCATTGGAGTTATGGACACGGGTCAGAATGTCCAGAAAAGATGCACCAGCAATCGCGATGGCAACCGCAGCCACTGTTAGTGATACAGCCAACTTCATCATCTCTCACGTTTGCTCTGTGTTTGTACCTGTTGAAGTAGTTGAAGAACAGTAACCACTAACACATATGACCACTCAAAGAAATCTAATTATGGAGTTTACAAACATGTGGTATCTAAACACATGACAACTTTCTGCATTACTTTTGCCATGTATTATAAATAACATGTAAGTATGTAAAACACAGAAACTGGACAATCATTGGAGTGTTATTTAGATAGAAAGGCTAACACGCCTGTGAAATGTTTTGATGCGATCGCTTTCAAAATATTTAAGCCTTTGAATTAGCCCCTAGCATGGTAAAGGTTAAATACTCATACTAACATGGCACTACCCTTACATTTTACCACTGACCAACTTTCAATTGTCACTACACCTTTTGTTTAAATGCAAAACATTTGCATTTTGAAATTGGTATTACCTCATGCTAATTATCCACCATGCACATGCACGTTTTGACTCTAATATACAGTCTTATCAAGATTAGTACGAACTGATAATATTAGTCTAAAATTGTCAGTTATTACATAACTGCGGTGTGAAAGTGCCGAAACAGACCAATACATGTTTTAGTCAAATTAGCAGTAGAAACAACCGTCAGCTAAAGCCTGTTTCATCAAACAACTCTCAAAAGTTTATCGATTTGCATATGCATGGTATAATTCATTTGATGTTGACTTAAACTACTTTCATAAAGATTTTAAATGAAGAGTTACAGAGGTGTTTATCAAACAATGGAATAACTATATAGAAAACAGCAGCTCTCTTCGTTTATAAAAGAATTATAAACTGTCATTTGGCTCGGAAACATATCTAAACATCTTGCCTAAATATCTGAGAGACATCTGTACTAGGTTCAAACATTCAGTAAATAGTTTGAGAATATTTACTGGTAGATCTACTCACACTAGAGAAGATCGGAACATACGGTTTTGTACCTTCTACCAATGTTCAGATATTGAAGACGAATACCATTTCTTACTAGTTTGTCAAGTTTATAGAGAAATACGTAAAACGTATATATAGGTACGCATTACTAGAGACGTCCAAGTGTATTTAAATTTACTGAACTGAAATGCATACAACTCTCAATTATGAAAGGTTATCTAAATTTGTGTATGAAGTATGTAAGTTGCGTAAATCTAAAAGTGTTTTAAATGGATTGTGATACATTCATGCTAACAAGTCAGACTCCTAATAAGTAATGTTTATATTCATTTATGTATTACAGGTATGGATGTTTAACAGCAATACGTAGTTACGTGATATTTATTTACTTCTTATGTATATTTTTATGACTAGAAACTGTATCAGTTTATGTCAAAAGAAAAGATTATATTCTATGAAACTAAAGAAAAATGAAAATGTTACCTTACGAATTTTTTGACAGAACTGGCCAATTGGGATATTTAGGTAGTGGTTATAAACTGGAATGCAGACTTCCGTTATCGCGACAGTCTATATTTGGGTGACATATAGGACATGTTCCGATTCTCTTGGCTATATTAAGTTCTTCGTGACCACGGCCACTCTAATGTTTGTGATATATAGTAATACATCTTTTTATTGACAAACATTTGATGTTTAATCATTTATTCAATGCATACTCATTAAAGATTTAACGAAATCATGAATAGTAATTAGCTATGTTTTTATTATGGCACTACGAACAAGGGGATCACATGACAGAAACTGTAGAATCAGATTTATATCATTTCATAAGCAAATAGAGCAGGCAATGGTCAGAGTCTCCTACATACACCATCTAATATGGGTCTACTCCGTTAGCAACTTCATAAAATGTGTATTTATGGAGACAATGGTTAATGAAAAAGTAGTGAAGTCAAATAGGAAAAGTCACACACAAGACGCAGTCACCGCCAACACATATGTGACACATACATTAAACCATAAAGTTAGTCCTGATTTACGGAAAAAACGGTCATTCCTTTAAATATGGAAAACGAGCTACCTAACCTCTGAGTATATAATGTAGACCCAGATTAGAGAGCGCCTGGACCACTCTTCTCAACAGTGTTAACTCGCTGCCACGAGAAAATATGTGACAAAACAGTATGTTCCTCGATGAGGTGCCGAGTTTATTCTTGTTATATATGTATAAAGACATAGTAGATATCTGAAGTAGATAAATTCCATTTCAGATTCTATTTAACTGGTGGCATACGGGTTAACCTTCGGTGCCAAATTTCTAATTGTCGTCTGCAATCCAAATTTTGTTAAATCATTCGATACAATAAGGATATAGATAAATGCAAATTTCAAAAGAATAAAGCACGTGTATAGAAATAGAGAATGAGACAAAAAGTGAGTCCCTGATCAGACGCTGCCTTGAAAAGGCGGCGTCTGATCTGGGACTGCACTATTTGTCGTGGTGCATGTACACGCGAATTCGGCGGTGAAAGGGTTAACTAGAGAGTTGTATGTGAGTTGTTGCAGGAGTTAGTGAGTGAGTTGGGTTTAACGTCCGACCAACAGTATTTCAGTTATTTGCAGAAGGCACCCGCATGAGACAAGTTATAGTGCTGCCTCACTGAAATACCCCTGCCGCGGGCACATGACAAGGGCACCCCACTCAGTCACATTATCCTGACACCGGGCCGACCAGTCCTAGAACGACACCTTTTAATGTCGAGCGTAGACAAAAGAGCTACTAGTACCAACTTTTAACGACGTTTGGTCTGTCGCGGCCGGGGATCGAACCCACGACCTTCGTACCGCAGGCGGACGCTCTACCACTGAGCCGTGCGGATAATAACAAGATAACGACAGCGTTGTAGATAAGATACGTATAGATCAATCAAAACTCAACTCTAGCATGTAAGTGTAGTTGATGATCAATATATTAAACAGCTTCTGAGTCGTCGCTAGACCCGTCTGATGAGAATATGATGAGAACAGACTGATGAATCCAAGACCAACGACTGGGGTGAAGACGCGGTAACTAAAAAGGGTCTAAAACTAAGTATTTGCACAAAAAACGAACAAAAGTCAGACAGCAGATGCCACACGGACGTCCACAGCAACAAAACAAGTATATATGAAGTGCGCAAGTACATATGAAGTGCACAGGCACATATGAAGTGCGCACTTACATATTCAGTGCGGAAGCACATATGACGTGTGCAAGCGAATATGGAACTGATTACAGCTTGCAAACATTTTACAAATGTATACAGTAACACCTCTCTAAGCCGCAATTGTAGTAGATAAGAATTTGAATACTTTAAGGCAAGTGGCAGCTTAATGCAGGGTGAAAGTCATGCAGAAAGCTCCTAGTTAAGCTTTATGCATGACTTTCAGCGTGCATTAAGCTGCCACTTGTCTCCAAGACCGATATTTATACTACATTTTACGTCCGGTTTGGAATGTTTTACTCTAGTGGATGAAACTGGTGTAAAACATAATTTGCTTAGCAGGCTAAAGGTTAATCAAAATAACGAACTAACCGTGTTGCTTCATGTGCTTTATTAGACACAAACTCTATTAATTTTGATTACTGTGACCTTGACTTTGCTTAGTTCTCATTGCCATCACGACTGTGTTTGACATGTTTGTAAATTTCCCATTTTTTTTATTTCTTCCTAATCCGTGACAAAAAGATAAGAAATACTTTGGATATAGTGTTGACGTTTGTATACAAAACACCGTATCTACAACGACATAACCCTTTCCCTGTTGAATATTCATGTAAAAAGAATGACATAATGAATATTTATATTAATATATTCTATATCTTATTTAGTTGGAGTTTTAAAATGGCATATATGGACATGCTGTTTTGGTATGGATAGAAACTGTAGAGTCGGATACGTTACGTAAAGTAAATAAAGCAGACCCTGGTCTGGATCTTCTAGCACAAAATCCTCCATAAGCATGTGAGCCTTTAACCATTCGCTTGCTGAATTTTAAAATACATTTCTCCTTCTTTACCCATACCCTGTTGTATAATTACATATAGATTCACTGTGTACAAGTATCCCGCCATACAGTCACTGCTGTGTTGTGCACTGGTTGCACAATCAACTTGTAAATAGTGCAGACCCTGATGAGACAGCTCCTGCAGGAGCTGTCTCATCTGGGTCTTCACTTTTTACAGGTACGTATATTGACGTGACAAGCAAGCGAAGGGTTAAGAAGGTTACTACATACAGAACGAAATGTAATGAAGAAATTACCGTGTGGTCATTTCTGTATAACGTCCATCCTTCGTAAAGATTTTATAACAAAAATGGTGTCTACCGGTGGAGTACGCATCAGAGAATGATCGAAAATAACACTAGAGGCAGACAGTGTTCCCAGTCAAAACAACAGTCCGCTTAAATCAAGGAACGTGGGAATATTTTCCTGTGCCGTTGTTGAGCAAACAAAGCATAAAATTGTGTTATATTCTATGCAGCCGTTTAAGACTTACTTTGGAGCAAAACTTAATTACCATAAAAATATAATGAGACTTTAAATCAAAGTTCGATCAAACTCATCGAAAAGAAAAGATGTAACGCCATAAAAGCTTGTTTGCTTCCCAGCACCGGCTTTGAAGACATTACATCTGATCAAGGCCTACACTGTGACACTCTCTAGCAGCTGTAGTATTTTACATGTATTATCGAATTTGACAAACGGTATAGACAGTGACAAGGCTACGATGTGGCGATGCCATTTATCTGCACGGCTTGAATAAAACCAGTACAAGTACAAGCTCAAATAAAGGCACATCTAAGCCTATTACAGTAAAGTCATGTTAATACCACCACTGAAAGAAACATAATTCTGTATTTTTCAAAACATATGGTAGCTTAATGCAGGACAAAAGTTAAACAGAAAGCTACTTGAGCTTTCTATATGTTATGTGTCCGTTTGTTGTGTATCGACTCCTTCAACTCACGGTAGCTTTAAATCACGAAACTGACGTTTTAGCATACGACGATATTACAATCGACGATATATGTCTGCAAATAAGGTAATACATGTATTGTTTAGTGAAGTACATTAACCCTTTTCCTGTTAAATATTCATGTCAGAAATAATGAAATCATGAATATTTGTTTGCTCAAATAATTATTATGTAAGTACAAATGTAGTTGCTTTGACAAACAATGTAAAATCACATCTTCATGTATATCATATCAAAAGCAAACATAGTAGAACCTGGTCAGACGAATCCGTCTGATCTGAGTCTAGTCTGTTTGCAAATGCGTGAACAGAAGTTTACAATAGGGAAAGGGTAGGGACAGTGACTTTATTTTGTACGATCTTTCATAGGACGGACCCTAAGCATCTAGTGGGACAATCCTTATCGTGTTAGATTTTTCTACTACAGTGTTCATCTAACTGTTACAAGAATGTAATGTAAGAGCTGGTGACAGTATGCATGTTAATTAGATTAATTTTTAAAATGTCATGTTAACACAGGTTTTCATATGATAGAAACTGTGTAATCAGGTCTATATAAGCCCCTGATCTGACAACTCCTGCAGTCATAAGCTTAACACAATTCATTTGCCAGTACTTGTTACCGTCTTGTAATATTGTCATTGACACGAGTATTATTTTAAGTGTTATTGTTTTGTAGTATTGTCATTAGCACGGGTTTTATTTTAAGTGTTATTGTTTTGTAAGTATTGTCATTGACACGAGTATTATTTAAAGTGTTATTGTTTTGTAAGTATTGTCATTGGCATGGGTATTATTTTTAGTGTTATTGTCTTGTAAGTTTTGCTATTAGCATGAGTTTTATTTCAATTGTTATTGTTTTTTAAGTGAGGAAGTTCGATTTACAACGTTATAAATGTGGCTCTATTTCATCGCAATCAAATATCAACGTTTACCCTTTCAACCCAGATTACTCGATCGCTGTTTAACTAAATTGTATACAGAGTTCACTCAGTATGACATGCTAGAACATTTTGAATATAGGAGCACTTTGATCTTGGTCGACACTGTTTGCAAGTTGTCCACACCGTTTGTGAATTGCAGTGCATTTGTGTCCCGGGATGAAAACGTTAAACTGTTTATTCCCGTAGTCTCGAAAACAGTTTAAACCTTGATCAGGGTGTCCGTCAGGATTCTGCTCTTTCTGGTCTATTACATGTAACCCTTTCATCCATATAAAAACCTTTACACGCATTTGCAAACAGAGTAGACACAGATCAGACGGCTTCTACAGGAGCCGTCTGATCAGGTTTTTCTCTGTTTGCTTTTGACATGATATAGATCTGATTCCTCAGCTTTTGTCACATCAACACTTTCCGTTGAAAAGTTTACATTATAAAAACCAGTATATAAATATTCATAACGCCTTTTTTTCTTACATGAATACTAAACAGGTAAAGAGTTAATTAATGTAAAAGGATTTTCGCTATCTTATATCTCTTTTGCAAGAACCTTTTATATATATTGCGCATGTTGTGAAAGTCAGCTTGGACGAGATTACATAACTTTATGCTCATATATGGTCCTAAATGGGTTCAAATAGTCTGATGACTGTAAACTTAGATGATGCCCAATTCCCACGATATGTAGACGAAACAGTATTGACCTTCTATGGACGTTAACATTACAGTTGAAAACGTGATGTCATATTGAGCAATTAAGTACATCGTCAAAGATAACAGAACATGTCTATATATTCGCCAAAATGGTGTCAGTCAGGTACATATGCATATACAAGTGTCTAGTTTTGCAACGTAGATATTAACTGCTATAGGAAGGGTCAATTTCACGTTTTCAAATACAGCTTAAACTCGATACTTCGAAATCTTAATAATGAAAAACTAGAGGTTTGATTTTGTCACAAAAACAAATGTTTCCCCCATTCATCCTGTTTCCAATACACAAGTTTAATGTCTGTAACTCAAATGTTATCAGGGGGAGACAATTCAAAAAACCCAGGTGCACAACAACTCATGCTGATCAACATTCCTGTGAAGTTTAGACTCTAGCCCTATCGGTTTCAGAGATACGTGTGACATAAGTTTCTCTAATGTTCAGTTATCATATCAGGGGCAATAACTCAACAATTATCATGGGGAAATAATTAAAATAATAGTTGAACAACAACTCGTGCTGGTCAACATTCCTGAGAAGTTTGGTGACTCTAGCCGTACTGGTTTCAGAGATACGCGCGACAAAAAGTTTCTCTAATTGTAAGATATCATATCGAGGGCAATAACTCTACAATCATCAGGGGGAGACAATTCAACAACCCCAGGTACACAACAACTCATTCTGGTCAACATTCCTGTGAAATTTGTTTTATTTCATATTAAGTCATCAGAGGCATTAACTCAAGAATTATCAGGAAAGGCCATTCAATAACCCAAGGTTCACAACAGTTGATGCTGGTCAACATTCTTGTGAAGTTTGGTGACTCTAGCCCTATCGGTTTCAGAAATACGCCGACACAAAGTAAAGTTTGTCTAATTTTAAATCAGCAGGGGCAGTAACTCAAACGTTATTATGGGGAGACAATTAAAAACCAGGTGCACAACGACTTATGCTGGTGAATATTCCTGTGAAGTTTGTTTACTCTATCCCTTCTGGTTTCAGAGATACGCGCGACACAATATGTGTCTAATTTTAAGTTATCATATCTGGGGCAATAACTCCAAAGCTATCACGGGAGAAAAATCAAACACCCCAGTTTAGACTCTAGCCCTACCGGTTTCAGAGAAACGTGTGACATAAGTTTCTCTAATGTTAAGTTATCATATCAGGGGCAATAACTCAACAATTATCACGGGGATATAATTAAAATAATAGTTGAACAACAACTCGTGCTGGTCAGTATTCCTGTGAAGTTTGGTGACTCTAGCCCTACTGGTTTCAGAGATACGCGCCACAAGAAGTTTCTCTAATTTTAAGTTATCATATCAGGGTCAATAACTCAAGAATTATCAAGAGACAATTCAAACACCCCATGTGCACAACAAATCATGCTGGTGAACATTCCTGTGAAGTTTGGTGACTCTAGACCTATCGGTTTCAGAGATAATCGCGACATAAAGTTTGTGTAAATTTAAGTCATCAGGGGCAATAACTATAAAGTTGTCATGGGGAGACACTTTAAAACCCAGGTGCCTAACAACTAATGCTGGTGAACATTCCTGTGAAGTTTGTTGACTCAAGCCCTTCTGGTTTCAGAGATATGCGCGACACAAGTTTGTGACGGACAGATGGACGGACGGAGAGACGGACAGACATACAACTATGGCAAAATCAATGTCTCCCCATAAATGGGAGAAACATAATTTATGCCTTTTTAGACAGGTGGCTGCTTAGTGCAGGGTGAAAGCCACGCAGAAGGAGGAGCTTGCTGCCACCTGTTTTAAAGACCAACAATGATACTTGTTGTGGTGTTAGAATAATGAATATTTTACTGTACTATCATACTGCCCCCTATCCTGTCCCCTATAAACTTGCTATTTAACTCTTTCAGTGCCAAATATATTTCGCCGACAAACATTGTTGTCTGGGTTAAGTGTTGTCAATCCAACAGTTTGGATCAAGATGAGACGCCGAGTAACTTGGCATCTCATCTGAATCCAAGCCATTTGCAAATATAAAATCACAGGTCCATCCATTGCACCATGCCAAACCTGTCGCTGTCCCGCGATGGTGACGTTGAAATAGTTCAGTGAGTCTATATAGGCCCAATGTGTCAACCTTTTCGCTGCCAATGTCTCATCTCTGATTACCTATGCAAGCGGTTGGATCCAGAAGAGACGCCTAGTAACTCGGCGTCTCATCCGGATCCAGACTGTTTTACCGGGATTTGTTAAACAAAAATGAAGAAAAATAAAATAAAACTATGAAAATTGTATAAGTAGACAACGAGCAGTGAACCATAAAAATCAGAGCAGTCCACTGTTTTTTTCTCTTTTTTTTCTTTGTTGTTGGTTTGTTTGTTTTTTTGTTGTTGTTGTTGTTTGTTTTTTTGTTGTTGTTTTGTTTTTGGTTTTTCTTTTTGGTTTTTTTGGGGTTTTTTTTTTGGGGGGGGGGGGGGGTAGCATCCTGTCAGCATAACGACAGCAAACTTTATTTTCTTAACCTGCATGAGAAAATCGTGATTTTCCCCTGTTCAATCAATATAACCTTAGTTAGATGAACTGCAGCAATGCCGACACCCCTAAATCGCGGAACGTACCAAAATGTAAAGTACATTCACGGCTCACTGCTTGTCGTCTACCTATAGCAGACGACAAAGTTTGTGGACGACAGCAAAAGAGTTCAGACTATGGAACTGTTTTGCTGCCATACGTGTATCCGTGATGACATACGTAAACAGACGAGATGCCCTCGCCATGTTTTTATAAAGAATCTATGTTAAAAATATTAAAGTCATTATATTGAGATCTGAGTTAACCCTTTCTCTCATAGAGACGGCTCTGACCCATTTGTAAACAAAGCAGACCTAGATCAGACGGCTCCTACAGGAATTGCATAGATCTAATTTTACAGTTTTCATTACCAAAGTTCGTGTGCTTCCGCCATTATTAAAATTCTTGTAATAAATATTCATGAAGTAGTTGTTTTTACATGAATATCCATCATGTAAATGGTTAGTACACTGCGTATAACTAATATCCATCAGGTAAATGGTTAGTACAGTATGCGTATAACTAATATCCATCATGTAAATGGTTAGTACATTGCGTATAACTAATATCCATCAGGTAAATGGTTAGTACAGTATGCGTATAACTAATATCCATCATGTAAATGGTTGGTACAATATGCTGATAACTAATATCCATCATGTAAATGGTTAGTACAGTATATTCATGAAGTAGTTGTTTTTAAATGAATATCCATCATGTACATGTAAATGGTTAGTACAGTATGCGTATAACTAATATCCATCATGTAAATGGTTAGTATAGTATATTCATGTAGTAGTTGTTTTTAAATGAATATCCATCATGTACATGTAAATGGTTAGTACAGTATGCGTATAACTTTGTTCTGTATGCCAACGCCGAATGTCGCTTTCACAAAAAAACTCACTCAAGAAAAAATAGCCTGGTGTCGGATCAAAATCCCGTAGTAATTTCCAGCCCTTCCAACAGTCATGCGGGTATTGTTTCACTTTGGAGCATTCACCTTTAGCTGGGGTCAATTTTATCGAGATCATTTTAACCCTTCGCTTGCTGAATTTTAAAATGCATTTCTCCTTCTTTACCCATGCCCTGTTGTATAATTACATATATCTTCACTGTGTACTCATATTTCGCTGTGCAATCACTGCTGTGGAGTACACTGGTTGCACAATCAACTTGTAAATAGTGCAGACCCTGATGAGACAGCTCCTGCAGGAGCTTCTCATCTGGGTCTTCACTATTTACAGGTACGTATATTGACGTGAATAGCAAGCGAAGGGTTAATTAACACCGGTAGTAACCAGTTCACCGGTATAGCCTGCATGTGTATGTGTCTCTGTCTAGTAACTATACACCATAGTGACAAAATACGAAAACGTTAAATGGTTCAGATCCTTTATTTTCAAACAACAACGAAACAAACGGTTATCCACACGACGTTTAACCCTTTACTCCATGAATATTCATGTAAGAAATGATGATATTAATATTACCTAGCTGATTTTATTATAATGACATATGAACATACAATTATTTTGCCATGGCATAAACCGTAGAATCAGATCTACATTATTTCATAAGCAAACAGAGCAGACCCTGGTCGGACAGCTCCTACACGGGACCATCTGATCTGGGTATATTAGTTTGTAAAGATGGTAATAGGCGTATCTATGAAGTAAAGGGTTAAAATGGTACATGCCATCCAGAACCTGAAAAATACCAACAAATAGCATTAACAACATGCCATATGGTCAAAAGAAAGTTAAACTGAAAGTGAATTATTTAAGGTGGGTTTGTGTCGGGAGACTTCTTTAGATGTAAAGCAATGCATTAACTTCGTATCGCAATAGTAAAACTAAACTAGTATGCCCATAGGCCATGGTTATCCCCATGCTTGTGCATAAAGATAGTAAAATGGCATCTGATACAGCTAGCATCACAGGGCAAGAACAAAAGGAAATATACTTCTGTCAAAAATGAGTTCAGCTAATTCTTAATTAACAGAACCATTCCGGTCATAAATGTAAAATAATGAAGATTGAGTTAACCCATTTGCTCCCACGATCCCATATATTGGACTAATGCAAACAGTGTAGACTCTGATCAGCCGCCGCTTAACGCGGCGTCTGATCAGAGTCTACCCTGTTTGCTGATAGGAATTTCAATATAAAACCAGACATCCCTTACATAAAAAATGGACTAATACAATATAAAAGCATGGAAGAATCCACAGGGCGCAAATGGGTTAATCAAGTTTATTGCATACCAAACGAGTTTGCAAATAGGTATCTTGTAAGTTTAACATACATCATCCAAATTATTGTCTGGCGTGACCAGAAAGTTAGGCAGGTAAAAACCGCATTGTTTTTCATTAAAACCATCGTTATATGTTATATTACTGTAACCCTTGAAAAGCAAAACATAGATGTTATCGGTATTTGGCTGATATTTCAGTCTTTCAAATGCTAAGAAGAATTAGCACCGAAAATTGGTCCGGCCAGTACGATTGTAGGAGCATAATGACCATAAGTACTAAATGATAATCGATAATAGCGATGTTAAACTTTTACCCCATATTGCAATAAGAGTAGACCTAGTTCAGGCGGCTCGGACAGGACCTGTCCGGTCAGGGTCTGCTATGTTTAATTATGGAATATTATGGATATAATTATACAGTTTCTGCCATGGCCAATTTTTCCCGTGCTCATGTGCTATTATAAAATGCATTATACACAATATTTCTTACATAAATATTGAAAGAGTAAGGGTTAACTATCAAAAGTATCGAATATACATGAACAAGGTATAATCCGAACTTGTTTCTTCTTAACCCATTTGCTCCAACGATCCCATATATGGGACGTAGGCAAACAGTGTTGACTCTGATCAGACGCCGCATAATGCGGCGTCTGATCAGTGTCTACATTGTTTGCTGATAGGAATTTCAATATAAAACAAAACGAAATAGAAAATTTAGGCCAGGCACCCCTTAAATTAAAAAAGGACTAATCCAATTATAAACATGGAAGAATCCACTGGGTGAAAATGGGTTAATCAAATTCTTTGTTTCTTAGTCTGACATTTCTATTGAAATGAAACATAGATTATTTACTTAACCCATTCTCTCCTACTGACGCCTTTTACTACTCAGTAAAACTCATTATTAAACCATTGTGATAAATAGAGCATTTGCTTCATAGGAGCAAATGCTCTATTTATTTAAATGGTTTCGAAACTACACAATTCTAAAATTCTCCTTTTCTATAGTTAGTGCTCCGTTTTCGGTATAGTAATACAAAGAGGTTCGAGGACTTCACATTAACATTCATATTAACCGTTCGAATGCGGGAAACGAGTACTCTGTTAGTTGCAAACATTGTAGACCCAGATGAAATGGCTCCTAGGCTATTCCATTCTAACAGTTCAGAGTTATAAGGGTTAATGAAAAAATCTTACAAAGGGACTTTAATCCTTATTCCTGCGCTCAGTAAGTTGGCTGGCATCGTCCCATCTAGACCTAAGCTTTTCGACAATCGATTTATGTAATGGATACGATTAATGTAAGATAGAACATGTCTTAAGCGGTCATCCAAAAGCGGTAATCTATGTGTCTGTAATGTAGGTGGTAGCTTTATACAGGTCAAAAGTCACACAGAAAGCTACTATAGAGGGTTCATGCAAGAGCTGCCTGATCTGGATCTTCTCTGTGTGCAAAGGCATAAACATTAGTCTTATCTTTACATGAAATATGGAACAGTGTATGTGTGACTACTTACATGACCACTGTGGTCCTTAATTAAGAGGATGGCCGTGTGGAAGGTGCTGAAAGAGAAAGTAAGCATATAAAGCCAGACATAACGATTATGATGAAGTTGAATGTTTGCACTGGTATATGAATACATGATGCTTTAGCCGTGGCAGAAACTGTAAAAAGCAGATATGTACGAGTCCCTATATAAACAGAGCAGTCCCTGATTAGACGGCTTTTATAGGAATTGTCTGATCTAGGTCTTCTCTGTTTGCAAAGGCGAAAAATTGCATTTCTATCAGGTAAAAAGGCTAGTCTTGACGTGATGTGTCATGGATACTTTCGGTGCAACTCCGCTAAAAATATATGACGTGCATGCATCGCGACCGTCTAAGACTGTTAACTCCTCTCACCGCTGTCTGCGACTTAATTTGCATTTGCGAAAAGTTGAGATCCAGATGAGACACCAAACAAGTTGAGGTGTTAATGATCCAAGCTGTTCGGCGCTCGATCTAAGTCCATGCTTATATAGAGAATAATAGGTTAGTGCCGTAGATGGGACGCCTTTATCCGACGAGGGGAGAAAACGTTGAGGTGAGGCTTGCCGAGCCTCAACTGTTTTCTCTCCGAGTCGGATAAAGGCGTCCCATCTACGGCACTAACCTATTATTCGATTTATCCAGTCAATTTAGTTAAATATCTTTTTTTCATAGACTCATATTTAACATAACACTCTTGAAATAATTTACATTGAAAATGCGGTTTTTCGATCAACGGATCCCTCCCTTTTCATTTCCATTTAGACGTAAATAGATCTAATGAGCTACCACAGAGGAAAATAGTTTCGATACTTGCATTACAAGAGGGGAAAACGTGGTTGAATTTGAAAAATAAGATGATTTGAATCGAGGGTCGATAAGTTATTTCAAACAGACATGGTTATATTCCCTGGTCAAATTCGAGTTCCGTAGTCTCGGTTTCTATTTTTAGATAGACCTAACGTCACTCATAAATCGATGGAACTGAACGGGCTATATTTAGGTCTATGACTATCACTGCCCCTGTAAGAGTTTATCAATCAAATTATCATGAGAGTGAAAAGAAAAACATTTACTATTTACTTCCAGGCTTGATTTTATCAAAAACGCGTTTCGCTAGCGGTGGATTAAATTAATAAAACTGATAAATCAACGTCAATTTCTATGTAGCCTCAGTGGCGTAATCGGTAAGCACGACGTCTTTAGAGTGATTAGAACTGGTTTTTGTATGATCAGGCGCGGGTTCGAATCCAGCTATAGCCAATTGTTTTTATTTTTTCTCATTTGAATACTTTTTTTTGGTGAATTTTCTGTTAGATCTATTTCGTCAACATGATTTTTATGCATATTTACAGAAAATTAAAATAGTTCCATGGTTATAGAATCATTACGCCTATCTACTAACCTAATAAACCTTCTGCTACCGGAAGTAACCTAATAAACCTAAGTTTATCTGCACCCCCTTTATTATGTCACTAGAGAAGCCTGGTGACTGGATAAAAAGCTTTTAGTTGAGTCTGAGTTTCGTTCTCAAGCTTTTGATTGGTCAGATTTGAGTTCTCAAGCTTTTGATTGGTCAGATTTGAGCCAGAGGCTCAAATCTGACCAATCAAAAACTTGAGAACGAACTCAGACTCATCTAAAAGTTTTATAAGCATGGACCCAGTTTCTAAAAGGCTTTTGCGTATCGGAAGCAAGTAAAACATGAGTATTTGGGTTATTTTACTCAGAGCATATAGGTTTTTCCTTTACTTTGGAAGTTTCGGAGATGTCACATCCATAACAGTTTTGCCGATGAAGGGATGTGACATCTCCGAAAATTCCAAGGTAAAGGAAAAAAACTATTTGCTCTGAGTAAAAGAACCCAAATACTCATGCAAGATCCAGAGCAGAGAAACCTCTTTGCATTTAAGTAAAACTTACTCTTGATCATAGTTTAACCCATTCCCTCATATTTACACCTTTTGACGCTTCTGTAAAAGTCACTTCTTGAAACCATTGTTATAAATAGAGAATATATATGAGGAAATAGATTAAACAGACATTATTTGTTGATGATAAGGGTTAAAATGTACCTGCTCCATGGCCATGCTCAGGCGGTGAGAGTCGGCTTCTGGTAACGCTGTAACAGGATACAAACAAAAAGAGTGTGTTACACCGTTAAATGCGTATACTAGTATCCTTTTATGTATTAACAGTTCTTCAGATTATTTCACTAGCGTAATAAATGTCAGAACGACCAGGTACAAACATGCTGGCTGGTGATAACTATGATGTAAGATTGCATCCATAATCGGAAAAAGCTTACAAAATATAAGATACTTTGCGTACAATTAACGTGTCTGAACAGTCATGTGATAAGTAAGAGGCGTGACAAGCCGTCCAGACCCCCTTTATGCAGAGTTACAGTTGAGAGTTAGGCCATGCTAGAATTTTAGTACCAAGAATATCCTAGCCAAATTATTTTGGACTTCCTGTAATTTTACTGTTTGTAGATTACCACTGTTATACATTACGAGCTTGAATTTCAGGATGCATAATAAATTCATAAAAAATAACATCGGTGCAGTTTTCGTTCTACTAACTCCTCAACATACAAACAATCTTTAACGATATATTCTTCAACTTTTCACAGTTCAACTCTATACTACACGTGGTCGTTTGATGCAGTTTGGTAGTAAATCAATTGTCAATTAAACAATACATACAATCAACTCAGTCGATGTCCTATTGTAATTTGGGGTACTATAATCTGATACTATGGACCGTGCGACCAAAGTTACTTGATGTGAGTATTAAGTTCCGATTAGCGTTACCACTCTAATAGCAGAAGAAATTATCATACATTCTAGTGTACATCAATTAATAATGACTGTGCCAAAGAAATTCTAACGTGCGACTATCGCCACTTGCAATAATATTTAGCAAGACACAACCCTGCCCCCGAGCTTGCCCAGAATCGGACCAATCAGATACTTGAGAATGATCTCAGACTCCGACGTTTTATAACCTTGGACCCAGGTGTATAGACATACGATCAAACATTGTAAATTATTTCGAAGGAAGACACAAAGTAAAAGTTATGTATATAAGGTTTTATTAAAATATGCATTCTGATACTGTATAACCCCCTTTAAACCGAAATTCTAGAAGAGAAAGATTTAGATTTTTTAGGTATCCAGGAGGCTGCTTAATGCAGATGGAAGTCATGCAGACAACTCCTAGAGGAGTCTTCTTCATGACTTTCATCATGCCAATAAGCTGCCACCTGTCTCCAAGACTGATATTTATACTAAATCGAACGTCCGATTTAGAGCGGTTTTACTGTAGTTACAAATACACATGCAAAATGATACGACTTACCATCAAGAAGTGAAAGAATGCGGGCGTACCCAACGTTCTGTATCATCTGCTCCAGTGTGTTTGAACTTACAGCTTTGACTATTTCCGTTACAAGCTGGCGATCTTCTGTACTCAGATGTTGGAAGGCACTATTTGCTTCCATTTGTTTCAGTAGAGCGGCAAGATCCCTTCTGCCAACCTATTGTGAATTTTTATCCGCATTATCAAGAGCCAGATTAACCCTTTCACCGCCAATATCGCACAAATCCACCAAAAACAAATAGTGCAGTCCAAAATCAAGGACTTCACTTTTTTCTCTATCTCTATTCCTGTATTTGTGCTTTATTCCTTTGAATTTTGCATTTAATTTAATTTAATCTAATTTCTTTATTTATCTGAATGATTTAACAAACTTGGATTGTAGACGCCAATTAGAAAGTTGGCGTCGAAAGGGTTAAACCCTTGTCTTGCTCTAAAACTGATGTCTGCCATGTCTCTGACATATGGCAAATTGACTTTCTTCCGATTTGATCAAAACGTGCAAAGGACAGCAAGTATTGTTAACTAATATTTATAACAACTTCCTTCCTTCATTGTACTCAATAATGTTTACACCAACTACTCCATAGATACACTTTTAGCGCATTTGCAAACAGAGGAGACCAAAATCAGAAGGCCTTGTAGCCTGGATCTGCATTGTTTGCTTATGAAGTAGATCTAATTTCTGATTCTACAGTTAAAATCATGTCTCAAAGTTCCTGTATTAATACGACATTATAAAAATTCAACTGAATAATTTCCATGCAGTCATTCATCAGTTAAATAGGTCAATGGTTATCAGATACTGTATCGAGGGCTTGGTGGAAAACTATTCTAACTCCTTCACTTTAGTGAAGGGGTTAGAATAGTTTTGCACCAAGCCCTCGGTATACAAATGGTTGCATGTGTTTTTGTCCTTTCTTTTCACAAAAACTAAAAACTGGAATTGATGTATCAATATCATATAATATATTAAACCATACTCACAGGATTCAAGGGGCTATTGGTTACAGAACCCTGGTTGGTTTCTTTATTTAACTCCTGGAAAAAAACGATAGGTAGCATTGTAAGATACACAAATGAGGTTTCAACACTGTGTGAATTGAGTATTTGACTCGTTGGCGAAATGTCAAAAAGTAAATTCCCTCCAAACCTTTTACGCAGGTTGCTGCTTAATGCAGGGTGAAAGTCAAGCAGAAAGCTCCTAAAGGAGTTTTCTGCGTGACTTTCATCCTGCATTACGCTGCCACCTGTCTCATAGATCTATATTTATACTGAATTTAACGTCCGGCTTTAGACTGGTGATACTGTATACTCACTGTGTGAACAGTTTGTAGTTTAATAAGCTGCAATGTATCTGAAAGATGTCTTGGACATAGTGAACTAGTTTCTACAGAAACATTTTATTCAAACACTCAAACTTTATTGCTGATTTAAAAAATGTCATGTATTTACCTCCTACAATCACCTATTCAGACATCCCTTGTAGGAGCCGTCAGATCAGGATTTGCTGTTTGTTTATGGAGTTATGTAAATCTGATTCCACAGTAACCAATACCTCCTTTGCTCTTATATCATTATAAAAATGCATATAATAATTATTCATACAGCCATTATGAACCATTGCCCTCATATAAATGATTTTTACACATTTGCAAACAGAGAAGACCCAGATCAGGGTCTGCTCTGTTTATAAAGGTATACTATATCTAACTCCACATATTCTATAAATACCAAAATACCCTGTGTACATGTCCCACTGTAAAAAAGCAATATCCATGATGTAATTATTTCATACATGAATATTCAACAGAATAAAGGTTAACTACTGCATGTATAAGGCTAATGCTGTACCTACTGTAAAACATAACGGTCTATTAACCCCCCGGTCTCCTGTTTTTATTGTTACTGCCTTCCAATTCTTTTACTGGCACTTGATCCAGAAATACTATAGTTTATTGATAGCGCCTAGTACAGTATAACACCACTAGTTCGAGCATAAAAAAATCGACATACTTCTGGGCGACAGAGGCAGGTGGTAGCTTAATGCAGGAGGAAAGTTATGCAGAAATATTTATTCTGCATAACGTTTGCCCTGCATTAAGCAGCCGCCTGCTTGTAAAGGCAGACATGTTTATTAATTAAGTGATTGTCTATGTAGATGTTTATAAATACACTATAGTCATTTTCCGTTCTAGTACCAGTGGGTTCGTTGAAGTTTTGGCAAAATGTCGAAAAAAACCAACCCAGATAAGATGCCGAGCGCACCGGAGTCGCGTCTGGATACAACCTGTTTTGCCTAATCTTTTCCTTCAAATAAACGTGTTTTCACGCATTTGCAAACAGAGTAGACCGAGATCAGGCGGTTCCTATAGGAGCCATCTGATCAGGACCTGCTCTGTTTCCTAGCGTAATTTGAAAGATCTGCTTGTTTAGTTTCTAAAATGGCAACAGTGTTCTACCATCCATATTTCATTGTAACTTTTTTGTTTTTAAATCTTCAGTAGGTATTGAAAGTTGGAATAAATATAGAACAGGGAAAGGGTTAAGAATGCCAGTTAGGTCGACAATTAACACGACGATGTTACATTTGGCGCCCAACGTAAATAACCCATAAGGTGATTTATATGAAGATAATTTGAGGATTATATGAAGATAATGTGTAATAATAAGAAACTCGTGGAGTGTTCTTTGAGTAAGAATTCGGGACGAATTCTTGTGTAGAGGGGGTGTGTGTAGCCGGGTAGAGATTATGGTGAATTAAGTTGATAGGCTTTACTGTGTGGCTTGGTAGCTCAGTCGGTAGAGTGTTGGCATGGTAAGCCAGAGGCCCTGGGTTCGAGTCCCAGTCGAGTCACAACTTTTTCACCATGTTACACGGTTCACTGTTTCAGTGTTGTTGTTTTTTCTGGTCCTTCGGGATCTTATGTTTCAATCTTTTTACTAATAAAAACTGAACCGCTTAAGCCGGTGCTAGGGGCATGAATAGTGTTGCACTTTGAACAGACTCAATAAAACTAAGTCTGCAATTTTCTCTTTTCACATTGCTACCTTTACTCTCCTATTTTCGAAATTTAGAAAAAGTTTACAGAAATATGACCAACCTCCGCAAATAAATGGGTAAGAAGGTGTGCTTCTGTCTCAGGCAAACCTTCAGAAAAAGAACAGATACGTGTTATCAGATAAGTTCAACGCTTTATTCCATAAACTAACACTTTTGCAAAAATAATATAAAATGTTATAATTGTGTAGTTTTGAAACCTTTGTGACAATTAGAGCATTTTCTCCTAAGAAGAAAATTCTCTATCAATCACAATGGTTTCATAAAGTAACTTTTACAGAGACGTAGAAATACGTATTTATGGAGGAAAGGGTTAAAAGAACAAACAGTCTGTGATCGAAAATGAAACTAAATAAAAAATGAACATGGATTTTATTTATAATGTGTCAAATTTCATGTATACTTTAATATAAAATGGATAATACAGGAGTCGTCTGATCTGGGTGTACTCTGTTTGCAAAGGTGTAAAACATTTTTATGAAATAATTTTTTAACAGTATTAACCCATTACCTCATAGGCATTTTTACACAGGCGTCAAAAGGCGTTAATATAAGGGAATGGGTTAAATGAACAATTCCACTTCGAAACATCAGCATTTTAATGCTTAAAGATGTATTATGCGCATTTTTCGTATTAATCAATCGACACCAAAAGCTGTACATGTATACATACACTGAAAATAATGCGTACAACCAATTTTCCGACAGGATATATCTGTTCAGCTAAATATTATCCCTATCCGAATACTGCTAAATCCTTAAAATGTCTCCTTTTTAGAAACCGGAATTTACGGAAATTAGCGGACATCTTCGGCCAAGTTCTGAATGACTCCGATTCTATTTCCGAACAACGCTTTGAATATTAATTAGGTTTTTACCACATGTGCAATGGTTGACACTGGTTTTTTTTAACTAAATGATAGAATTTATTCAGGAAAATAAGGCAATATGCCCATCTTAACACATATAATTTACATGCAAATAAGCTAAATATACCGTTCAATGAAGTCAATCAAATATAACGGTCAAACGGAGCAAACTCATACAGTTGCATCGAATGATTATTTCCGGTACGTAAAAAGTTGAATCTTACGACAGATTACGACTAATTGCGAAGGCTGTTCTGTTGGTTTCCGTAGCAATCCATTTTTCTACTTTTTTATAAACAAACAGCCATTTACTGGCCGTAATGTTTAGCGTTAATTAAGTGCTAAGGTACATAGATTCCAATTCTGAAGTCAGTTCGAAACGCAAAATTTGCGCAGTATACATCTTTAAGGTTGCGATTAATTCATACACAACACTACAAACTGCGTACTCACTGTCGAGCAACTGAAGGACAGTCTGGAATCCAATTGTGTCTATGTAAGCCTTCAGCTCACCTGCCTCAGCCTCAGCAACCAGCTCTATAACGAGAACCTGCTCAGTATGGGTGAGATTTTTGAAGACTGGGGAGGTGTGCACTGCCTTCAGAGTGTCAAGGAGAGTTGCATCAGCTAGCGATGTCAGGCAAACAAACACCAAAACAGGTAATAGGCTCATCATGTTTCTGATGTTTTAATTAACACGCTGTGAATAGAGATGGGAACATAGATTAAGATCCGATATCTTAAATTAATCCTTTCACTCATATAAACGTGTTTTCACGCATTCGTAAAAGAGTAGACCCAGATCAGACGGCTCCTATAGGAGCCGTCTGATCAGGGTCTGCTCTGTTTGCTGAAATAAGTGGATAGATCTGTTTCTATACTTTCTAAAATGGCTACAATGTGCCACCTACCATATTTCATTCAAAATAATTTTCCAAGAATATTCAGAAGGTAATGGAATCTGTAATAAACATAGAACAGAGAAAGGCCTGTCCATAGCAATATATTCTACAATAAACACCAATATCCTCTATAATAAGGTACTGCATATTAATGCCCCAACCAAGTAGGATACAGCCTCACCCCCAATAAAATACGATATACAATAAAAAATATCTCACCTCTAGTAAGGTAAGATGCAATATCTCCTCCTTTAAAGAAATGTATGCTATACCATTATCAACCCTTTACACATTCAACATCTATGTAAGAAATTATGATTTCATTAATATTTATTAGCTTAATTTTTATGATGTAAACTTTTCAAGGAAGTGTTTTGCTTTGACAAGAGCTATAGAAGCAGCTCTATATCATTTCAAAACAAATAGAGAAGACCCTGATCAGACGGGTCCAATAGGAACCGCCTGATATGGGTTTACTCTGCAAATCTGTGAAAAGACCTTTACATGTACTTGAAGGAAAGAATTAACCCAATACAGTAAGGCATGTCAATATCAAAATTACGTCCAATGAAGCAAGACATGTCACTACCAATATTACTCCAATGATATAAAGTGCATCATTACCAATATATATCCCCTAGTAACTTAACATGCATCCTGAATATTTGATATTTATGATGAAAGGTATTACATGTACATTGTCAACATGATTACTTTGAACGTTGTTTGAAGCCATTTTTAATGTAATCAGGTACGACATTGTATTAAATTATATCTTCTTTTTTATTCAATTATTTTGTTTAGTCGTTGAAATACATACTCCAATAATATACATGTAGTCTATGGTACGTTTTACAAATCTTCAATGTCTTATATAAAAGGGTGAAATTGAAATAATGAAATCGCCATTTTTTGACGAAATCCTATGTCGTATCAGCTTTTGGAATCGTTTGTTGTATCAGTCTTCAGAATCGTTTATTGTAAAACTCTTCAGAATAGTTTATTGTAACACTCTTCAGAATCGTTTCTTCACGGTGATTCTAAACAGTAGTAGAAACGTTAGCGTTTGGTAGAGTACTAAGGCAGATGTTCTTGAAAACAAAACACGTATTGTCTGTAGATACGCCAGACTGCTTTAAATTTTGACATGCCTTTAATTATACATGTGGTTCGAATCCAAATCAGATGTCGAAAGAATAGTTATATAAGGATTGACATGATACAAATAATAATTCCACAGGGCATTTTCGAAAGAGTGGTGTGTGTATTTGTTTGGGTATTATAAATAACTATATTACCCTGAAGTGAAACAAAACACATTGTTTGCAAATGTCACATCACTCGAAGTATGACCAGGGCCCATGCTTATAAAGCTTTTAAGTTGAGTCTGAGATCGTTCTCAAGCTTTTGATTGGTCAGATTTGAGTTCCGAAGCTTTTGATTGGTCAGATTTGAGCCAAAGGCTCAAATCTGACCAATCAAAAGCTTGAGAACGAACTCAGACTCAACTAAAAGTTTTATAAGCATGGACCCTGGATTACTACCACTTTGAACTCCGACCTAGGTGAAATAAGCAACTACATTTGAACCCTTTCCCTTATGTAAGTTCATTTTCGCGCTGATCAGGGTATTCTCTGTTTGCTTATGGTGTAATATGTATATATATTATTCTACAGGGTCTGTCTGAGCAAAAGTGTCCTTTGTTCAATATGTCATTATTATAGATAATCTTATTAATATCCACGCATCCTTATTTCTTACATGAATATGCAACAGAGAAATTAGTAATACAATATAGTAGAGTTTATTTTATTTAATATGATGAGATTAAATTTGATGGAAGGTTTAGACTGACAAACAGTGCAGACTCATCCAGGGGTTCTTTGATCTACTTCACCGCTGTATAAAGGTCAGTTATGTCATCTCTGATTAACCCTTTACTTCATATATATACGCGTTTTCACGCAGTTGGGTATAGAGTAGACCCAGCTCAGATGGCTTCTAAAGGTCTGGTCAGGTTCAGTTCTGTTATGTAATTATACATGTCGGTTTCTACAGTTTTTACCAGGACCAAAGTCTATCTTGTTTTTATTATAACTCAGTATATCCGTCAATGCAAATCTCACATAGACCTAAAATGTGATCATATGATATACATGTATCACCCTCAGAATGAGTTTCTATGTGAATATATCTGTATCAAAACCACAAATCTAACATCATCATCACTGCTATGACCACCGACTCCAAAATGTCTGTTCTCTCTCTCTCTCTCTCTCTCTCTCTCTCTCTCTCTCTCTCTCTCTCTCTCTCTCTCTCTCTCTCTCTCTCTCTCTCTCTCTCTCTCTCTCTCTCTCTCTCTCTAAGTCTCACTCACATACACAATGCTATCACCTTTATGGCATTTTATTGCATTTTATTGCATAATTATACAACATATATTCGGAAGTATGCATGTACAATAATGCATGCATGGCGTCGTTGCGCTCAGCACTTGACGTTATTTCATGACGTCATTTGATGACGTCATTAATTTTAAAATAACAACTCAATTTAACCATGTTGCTGGATCAACATAATTATCTATGGCTGGATGCATTTACCAATTTTGACATGATTATCTTTGATAAAGGCCCCGTAGTGGTCAACTATTAGATAAGAGCTATTTCAGTATTTATATATTATCTTATTTCCCTTTTTGGAATATTATCTTCATTGCTTATTTGTTTCAATTGTAAAAATAACTATTATTGTACTTCTAAAGTGTTTCGGTATAATGAAATAATTAACAAATAACTGTCGGGGTGATAGAGGATATTATCAATCCTTAAACTGTCATATTTACCCCTTAAGCTAATTAATCTTCACATTGGCATTTTAAATAAATATTCATGGAGTAAAAGGTTAACAGGGTCATCATGCTATGCATATTGTTGGAAAGAGTCTACACCTATATCAATCGAAGCCACGTTGTTCCAGCGCATTTGAAAGGGGACATTCTCGTTATATACAGTAAAACCTCTCTATAACGGCCACTAAATTACATCAAGTATTTTGTGTTAAAGGCAGGCAACTGCTTAAAGCAAGGTGAAAGTAAAACAGAACGCTCCGTTATAGAGAGTTTTTTTGTAATGCTGAATCCGATACGTAAAACGTCTGTAGAAAGCACATATATCCAATCATTAGTTTGCTCTAACAGTGAAGTCCTTCTATAAACGACCACTCAAAAGAAGTATATTTCTGGATTTTGTAAACACGTAGTTGCTTATACAGGACAAAAATTATGTTAGAGTATATAGTTCCTTTGGGAAATTTCTTCATTAGTTTTGCCCTGCATTAAGCCTTTCCCTGATAAATATCCTTGTCGGAAATAATGCCGTCATGAATATTAATAAGATTATTACTTATAATGGCATATGGAAACGTGACATTCAAGGATACTGGCATTGTGCTTCAACGAATTCCCGCATATTGACGCATTTTTACGCCTAGTAAAAGTCACTTTTTGAAACCATTGTGATAAACCTGCCTTTAAAGACTCATTTTTATAAAGCAGGTGGCCGCTTTAACGAAACTCCGCTGTATAACACAGGAACAATCAAAAATGTGCATTGTTTCCATGTACGCTTTAAAATATATCTATCTCTAAACGAAATCTATGAGGAAAGGGCATAAACAAATTGAAAAGATAAGCTCCTTGAGGCATTTTTGAAAACAAAACAAATTAGCAGTTTGTTATAGCTTTTATCTCACCTGATGTATGTGCACCGATCTTCGAGTATGCTAGTTTGCCTTCTAAAGTTCCTTATCAAGTGACCAGGGATACCAATACCGTGACACAACCCTTTAGTTGGCTAACAAGGGGGAGAATTCACTTTCAATAATAGTGCTGTACTTTCCAACACAAATGTTTATGCAACACTCCAATTACGGTTCTGTTAATAGTGTTAATCAATGTTAATCTCAATAACTGGATGTTATATCAACCACTGAAAGTGTCACTAAGAGACAATATCAAAACACCATTCCATTTCGAATTTAATCCTTACCTCCATAAACACGCCTTTCTATGCCACTTTATGAAACCATTGTGATAAATAGAGCATTTGCTCCTTAGGACCAAATGCTATATTAATCACAATGATTTCTAAACTACAAAATTCTAAAACTTTTCCTTTTCTCTATTAAATGCCCCTTTCGGGTAGATTTATTCAAAGAGGTTGGGTCTGAAAATAGTTTATGAGGGAATGGGTTAATCCTTACCCCTAATTGAAACAAAGAGATGACATCTGTACAAATTGACTATCGGACTACATTAAAGTTTTCAGAAAATGTTTTGACCGAGTCACTTGTTGTCTCATCAGGATCCAAACTGTTTGCAAGTGAGAATAAGGTCAAGTACAGAGGGATAAGAGACAAAGAGCATCCCCGGTCATTTCGTTCATGTAAAATTGTCAGATGTTCCCATATGAACTGCAGACTTTGCATTAAAGCGTGAGCGGTCGGTTCCATTTCTATCTTAACCCTTATTCCGCTGTGAAAAAAATAATGTCTGCTACAATGTTGAATTTGCTTTAATTTTGACTACTTCCGAATTGATCAAGCTTTTGATAAACTGTTCACCGAGTGTCAAACAGATTTGACCCCGTGAGCCACATAATTAGAAATGCGGGATAAGTCGCGGACAACGGGACTGGGAATGATGAGTTTCCCAGGACATCTACGTTCATGTAAAACTGTCAGATGTTACCACTTTGCATTCACGAGTGAGCGGGGCGGTTCCCTTTTCTGTCTTAACCCTTTTGTCGCTGCGAAAAAAAATGTCTGCTCGAATTTGGATCAGGTTCGGTTTGACTTCTTTCTTTTCAAGCTTTTGAGAAACTATTGATCGTAGCGACAAACAGATTGGATCTTGGTGAGACACTGAGCTAGTTGGCTTCTCACATGAATCTAAACTGTTTGCAAACGCGGGTTGAGTCACGAGTAGCGAGACAAGGTCTTACACGTATCCGACCAAGTATAAACCGATTAGCATTTGCAAATTGTACATTTGCAAACATGGAAATATAAAAAAAGTATTACAGATATACAGTAAAACCTCTCTATAACGGGTACTAAATTGTGTTAATTAGTTAGTATTAATGACAGGTGGGTGCTTAAAGCAATGTGAAAGTAAAACAGAACGCTTCTATAGGAGCGTTCTGTTTTACGTTCACCTTGCTTTAAGAACCAACCTGCCTTTAACACAAAATACTTTATGTAATTTACTGGCCGTTATAGAGAGGTTTTACTGTAGATATAAATATCAACCATTTACTCTATGAATACGCCTATTAACGCATTTTCAAACAGAATAGACCCAGATCAGACGGCTTCTGTAGAAATCAGTTGATCTAGGACTACTCTGTTTGCTATTGAAGTACATTAGACCCGATTCTAACGTGTCTTTTATGGAAAAATAATATCTTGTTCGTAATGACATTATTAAATGCAGCTAATCAATTTCTACGGAGTCATCATATGTAACTAAATATTCACGAGTAAAGGGTTAAACGAATCTATATTATCTTGCATATGGAATAAATAGATCTGATTCTAAAGTTCTGTTTTAGCCAAAATTCGTATTTTCACATACCAATGCAGTATAACTTGTCTTACGCGGCCTTCAAGACGAAGAATTAGTGGTCTATAAGGCAGGTGGTAGCTTAATGCAAGTCAAACGTAATGCAAAAAGCTCCTTAGGAGCATTACTGTTGTCCTATATTAAACAATCACCTGCTTTTCAAGACGACTGTGCTTCATAAATGAATGACCGCTTAAGACATGTTCTACTGTATGTACATGAAAAAACATTTCTAACATTTTTTGTTACACGAATATTCATGATGTGAATGAGCAATGGGGAAGTTGTGTATATTTGCGTCATTTAATAGGTCACACCTAAATGATCCTTACACGGTTAGTGGTAAAAACAGACTTTGTGGGAATGAGAGGTGTACTGTTAAACATGCATACGGGTAGAGTCAAAATCAAGGATAATGGACATTGTCCTTCAACCAATTCCGCATATTGACGCATTTAAAACTACGCATCTGTAAAAGTTACTTTTTGAAACCATTGTGATACATGTAAATAGAACATTTGCTCTATAGCAAATGCGCCATGTATCACAATGTTTTCCAAGCTACTCAATTCTATATTTCCTTTTCTCTAGTAAATGTTCCTTTTCGGTAGATTTTTTTCCAGGAGGTTGGGTCTAAAATAGCCTAAGTGGGAAGGGGTTAAAAGAAAATAAATGTGTAGTATACAAACGTTGCAACGCAGTAGTTAAATGCACCGAACCCTACTGCTCATATTATATCAAACATCGTCCATTCAACTGGGAATTGTAGTGAACCATCCATATACGGTAATTTTGAGAAAACCATCCGATTTACTATAATAAATTATACTGAAACTTGGCTGGGCTTTTCAAAATCGTTCTATGTGGGGTTTTCAGTTAGTTGGACCTAATATGATTTTCCAAATGTATATTCACCACAAAGTCAGTTTACTATCATTACCTGTAGTTCTGTACATGGGATCACTGATTTAAACATTTCCTTCATAACCCTTTCGGTTATAGGAGCCGTCTGATCAGAGTCCGCTCTGTTTGCCAATGGATTTTGGTAGATCTGTTTCTTTACTTTTTAAAATGGGTACAATGGTCCACCTTCAATATTTCGTTATAACTATTTTGTTCATATACAGTTGAACTTCGATATCTCGAACTCGGATAACTCGAACTTCGGGATAACTCGAACTTAAAGTTCGGTCCTTCCAAAATCTTACAATACAGAACTGCTCTAAAATGTATCACTGTGCATATATAGAAATACACTTCACAGCTTAATGCAGCTAAACAGTAATGCTGAAAGCTCCTACAGGAGCTTTCAGCATTACTGTAGACCTACATTAAGCTGTGAACTTGAGAAATTGTCTAGATTAGAAATAGGATAACTCTCGAAATAATTTATATAGTCCCTTGAAGTTCGAGATATCGAAGTTCAACTGTATATTCAGTAGAATTTGAGAAAAATGTAATAAACATAGAACAGGTCAAGGGTTTAAGAAAAAGTCTGTTTAAAAGATCCAAGCTGTTTCACGTTTGGCAAATAGTTTTTCAAAATCTTGAGTAGAACCGGAAGTAGTTACATTTGTTCCATATCCAAATTTCACAAGACATTTTTTTCAAAGCGGGACAAGAGTTGGTACCTTTAAACATTAGCTTGCTGCAGATGGATGAGTGAAACATATACCAAACAGTTTGTAGATGAGACGCCTCTTTAACCGCAGTTCAGGCATATCAGGACGCATATCACTTTTAAGTGAGGGAGACCCCGGAGTTTTGTCCGCGCATGGAACAAATTACATTGTTTCGTGTACAGAAGAACATCCATATAGAAATTCGTTTCCACACCAAACGAACTGATTTGGTTGATATCAGAAAACGAAGTTCCCGTTCGGTGTATAATGTGTTAAGATTGATTAAAACGTTACATGATAGAGACGGTTTTTACCTCATGTAGGACCTTCTGATCGTAGTCAGTCCTGTCTGCTTACGTAATGATATAGAATTGATTCTAGAGTTTCTGTTATGGTCAAAACATCCTATGTTCATGTGCGAAATACGTATTTTATATATCTTGCCTATCTCCTGTCTAGTGTAGATAAAACTGTGACATGCTGTGAACAAACGTGCACAAATTAGTCAGTTGGATTTAATATCTTACATGAGATTATGATAAAAATAGTCATATATATTATTATGCCCCCCGGGGTATATAGTCCTGCTCTTGTGCATTCACCCGTCCGTATATCCCACAAATCTATATAACATATAGTGAAAAGTACTTGATTTAGAAACAATCCGTGTCCTATGGATACCATTTTCTATGTTCTAATGTGTATCACTTTATCACATGTTGTTGTGGAAGAATTCCAATTGAGAAACACGGAGTAGTTCTACACAAAATACACGTGTGTATCATTTAAGGTTATATACAGAAGAACTTGAAACAGTGACCCAAGAACATACATTTATTGTCACTTTAATGGTCATTTGTAACAGTGAATCTAAACACTGGCAAATCCAGACAATGTGTCTGTATTTCTGTGGATTCATGGTCGATTAAATGATGGTCCACCTCGTGTATGCTGGTCGCCTTGTCCACAAGAGCGGATAGCTGGGCCTGGAAGTAGAAATGGATATTTTCGGTGAGCGTTTTACTATAGCTTTCTTCCAAATATTAGGACATTTTGCAGGATTTAGCGATATGTTAAACAATATAGAAAGTGGTTTACGTACTAACAGAATCACGAGTGGCTTTCAACATGTAATAACTAATCATATCACTGCCTGTTGCTTTTCCCAACTTATGATTTCCTAAACTGTCAGAAACATCTGTTTCTAAAGTAGTTACAGAACCAAAGGAAGCATCAATACGCTAGTGGAATGCCGGCAAATTTGTGTTTGATTCATCAATAGTTGAAATAGAACAAAAGTACTTATTTCAGATATCTGCCATTTTAGAGTCATCCGTTATCACTGACCCAGAATTGAGATCCAAAAGTGGGGGAATTGTTGACGAGTGTCCTGATTGACGCGTAACTCTGTTAATTAGTTTCCAATAAGATCTTGGATCGCTAGTGTGAAAAGTGTCAGCTAATCCACAAACAGTTTCAAAAAGTAACGTCTACAGTGTTTTTTCATATTATTAACCTTACTTCTTTGCGTTTTAAATTTATTTAAGTCTGTTAAGTTTTAAATAGATTTATATTTAACATGTATTCTATTTCTAATTCGTATTTCTCGTCTAATGTCACTATTCATCCAAGGTTTGTCATTTGTTCTGATAATTATGTCTTTTAAAGGAATACATTGTTTAGCCATTGAAAGATATTTATCAGTAAAATTAACACATGCTTCATTAATATCGGAATTTTCAAAGTTGCCCAGTCAAAGTCTGATATTAAATTAATGAATTTATTAAAATCACCATTTTTGTATATCCAGACATTTCTCTTGTACGATTTGCGTAATTTGACAGGTACATTAAGATGACAAACAGAGGCATTATGATCACTCACTGCTCTATTAACTTCAACAACATAGGAACTAGTATATGAGCAACTCTCACTCATTTAAATTGGATCTAAAATTGTGCTACTAGTAACACCAATACGAGTTGGCCCATCTATAATATTGGACAGACCAAATTGAACAGTTAAATCATTTAATGTATGTCAACCAAAATCGGAAAGCATATCAACATTTATGTCTCCAGTTATGAGAATATGATTCGATGTCTCACTAGCTTTATCAACAGAATATTTAAAATGTTCCCAAAATATAGCACTTGCATTCGGGGATCTGTTCACAGTACACAACATTAAAGTTGGACTATTATTTAGCCATATTATTTCCTCTAATGGTGATTCTAAGTCATTGCGTCTAGTACAAAACCAAGTGTCACAGCAGTCTTTCCTGAAGGAGAACAAAGGTTATTTAAAATATGTATTCTGTGTGTATATTATTATCTAAGTGAGTTTCAGTAAGGTATATTATATTGTATTCTTCTGCGATGTCTGCAAGATATTCCATTTTATTTCTAATACTCCGTGCATTCCAGTTAAAAACAAAGATGTCGGAAAAGGGAATGGGTTTCTTTCGACGCCCATTTTCAAAACAATAAGAATCATAATAAGAAGCTGAAAATGACTATTTTGAAAATAACTTTTACAGCAAGAAATTCTAGTCGACTTTTTGTTTCTGTTATATAATTCTGTAAAATGATGAGAAACAAATTTAAATTTTTTTTATTTCCACATCTTGTCTGAAATAAACACCTCTTGATAATTCGATATTGACATTTACTGTGAAATGTTCCTATAGCAGCTCGGTATAACAAAATGGAGGCAGACATTAACCACCTGCATAAATGAAGTTTTCCAAGCTGCCAATACCAGAAGTGACACAGCCAGTAATAAGTGAACTAATGAAAAAGAAAGCATGAAATAGATAAAAAGAAAAATAAGATAAATACATCTCCGATTTTACCAGTTTTGTATAGGGAAATTTGAAGGAAAGCTTCTTTTAATAGAATTGATATTATTTTATTATTAATTGTTAGCTATTGATGCCTAAAAGTATTCTTAAAACAAGAATTAGAAACCGCAACTCTTTCTATATAATTCGTACATTGAGTGGGTTGTCCCCCTTTATATAAACCACGTTCGGTTGAGAAGTCAACATAAATTTCATGCTTAGATGGGGTTCAACAACATTCATATACAAAAAAACACACAGTGGCACGAAATTCACGAGCATGAAATATCGGTGTACAAAATTTACAATCTAGTGTAAAAGCAACGTCAGTGTGTATCGAGCTCGGCGAACTATAAAACAACGGATCAAGTGGATAATGAATTAAATGGATATTTTTTCAAGGCAAAATCGACGAGAAAGTGTATATCATTACAAAAGGTTACTGATAAGCTATAAATTAGCATCAACCATCATTTTGTGTATGAATATTACACAACGTAATTTCACCCATTGACTTTCTCCAACGAAACGAACTTTGGAGACAAGTTTTAGGTGAAATAGCAACACCAGGTATTTGCAGTAATCTATTATACGCTGCCTGATCTTGGTCTAGACTGTATGCAGAGAAAATTAGAGCAAGACACAAAAGTTTGCTTACAGACCAGATATCGATCTCGATGTTTGGTCTGAATCCAATCTATATGCATCATACTAAGACGAAAACAGTTTGCATAAAGGTCTTATACATATTTTGCCGATATTTTAACAGGAAAGTCGATCAATTGATCACGGTCTCTTAACAGTCAAGTGGAAAGAAAACACTACAAAATAAAAACAAACATCATCGTATCAATCCATTGCTTATTAAATATTACCATCAATCATCATCATCATCATCATCATCATTATCATCATCATCATCATCATCATCATTGTAATGAACACTCGCGTAAGATTCTTTTATCACGTAACCCTTAAAAAGTGCAATAGAAAGTTAAACAGACTAAACATTATCTGACGGCTATTTCGGCCATTGTTTGCAGCGCAGTACAGCCGGATTCCGAATGATTATTTGCATAAAAATGCACTAGTGCATTTTCGCGATTTATAAGACTCCCAAATGGCAGATTATGTATAAAAGGTCGTTTAAGCCAGATTCTGTTGTGTTCCATTAAGGTTGTTAACTTGTGATCTACTAGAACGACTGTTCACGCCTTTACAAATATAACAGACCCAGATCAGACGACTCCCATAGTAGCCTTGTGATCGGGTTCTGCTCTGTTTACCTATGGAATGATATAGATATGATTCTACACTTTCGGCCATGGTAAACTACATGTATTTTCTTTCCAATGATGCTATCATAAAATTTTAGCCAATTAATATTTATGCAGCCATTATTTTATTAAACATTCGAAAGGTAAAGGATTTGGCGACGATATATTATGCTGTACTCCTTGATTGAGCTTGCTACAAATATACATATACATGTACAATGTACACTCAATACAGATGTAAATGCAGATATTACGTACCTCCATCTGTTCTCTCTCGTGACCATGGTGTGAACGTAGAGCGTGACTCTGCTGCTGGTTAATGTGCATCTGATAGCAACCATCAGAGCGTATGATGAAGGCCATATTCTAAAAAGAGGACAACAGTAAAAGCTTAACCATTTCAAGGCTTAATTTCATGAGTGAAAGGAAAGGTCGACCAGTGTGTAAATATACAGTCCGTTCGGTAAGAAAGGTTTAAACTTGCTAGGGGATTTTGAATGGCAAACAGTGCAGACACTAAAGAGAGTTCATGTAGGTCTACAGTCTACATTGAGTGCAAATGCCAGTGCAAGCATGTCCCCTATTTAAATGGTGTGTTTCCCACTTCCCCCACTTTTTTAGTTGGTTCAGTAATTGAGCACTCTCTAACACCCAGTAACATTACATATACCTCTGCAGTTGGTTCAGAAAGTGGTCCGAAATCAAACTAACTCCCGTACAAAACAGAAAGTAAATTGTTTTGTGTGTTTCGTTGACAGTTCAAAGGAAGAAAAATAAAAGGCTTGAATTTCCCTATAAGTGTGTGCCATTTGGGGTAATAGCAGAATTTCAGTGCCCTTATAAGAAGTTCGGAATCTACAGTTTGTAGAAACTATTTTCGAAATATTGAGCAGACATCATTTAAGAAATGAATGACGTGCTTCCGGTGTTCATGAGGTTATGCAACGCATAGCTTTACGAGCAAAGTTAGTGAAGCTCGAAGGGCTTCACGTGAATCTTTGCTCGTAAAGCTATGCGTTGCATAATCACATGGACACTGGGATCACGTCATTTATTTCTTATATTTATATTCCATTGTATTTCTTATATTTCAACGGTATACCGGTCACGTAATAGCCGCTATCTAGGTCGTTTCCAGGTTCATTTCTAACGTAGTAGGATCTCTATATATGGTATGAAAAATAGTCCCAAACACATATTATAAATATAGAATGAATACAAGATTTTAATCAGTAAATTGTCAAGCTATGTTTAAAGAAAAGATTATTGAGATATTTCAAATCATATATATTTAGGAAATGTTGGTATTAAAGCATCTCCTTAAATGTAGGTCGCGGTGTCGAAGCCAATTTACTCACCCGCCATGCTTGTTCGAAAGCAGGTCACAACGTTGGATTTTATTCTCGGATTTTTCTTTGTTAACGGTAAGGACATTGACTTATTTATGCTTCACTCATAACTTGACAATATATTTTGATACGCCACGGCAGTTAAAGTTGGCAATATTATGTATTCAAGCGTTAATTCTCAGTAAGAAGATGCCATATTTCAAATTTTCCATTTTCAACTGGGTCTGTTTTGACGAACAGACCACATCAATTACCTCGAAATCAATTGCCTGAAGGAAATCGTCGTCGAATTCAGCCATTGTTTATTGCAGACGAACGTGTATAATTATTTTGTATCGATCTGAAGGTAAACTTAAACACACAAAAACATATATTGTCGATAAGGTTTGACCTGGCACTGCATGAATATTCCGCCTTTTTCCGTAAACTGATTTATCCTTCCAAACACACACGTGAAACATGCGTCACTATCATGATTTTTCATCGACGAAAGACGGCGGAAAGTAATGAGTGCCAGTTCAAACCTTACGGATAATATATGTTTAGTATTTATTTATACCACTAGAGCATTGATTTAGATTTATTCATTTTATTTTTATTCGTGCATTGCAAAATAAACATTTCCACATAAGTCTGATCAGAATCTACACTGAAATAAGGCGTCGTTAATCGCTGACGTTTCCAGTAAGTGGAGTGTTTATGTTTACATTGTCACGTATCGATTCCCCATTGATAAATCTTAAAATATTTCGCGCTTACACAGCGGGATTCTTGGAAAAGGAGAACCGCCTCAAACCGGTATTGAAATGAACGTTCATGGGAAAATGCAACTTTCCTTTTAGAATAAGGTTATATAATGACGTTGCAGGGCGAATGTAAATATTCCATTTTGTTTGTTTACATTTGTGCAATAATCGAAGCGTAAAACGGCATGAAGATAGGTCATCAAGTATTCTCTGATATTAAACTGTATTACCAGATTTGTAATAAAATAAAAGCTATTTATTATAAACCCGGATTCTCCACAATGTAATAAATCTGTATTGGTATATGTATATATCTATCGCTTGGCTGTTGAGGTAATAAATCACAGGAAAACAAGTGTCCGTTCAAAGTATAACTTTTAATAAATGTTAATTCTTAATTTCAGTATTGTGATATTACTCGTTCAAAGATCTTACAAGAACTGCCCGTGGTCTCACATATTCCCATCACTCTCTCAGGCTTCCAGATCATTCCATTCCAAGAAAAATGGTAATACATAACCTACTCTTAAACATCAAAGAAGAGATATCAATCACTGACTGGCTGACCGACACATGCCTGTTGGTCAACCCCTCAGATTGTGCTCCCATATGGGCTTCTATAGTTTCAAAGAATCTTTATTAGCTAACTAAGTATACTCATTCACACAGTTCTCACTCTCTCCCAACTTCCTGTACTTTCATCCATCCATCCGTTAAGTAACATACTGTTCGGGCCCTGATCACATACATACAACATCAGGCTATTTTGATATAAACTATGGAACCCATTAAACCATAAAACAAAAACTATTTGTTTTGCCTCTGTGTGTGTGTGTGTCTCTCTCTCTCTCTGTCTTTCTCTGTCTCTCTCTGTCTCAGTTTCTCTTTGTCTCTCTCTATGTCTCTGTCTGTCTCTATCGCTTTCTCTCTCTCTTTGTCGCTGTCTCTGTCTGTCTGTGTGTGTGTTTGTGTGTGTGTGTGCGTCTCACTCTCTCTCTCTCTCTCTCTCTCTGCCCTCTCTCTCTCTCTGTTTGTCTGTCTGTCTGCCCGTCCGTCCGTCTGTCTGCCTCTGTCTCCCTATGTTTCTCTGTCTCTCTGTCTCTCTCTCTATGTCTCTGTCTCTCACTGTCTCTCTCTCTGTCTGTCTGTCACTCTCTATATCTGTCTCTCTCTCTGTGCCTCTCTCTCTGTCTGCATGTCTCTCTGTCTCTGTCTCTGTCTCTGTCTGTCTGTCTGTCTGTCTCTCTCTCTCTTTCTCTCTCTGTCTCACTCCCGCTCTCGCTCTCGCTCTCTCTCTCTCTCTCTCTCTCTCTCTCTCTCTCTCTCTTTCGCTTTTTGTGTGTCTCTCTACCCCTCTGTATCTCTCTTAGAAGAGCAAACATAAACTTACGTTTCTCCCAACAACTATTGTAACCGGCGAGTGTGTAGTGATAGGAGGTGCCGAAGTCTGTAAGAACAGTAAAAGCCCTCATAAGTGGTCACCAGAAATATGCGTATTTCTGTGTCTTAAAGTCAGGCGGTAGCTTAATGCAGGACGACGGTTATTCAGAAAGTTCCTACAGGATCTTTCATTTACTTTCGTCCTTCGATAAGCTACAACCTGTTTTAAATAAGAATATGCTTAAAACATTACCAATAAACAGACACTTACACTTATATTTTTCAGACTAGATAAAAATGTTATTTATCTAGTTCCTATTTGTTTCGCCTCATATATTAAAACATATGTTTACTCTATGAATATTCACTTAAGAGATGATGTCATTATGAATATTAATTAGATCACTTTTTAAATGGCATATCTACACATGATTTTTTTTCCAGAAAATGAGAATCAGGTCTATATTATATCATAAGCATACAGAACAGACGCTGATCAGACGGCTCACATAGGAGCCGTCTAATCTGGGTCTACTCTGTTTGCAAAAGCGTAGGAAAGGAGGGTTTATGGAGTAAAGAAAGGAGATCTTGCATTATCATTTAGTAAACGATTTGCAAATGGCATTAATTAAACAGTAATCAGGAGCATGCTAGGGGTTAGGGTATGCATGCATTATTACGCAGGGGTATAGATCATATACGTAGATTTAGTTATTAACCATTTACTTAATAAATGCGCCTTTTTAA
Source organism: Azorinus chamasolen (assembly GCA_963576725.1). Taxonomy (NCBI): domain Eukaryota; kingdom Metazoa; phylum Mollusca; class Bivalvia; order Cardiida; family Solecurtidae; genus Azorinus; species Azorinus chamasolen. Next base: position 6,417,164 of record OY755244.1, read on the forward strand.
TGTGTTTGTAAGCAGAGTAAACCCAGATCAGACTGCTCCTGTAGGAGCCGTCTGATCAGGGTATGATCTGTTTGCTTCTGGAATAATATGCACCTATTTCTATTGTACCTGTCATTATCTGAGTCTGATCTGTTTGTTTATGCCATATTAATAGACAAGGCCTAGAGGTTATAAAGCTTTTTGCTTGAGTCTGAGATCATTCTTAAGCATCTGATTGACCAGATTCTGACTCAGAAGTTTATAACCTTGGACCCTGTTGCTGATGCTACGGTTTAACCCATGGCACACTTTCATGTATCATTTTTTAATCTATTCTAATTAATATTCATGATGTCATTATTTCTTGCATGAATATTCATGAAGTAAAGGATTAAACCTTTTCATCAAGAATAACTCCTTTTTTGCCCACCAAATGGTATATATGTGGGCATCGTATAGCACTACAGTGAGACCCTGCTATTGCGACCACTCAAAGAACAACTAGTATCATGTGACTGCTTAATGCAGGATGAAGGTAATGCAGAAATCTCCTATAGGAGCTTTCTGTATAATGTTCGTGCTGCATTAAGCTACCGCCTGCCTGTACGACTCAAATATGGACCTCTTTTAGTGGTAGTATTTGAGGGGGTTCAATTTGTCTCTTTGTGCATAATGATGAATACACCCCTAACCTGTGGCTGTATAACGAGTTTTTTTCTAATAATTTGTATTTTCACCCTTTCCTCTATGAATATTCATGGAGGAACTAATAACGTCATGAATAATAACTATACGAATCTGATACAATAGCAAATGGACACATGGTTTTTTTTTCCATTTCAGAAACTGTGGAGTAATATCTATATTATATAATAAGCAAACAGAGCAGACCCCGATCAGACGGCTCCCAAAGGAGCTGTCTGATCTGGATCTACTCTGTTTGTGAAGGCGTAGAAAGACGTATTTTATGGAGGAACGATTAATTAACCCTTACCCCTCTATGAAATAATAAAATTTCGGCTAAATTTTGGATTTAAGGCAATTTTTACTTCTCATTACGAAATTAAGTTTTTGAGAAACTATTGATTGGACGTTAAAGATGTGACGTCAAGTTACCCTGCGTGTTATCTGGGTCAGATCTAACTGCAAATGTGACTCATCTAATGTGAATAGGGAGACAAGGGTTAAGCATACGTTCGACAATGTATATCATACTTAACCCATTACCTCACAGGCTATATTTAGATCCAACCGCTTGGAATAAATCTACCGAAAAGGACAATTTACTAGAGAAAATATTTTTTTTAGAATTATGTAGTTTGAAACCATTGTGATAAATAAGCAAACAGAGCAGACCCTGATCAGACGGCTCCTAAAGGAGCAAATGCTCTATTTGTCACAATTGTTTCGCAAAATGGCTTTTACAGAATCGTCAAAAGCCGTCAAATCAGGGAATGGGTTAATATACTACACGTGATGTTGAAAAGTTTACATCGTTACCGTATGAGCGGCAAATCCCTCGTAGATCTGGAACACTATAAATAGAAGAGGAAAAATGTGTTTAGAGGGGTTTTGCTTTAGTAATTAATCAAAGGTAGCATGTTCATAGAATTAACCCTTTCTGTACCAGCATTGCAGTTTGCTGGGCATATTTTCATCGGCTTCAAGTTTAGGTGCTTGTTCAATTTCTTTATAAAAACAATAAACTGGGTGTCAACAAGTTTTACCTTTTCACCGCCGCAGTCGCATAAATGCACCACGGCAAATAGTGCAGTCCCAGATCAGCGTCTGATCCGGGACTTCAATATGTGTCTCAATCTCTATTTCTATATATGTGCTTTATTCCTTTGAAATTTATCTCATTTCATTATATTACTGAATGATTTAACAAACTTGGATTGCAGACGACAATTAAAAATTTGGCGCCGAAAGGGTTAAAGTCCGGTGAGTTACTCGGCGTCTCATCTGAGTTCAAACTGTTTGCATAGGTAATGGCAAATTCGCCCAACGCAGCACACCCTTTGAGTCGATTGGTTTAAAGAGCTCAACGCCCAATCGAATTCAGTATTTAGATATTTTCGGGAAAAAATCAAACATCTGAGAAAACTTTGACCGAATGTAAAACATTCGGACGAGACGAGTAGGACCTTATCTCGACCCAATAAGTCTGCAAATGTCAGGTTAATACGACATGGGTTAAAGTATGTACTGTAAAAACCTTCTAATGCGCCCACCAAAATGAGGTATAATTCTGGGTCTTAGAGACAGATGGAAGCTTAATGCAGGACGAAAGTAATGCAGGTGTTTTCTGTATTACTTTCGTTCTGCATTAAGCCAATAAATAGACATTTTGGAGTCGGTGATCATAGCAGTGATGATGTGAGATTTGTAGTTTTGAAACGGATGTTCCATGCATGTAGAATTTTTAAATTTCTCTTAATTAAGTGGTCGCTTTAGAGGGGCTTTACTGCATAGTAATGGCCTGCGCAATACTGGAAATATCAATTACAACAACCTTTCTCCTCATACATACACCTTTTAATACTTTTGGCAAACAGAGAAGGCCCAGATTAGACGGCTCCTGTAAGATTCATCTGATCAGGGTCTGTTCTGTTTGGTGATGAAATGACATAGCCTAGATCTGATTCTACAGTTTGCGTCATGGACAAAAATGATCTAATTCATTATGCTTTTATAAACATTCATCTAATTTATACCCATACAATTATTATGTACATGTATTACTTGAATATTCATGATGTAAAGGTTTAAAATTTCCCTTCATATGAACGCTTGTTCACGCCTTTGTAAACTGAATAGATATGAGTTCTCAAGCTTTTGATTGGTCAAATTTGAGTTCTCAAGCTTTTGATTGGTCAGTTTGAGCCAGAGGCTCAAATCTGACCAATCAAAAACTTGAGAACGAACTCAGACTCAACTAAACGTTTTATAAGCATGGACCCAGAAGGCTTTTGTTGAAGTCTGCTCTGTTTGTTTATTGAATAATATAGGTCTGATTCTACAGTTTTTGAAGTGGCCAAATAGGCCTGTGTACATATGTCATTATAAACATTCCACTATAGTAAACATCCATAATGTCATAATTTCTTATGTGAAGGTTAACTAAAATCAAGCAAGAGCCACTTGAATCCTTTTCCCTAAGTAAGCGCATTTTTACGCATCTACAAACAGAGTAGACCCAGATCAGATGGCTCCTATAGGAGCCGTATGATCAGGGTCTGCTCTGTTTGCTTATGGTGTAATATAATTATATCCGATTCTATAGCTTCTGCCTGAGCCAAATATCCTGTGTTCATATGCCATTATAAAAATAATCTTATTAATATTCATGACGTCATTAAATCCCAAATGTATATTCATCAGGAACACCTGTTCTATGTTCCAAAGTTCAATACCTACTGAATATTCATGGACAAAATAGCTATAATGAAATATGGAAGGTGGAACATTGTAGGCTAGCCATTTTAGAAAGTATAGAAACAGATTTTTCAAATTCAATTAGCATACAGAGCAGACCCTGATCAGACGGCTCCTCTAGGAGCCGTCATGTCTGGGTCTACTCTGTTTACAAATGCGTGAAAACACGTTAATATGAAGGAAACAATTCAACAGCGATTCAGATATATTACCTGCTAATAGCACTAGCACTATAAATAACGAGTTGACGACAGTCTTGGTCATGGTGGCAACTACTTCAGCTCAGGTATGACACAATCTGAAAAAATGTTCCCATATAGTGTATATATATATACATATATTCTCTCTTTATCGGTGACTCGTGTGCGAGAACAGCCAGAAACTATCTCTTCAACTCTTTACATGTCAGTTGCGAACTCGTGATAATGCATGCAAGCAGTTTAGATCCAGTTGATACATCGAGTACTATCAAACTCCGAACTGTTCGACACATATTGTGTTTTCGATAATCGACGCACAATCCCTTTTGATTGGCGATCATTACTCAACGAGCAAGGTGAATTCGTGTGTTTTGTATTAGTAATGGTACCAATTAAATACAACATAAAAATACACTGACAGTCTGATTGTCACGTAGGTTACAGTCGATTCTTTCTAATGCGATCCCTTAATTCCTTTCGCTGCCAAATAGTGCCCTTCGCCGAATTTGTTATCTGCTACAATCACTGTTTGGTAGCACTGTACGCCGACAATAATCGGAGTTTTCAAAATGAATGACGTGTAATGTCCACGAGGTAAGTGTCCTTTGTTTTTGGTATACACTTTTTTTAATACGGCATTTCCTACATTGAATTTTATATGGAATGAAAGAACTGAACACCCAAAATCAACGGCTAATAATCGTTGTTGGTACAATCACAGCGTCTTCCTAAAATCTGTTGGCAAACACGGCGTGTTGAGAATTTGAAAAATGAAGCGAGAGAACTGAACAAAACTGACGATTATTCTGCTTTAATGAATGCATCGATAAACGTATGTGTCCACAAGTACGGAGACTGTCCAGCTTCTCATGCATGTCCATTATTTGTTCACCAAAACCCGTTTTAGTAGATGTTTGAAAGGTTTTAAATTCTACATGATGTACGCCACGGTGCATAACGTAAACAAAGCAATGTACGCCACGGAGAAAGCGATTTATGTACGCCACAGTGATACAGATCTAGAAAAACATCTGTACGCCACGATACAGATATAAAGGAAAAAATAACCAGATAGCCTGCCTTTCTTTTATTGACATTTACTATAGTCTTATTTATCTAAAAAAAAAATTGAAAGTCCCTGAATGTCCTGAGGTAGAAAAATGACACTGATTTTTTTAGTTGAATGCAAAGTAAGTTCACTCGCACAATGATCATTACCGTCGCCATCCGATAAATGTACGTAGTTTTCTTGAAATTCAAGATTAACCGTTTTTTCATCGGTGTACAAATGTGACGTACCATTAATAACTGTGACAGTATGTCCCAACTCATTTACCGATTTTAACAAACCATTGCTAATCACACTATAAATATCGTACACATCTGTTTGCAATAAACTAATGACATACATAAATTTAGATTTACGCCAATCCGAACCACCATTCTTTTTCAGTTTTTCTAAAAAAATGTTTTTGTTTACTTTCGTGTTTCGGAGATCTCTAATTCTATTGCTAACGTGAAGAATGTTTTTTCCAACAAGTTCGTAACTTCGGCTAATTTTTTCTCTCGGGGGATCACCTCCCTTCAGAATTTGATCTATCTCTGGAAACCGGTCTGGCTTTTATCCTACCACGAATATCTAAGTCAATGAGTTTATCATTCAAATTTTTAATTGTCAAAATCTCTTCATTTAGCCTATCCTTTCTTTCTCTCAGTGTAGGGGATTGTTCAAACCCAAATAGGTCTATATCAACACTCTTAACACTACGACCAGCATTTATTGTTTGACGTCGACACATTTATTTTCAGTTTTCATTTCATTTGTCTGGTTTTCATTTCATTTGTCTAGTATGCAAGTTTATCAACAAGGTCATGCAAAATTCCTGGAGTAAACTCTTCATCACTTTTGCTCTTTCGAATAGATTTAACCGGAATATAAAATTAATTTTGGCATTTTGAGGATTTAGACACTCAGTAGGATTTTCAATTTAATCCCCTGTGTGTTTAGGGCCGCTCATAAAATTCAGAAATTTCTATCGTATTACCGTCGCTGTATCCTATAATCATGTAATCACATTCATTGTACTTCGTGGCAACATAAATTTCATCATCGCTGAATTGTATCTCTTCATCGGCAGCATCAATATGACCTTAGTATACTACAGACGCAATTTTGTCCGGTGTTGATGTGCGCATATTTTTAGCTAATGGACTGTCCAGAGAAATGTCATCAAGGGAAAGGTTGGAAATGCCAAAGTCATTCTCAGCCACAATGTCGATAATACGCAAAGAAATATGATCGCTTGAAAATTCAAGATGTGCAGTTTTATTTATTTTTTGTAAGATATCTGGAATTACTTGATACATGTAGTTCAGAGTTCTGAATCCACTCTGGCTGTTTAGTTTGAGATTTTGTATTTCAGAACTTGGTTGGAATCCGTCTTAATTGTATGCCAAAAGCAATCATCGTCTTTACCGTCATAATCACAGTAGTAACATCGATATACGACTCTGAAAAACAAAAAGCATAGTTGTTATTCCTCTCCAAAGACTGCAGTACAGCGTAAACAAAATCTGAAGCAGCTTACTACAGAAAATTTATATAACCAAAGCATTTTAAAGGAAATAGCGCCGCTAATGTTGCAAATGCCGACCTGTTAACAGCTTTTGTAAGTATTTGACTTTAATTGCAACACACTGCATGTTTGGTTATCGACCCTTTTACAGTCGGTAGCTACGCTTCACTCTTTGCTTGCGCGATGACAGGCCGAGGGTAGTACTCTATGATGGTATACTCTTAAACTTGGATACAGGAGGAGCTTACCAGACTCATGTATTACTTTTTCCCTGTCGTGCCATTAACGGCTTACCTGCAGGTGCTCTGACTTCAGCAAAGTCATTGAGTACATATTTGACGGTTGTGCTGACATTAACTCACTCTCTCCTACTGACGCCTTACTGCGCCTATGTACAAGTCTTGACTTTACTACTTTTCCATTTAAATTCAAAGCCGTGTTTCGACATAATAATAAAATTGATTAAATGTGAAGTACGTCGAGCTAGAACTAAAACTAATATACGTGACTATGAGACAAATCCATAAAATGGGACAAAATGGCAATATTTATGGTGTTCAACAGTTAAATGACTCAATGTCAAGGTCTCTATTCATTCTACTTAGTGTCGCGGTGCCGTAAAACCTAACTCACTCACTCGCTCACTCTCTATTCATATATACGCGATAAGGAATCTACATGTAGTTGTTTGCCATGCCCCTTTGACAAGGTGCGATTTGAGTTTGATCAATCAAGATAAATCAAACTTCAAAATTTGTAGGCCTTAAATATATCCTTCTTGAAAGTGATCGGAGTTGAGTGAAAATGAGGTCAAGGTGAACGTGCGGCTGTGTGATGTGAGTGGATTATAAATGGTCTTAAGTAATGACTGTGTAAGTATCGAAGGCCTCAGACAGGTGATATGGCTGTTACACGAAACACTAAGCAACATTGATTGTTTCATCTGCAAAAAACGTCAAAACCACATTCAGATTTGGCGATATGAGTAGATGACCACTGGTTGAATCTAACGTATATGTAATTGGAAAAGTAGTAAATGGAAAAGTAGTAAAGTCAAGCAGGCAAAAGCCACATGCAAGACGCAACCACCACCAAAACACCGATAAACAGCATGACACACACACACACACGCACGCACGCACGCACGCACGCACGCACACACACACACACACACACCCACACACACACAACCATACACCCAAACGCACACACACACACACACACACACACGAAATGAACACAGAAAACACCAAAAGACACACAAGAACCAGGGACAAACGTTCCACACATGAACAAACCACAAGCACAAAGACGCAAGGCAAACAAAAGGAAGGGTGACAAAGAGAGTACCGCCTTGGCACAGTCAGCAGCAAAAACACCACTGGGGGTTTAAACCGGTTTACGGACGTCCTAACCTCACACTTCTCTCAAAGTCACCCTAGCTTTACAAATATTGTAAATAAAGGTATCCCCGCTGGACTTACCCACAACATAGACGACGGTGAACACAGGACAACATGTAAAACATAGCATAATAACTGTGACAATCCGTCAAATATGTACTCAATGACTTTGCTGAAGTCAGAGCACCTGCAGGTAAGCCGTTAAGGGCACGAAAGGGAAAAAGTAATACATGAGTCTGGTAAGCTCCTCCTGTATCCAAGTTTAAGAGTATACCATCATAGAGTACTACCCTCGGCCTGTCATCGCGCAAGCAAAGAGGGAAGCGTAGCTACCGACAGTAAAAGGGTCGATAACCAAACATGCAGTGTGTTGCAATATAATAGGACCATAACCTTTCTTTTTAAATATTTTAATGCGTTTTATAAACAAATCATGAAAATGGATATGACAGTCAAGCAGGCAAAGCCACATACAAGACGCAACCACCACCAAAACACCGATAGAAAGTACGGTGTAAAGGCATGAGGAAACACATTGAATGCAGAGCAATGCCTGCAAGAGGAAGAAAACAATATTGGTTGGATGTACGGGGAGACGTTTCACGGCCGCCACACTGCACAAACAACACTATTGACTATTGTGCTTATAAATGGAAAAGTAGTAAAGTCAAGCAGGCAAAGCCACATACAAGACGCAACCACCACCAGTTTTAATGGATTAACCAAGCAGTATTGGAGCAATATAAACAAAACATAAGGAGAATAACTGCACTCAAGATGGTGTTCTAAGTGCAAATGACGTCAAGAGTTTGGTGATATGTGCGGATGGCCAATAAGGCAAGGTCATATCTGTGTAAGTTTTCAGGGTATAAGAAAAGCCTTGTAAGTGAAACCTGTCACTGTGGTTAAAGATACAGTGATGGTGTTAGTGCTAACTTAAGCTTTGAAACCCCGTTACTCACGCCAAACCAAGTGGTTTTCTAAGTGCAAATGATGTAAAGGTCAAAGGTAGTTTGTGTGATATGTGCAAATGACCAGTGGTCCAATGTAATAACTGTTTCAAAATCAAAGCTATAGGCAAGCAGTGTTGGTGCAAGATGAGACTCTGAAATTTGGTTAACAAAATTCAAAATCTATCGGACATCAAACAATAACACAAAATGAAAATAAATGCTTACGTTTCAGCGTTATCCACTTCTGCGATATTGACATCATGTACTATGCAATGTACTGCGTATAAAAAAAATCGGAAAAAAACCCAAATTGAAGACAGTACTAACAAAGTGGGGCATAAAAGAATGAACTTAGCATCTGAACTTTACACAGAACCAACGTGGACAACCAGCTGTATTTTAAAATTTAGGTGAATATACGTAACGTACAAATGTCAGTTACATTTTTTATCTACACGAAGGAGAGTGGACATTTGTTCTTAAATGCACCACGGCGTACAGATCTTTTGCTAGATCCGTATCACTGTCGCGTACATAAATCGCTTTCTCCGTGGCGTACATTGCTTTGTTTACGTTATGCACCGTGGCGTACATCATGTAGAATTTAAAACTTTTCAAACATCTATTAAAACGGGTTTTGATGAGCAAATAATGGACATGCATGAGAAGCTGGACAGTCTCCGTACTTGTGAACACATACTTTTATCGATGCTTTCATTTAAGCAGAGTAATCGTCAGTTTTGTTCAGTTCTCTCGCTTCATTTTTCAAATTCTCAACACGCTGTGTTTGCCAACATATTTTAGGAAGACGCGGTGATTGTACCAAAAACGATTAGTAGTCGTTGATTTGGGGTGTTCAGTTCTTTCATTCCGTATAAAATTTAATGTAGGAGATGCCGTATTAAAACAGTTTATACCAAAAACAAAGGACACGTACCTCGTCGACATTACATATTGAAAAGTCCGATTATTGTCGGCGTACAGTGCTACCATACAGTGACAATTGTCTTGTAATTTTTTAAATATTCTCCTCTTAACTATCAAAACATTACCACAGTAACAAACAGTTTGGAGGAGTCGAGTTTGGCCTACTCAGTGTATCACCTGGATCCAGACTATTTGCATAAACAGTCACAGACGTTGGCCGCGAAAGAATAAATAGATGACGCAAAAAAGAACGTAATACAGAAAGTTTTCATTAGGCTAGCTTTCGCCGTGTTTTAGCTACCATATTTCATTTAACCTTAGCAAATAGTTTTCTTTTTTTCCATTGGTTCAGTGGGATTATACAGTACGTAGACAGTCAGGTCATTTGTCAGACACGTGTACTGATTGCAGTGACTGTTTGAAAGATAAGAGCTTTCAGTTGATATTACAGAAAATGTAGAACTGTAAAACTTGTACATATGTATGTAGTAAACTCCCTCTAAACCGGACGTTCGGTTGGGTATAAATGTCGGTCTTGGAAACAGGTGGCATGTCACTGCAGGATAAAAGTCATGCAGAAAGCTCCTCTAGGAGCTTTCTGCATGACCTCTACCCTGTATTAAGCAGTCACCTGCCTAAAAGTATCTTAATTATTCTCTACTAGAATTCCGGTTTATAGGGATTTTATTTAGTTGTATATTTGTTAATTACAAAATTGCACAAGCAGGTATTGGACCCTCTAATCAAGGCCGAAGGGCTGCACTGTGTTTCTTTCACATTCCTCCAATAACTTTAAACAGTTCGTACTGAACAGAATTTATAGTTACACACAGATAGACTATTCCAATTTGAATATTCAACATATTTTGATTTGCCCAGTATAAGTCGCTTTCATGGTTCTAGTAAACAAACGTCACGCACCAACAGGACTTCACGTGCCAAGTGTGACGTCACGCGAGGTCGAAAGAAAATCTTAATGATTGACGGGCTAAAATTTAGGTTATATTCTAAACATATATGCGACCTTATAATGAGATTTCTTTCGCAGAACTTTAGATAAGTTTGCCATGTTTTTAATGCATTTACAATTTGAAACAGCGCAGATGCAACGTCCCTTTATTATAAAGAGGCTAACATGTTCTGTCTTAATTGTCTTTTCCACTTCAGACTTGGCACAACATGACGCCCATAGGCTGTAAAGCTATATCATGCAGATGAATATACTAATCTTTATTCTGCTGAAAAATGAAGTTTAGCCTTCTACATTGCGAATATTCATATAAGAAATAACGATAAGTTACTCTAACCCCTCTACTGTATGAATATTCATCTACGAAATGATAATGGTGCCTTCTTAAGCTTCTACTTTATGAATATTCATATACGAAATGATAATCCCTTCTTAGCCTTCTAGCAGTACAATGATGGTTCTGGCGCACCTCTTTTTACCTGTTTTAGAATGATCTAAGGCTTACACAATAAACTAAAAATTATCTCCATACTAATTTAAATTATTTGCGCACCTCTTTTAACCTGTTTTTGAATGCTCAAAGGCTTACACATAATAATCAAAATATACCACAACCTCATAGAATTTCACGGGTGGTCAAATAATATTATCTCATAAGCCCAAACACTTTATCAGTCCCGCCCCCACCCCTTGTCGGGACTGATCGTTCTCTGTTAGTTGGTTTTAAGTAATAAAAACAATTATTTTACTGTGTTAGATGGATACTCATTAGAAGCCGTTAATGAACCACTTTTGGGGTGTCGTCTTTATTTATTAATTACTCACAACGCATAATTAGCCATCACGAAGGATGCCATGGGTAAACTAATTTGTATAAATTGAATATCTGTAAGGGTTATTCTCGGTGGACAAAACCTTTTTTTAAATAACAGGGACTATAATATCTAATATAAATGTATACTCAATTCTTTAAGTAGCTTCTTAATATATAGGAGGGGTCATTGTCTCTAACACATGTACAAATCACTGAGAATTCAATTTTTTTGCTATCTCGGCGAGCGCTTCTTTGCGACCCTGCTCGAGTAGATTTTTTTTCAATTCATCCATATTCTCAGCGGGCCCTTTCTTAGCAGAACCTTTTAGTTTTATATCTTCAAACTTCTGGTCTTCGTGAATAAATAGATGCGTCTGATATATCACCATCCGCATGTGCCTTGCTTACAATATCGGATATCGAGTTAATCTTTGCTCGAGTTAATCTTTGCTCGTGCAATTGCCTCGATACGTTGATGTTTACTACACTTAGAAGAGAGGCGACGCCCAACCACCTATCAATGGCAGCGAGACCAACACATCTAAGAGAACCAGCCTCAATGTCTATTGCAACTGGTTGCAACGATTGTTGATAGAATCCCCAATCCTCCGATGCCCAGACCGTCACCAACACACGTTAGACTGGTGTCAAACCCGCCTATGAAGTTCACTTCCCGCTTATATTTTTTATAGAGACAGGCCATTTTATCTGCCTCACGTTTTAAATCGGCTTGTATGTGGGTTATCTCCTGTAGGCGGTAAGCGTTCCCTGAATCTGGTAGGGTTGGAAAGAGGGGTGGATCCGATGCGACAACTTTATCTTTCCTGCTTGCGGAATAATATTATATTTCTAACATTTCTAGTTCAATTAGAAGTGCAACTACACCTGCAGCGTTGTTCCGGTTTGTTTCTCGCGATTTAAGGTTGATGGTATCACCTTTATCAAGCTCTAGCGGTGTTTTGAAAGTCTTATTGGCGGAGAAATGCTTTGGGTTTTTGATAATTTCGTAACTATGCCTTGAATTACCATTAGCTGTGATACCTACAATGAACTTACCTTCTGATAAACCCGTGCGATCGACAGAAGAGAGAGACATGGTCAAGATTTTCCCCTTTGTCATCATAACATAATCCACTTTACCATGATTAATGCCTTCTGCGTTGGAACCGAATGATCTTTCAAATACCACTTCGATCAGGGGCCCACGCTCTTCTGACACAATGTTAATTACAGGATTATTTTAGCTGATTCTAGTGTCAACGTAGTACCTATTAGTGGCATCTGTGGAAATGTGTGGGGTTCCCAAATCCCGGATCCGGTGACCGACGAGCTTTAACTCAGCTTCCATAGCTGTATCACCATTTTTGCGGAGGACTCCATTCTTTATAAGACCCCACCCCTTTCGTACTAACTTCGCCAAAACCGCATCCGAAAGTTCTTTAATGTTTCCGAGATTTTTAATCCGACCCCCATTAGGTCTACCTCACCATCCATTGACATTTTAAGTATAGAGATAAATCAGGTAAACCGACGTGTTTGAGTATAAAGATAAATCAGACAAAGAGCTGGATTCCCAGCCTTAAACACCACCATAACTACCAAAGATACCCAATTGTTTTCAAGAACACCAGAAAAAGGCAAAGCGTGGCTGTATATTTTATTACCGAGCTCATCTCTAACAGAGGAGAGTGAGAGTTCTGATAGGGTGCCTTGTCGAAGCAGCTTGAACTCTGGGTTAGGGAATGTAGATTATTTGATGTCTTCGTATAACCAGCCACAGACAGCGACAACGGCGAGTAAAGTGATGGGGGACCTATTTAAGGTATTTCCCAGGTTTCCCAGGTTTCACAGGTTTTAAAAGGTAACCATCACCCTCAACTTTCAGATGATTAAGAGCGAAATCGGGACCACCAAGAAGAACTATTAGCGATTCGGGAAATATAATATCAACTGACCGTTGATTTCTTAATACGCTCTTTCCATTACTTTTATTAATAAAAAATGACATATCCGGACAACTGGCGATGAACCAATCTTGCAGCTGATGAAAGAACGAAAGGCCTGCAGGTATAAAGCAATGTGCCACTACTAAGTCAATAAACTGAAGTGTCTCGATATTATACCAGCCAACTGAGTATGTGATTGACCGTAGTCCAATTTTAAGACGCCCGTCTCTATTATCCACAGGCTGTTGAAGATATGTCGGACTATTAGTTATTTTAGAGATAGTCTGAAAAATCATTACAAAAATGGAGGTGTTTAAGTTATACCTTCTGATCCTTCGAAATCATGAATTTCAGTAATCCTTGTTGTGAAAATTGAATTCTGATTAAGCCGGTGCTAGGGGGCGTGAGCAGTGTTGCACTTTCATTGAACAGACTCATTAAAACCGAGTCTGCAATTTTCCCTTTTTGTGTTGCAAGTTTTGCTCTCGGGGGATCACCTCTCTTCAGAATTTTTAATAGCGAAGTAAAGTATAAGACAGGAGCGGTATATCCGAGAAACCTACAGGCCAGCAATCTCTCCTGATCACAGCTGGCCCCAATCAGTTCTTTTTTACCAACATACCCGACATCTGGAAAAAATGCAGATTGCCCAAAGTTAAAACAGACGCCGCAGTCTAAGCTTGGACTAACATACCAATGCAGTTCTGACAAAATCAACCAAATTTTGCAATATGGTGTGCACCAACATGAAGCGGGTTTCATTTAACGACCATCTGCATGGACTGGAGGCTCATTAAACCCGTTATTACAGTCCGTATATCTATTCTACGTGTATTACACCACTAGACGAATCTTGGAAGAGATGAAAGTCGTTCTTCCCCAAGATGACCCTTGGAATCCCGTTAGTAACACATATGACGTATGAGCATATGAAAGGCTTTGTTCGGAGTTTGGAGTCCATCCTCAAAAGGACTCGGAGATGTACATACCAAAGGTCACGTAGCATACACTGAAACATTTCCGTAACGACAATCTAATTAAACATCAAAACTAAGAATGTTGGAAACCTAGATTCTACACGCATGACCTTCGATGAGGAGGTCTTTGGCGACCGCCACTGCGGGGTATCTTCTTGCGACTGGTTTCCAGCTGAAGTTGCCCACATTGCGTTCATCGGGCAGGATTCACGAGTCGATAGGGCTTGGAATACATTCGTGATAGATAAATCGAAAGGCTTCACTAAACTGGGGATGGCGCGTCTCAATGATTCAATCTGAACCTATGTGTGGGCGATACTTGGCGCCCAGGCACAAACCAAAACACGAATAATTGATAAGACTGGGGCACAAAACAGTTTTAAGTATTGTGGAGGATGCTATCAACATTCCAGACGCAATACAACGTTATCAGGATGTTATACTGCATGCTGGAGGCCAGGTAAATATGGTGTTCGAAACCGGTTTATATATGTCTCCGAGCAATATGATCCTAAAAATAAATCCGAGGTCTATCTGATGTATCAGTGCTTAAAACTGGGCATCTAAAAGAACCAGAGAAACTCGGTCAATAATAAGAGTAGGGCATCGCGCCCAGGTTTCTCTGTATCCTCTCTCCTCTCTCTGGGGCGTCCAATTAGCCCGTAGTGAGCAGAAACGGACGTAAATCAACACAAATTAAATCAAGATATAGTGGGATACAACAACAAAATACTTACAGCTCAAACCGATCTCCACATCGGAAAGGTGAATGTTCAGGGAGATAGCGTGGTGCAAAAAACACTAACGGTAGTTTTCAAGATGGGAAGATAGTAGGCCTACCAGAAGCAGACCCGCTTTCATCACAGACGCCAACACAAGTAAGTGAAAGGGCCGCATCAGCACGCGAAGAAGCTCTTATAGTAGGTGGTATAACTGTAAGGTTACTTTCCATGTGGCTTCTCTTTCGTTAACCATTCGTTAATGCTAGGAGTAACAGGCCTCCTACAGCAATTAATAATGTCCAAGCATTCTCTGCAAGGCACCCAACCGCCTTACCTACGGTCGAGAGCAACCAGGAAACAATGCTTCCGATTATCCCGAGGAGCGCGGCTGTGGCCTTTCCAGCATGTTTTGCAAGTAGACTCCCGAGAGCCTTAAGCTTTTTCACCCACTCCTTCAAACCGCCCTTATCGGATGGAGCTAGGGGTGTAGGAGTTATACCACCACTTCCACCAGTTAGTGCTAGAACGAGTGTGCTGATGGCCATTTTAATCGCTGTGATGATGGAAGCTATTGTAATCCCCTGCTCCCTAAAGAGCGTTCTTATCCGCTCATCCAGCGTGGTGTCTTCACGTAGTATCTGCCGTATAATTTCACGACTTCTGGAAATTTGAGACCTTAAAGCCTTTCGATTAACCGAAGCCGCATCTAACCTTGCAGACATCTCGTCATCGAGATTTCCTTTTCTCTCTGAGATCTCCCGTTTCGTCTCAGTGTCTTCAGTCTCTTCCAGCTTTCTTCTCTCTTCTTTCAGGTTTTCGTCGGAGAGCTGTGCTAGGTTGTTCACAAGCTCACCATGCTGTGTTTGCTAATAGCTTTATCCAACCCTATAATTCTCGTCAACTATGCTTCAGGTTTGTCCTATCCGAATCCTTTATATTACCATTGGGGTCGTCGGCCGTTTTTTGAAATGTTTGCTCCACATCAGAAATAAAATGTCTTTCTCTGTCAATATCTGTAACCCCAATACTTCCTCCCCCGATTCGCACAATTTCTTCTTCTGATTTTCTCACCGTATCTGCAGCCTCTTTAGGAAGGACGCTGTCCTTCTTCGGATAGTCCAAAAACCGAGCACATTTTGGACAAAACTTCTGACATATTGTTGTTCAAGAGTAGAAATTGCAAGGGGTCTTTTAATGTTCTTGTCAAAAAGATAAACCTCTGACCGGTTTTTAATGTGGATCTCTCCATCTCTTTTTGTGTTACAATTTTGCTTTCGGGGGTGATCCCTTTAGAATTTATACAACCCAAAAATAACTAAGGTGGAGGTAACGGTGAAAGGCGTTCCAAACCAGCTCGACGCTCAAAGGATTCGTCCCTACCAACTGTTGAATGAATCCAGGAAGCTGATGGCTGGTGGGTCTAAACGACATCCCGAAGTGACTATGGTTGCTAAGGATTTAAGGCCGCATGCCTGTAACCTTGGAAGGTACTTCAATGAAGAATTCGCCCTTTGGCTGGACCTGAGGTCTGCTGATGATGATGGCTTGCACGGTAATGGACGCCGTCTCGAAAACGCAAGCGGGATATTACAATCCAGATTTCCGAAGAAACGGAAGCGAAAGGTGCTTTGAACGTTTACATCTACGTTATCATGGCTGCACATTTGAACATTAATAATGGAAGATTCCTCTTAGCACTTTATTAAAGAACCTCACTGAGCAACTAGAGGTTTTTGTCACAAAAACGGATGTCTCCCCTCTAATAAAAACAATATGTAAAGGGAAATCACTAAAAATGTTATGGACTTGATGATTGATACTTCCCCTCATTATGCGCTTTCCACACCACAAAATGATAACAGCTAATAACTTCAAAATATTGATACCAAAGTTATGGCCTTTGTGCATGACGCTTACTTTCATCATGCTCTTTCCATAAATGAAATGTCATTCCAATAGCATCAGTCGAACAGGAGTTATTGATCGGACAAAAAATGTAACAAAGGGCAATAACTCCAAAAGTATTGAAGCCAGAGTTATGGCCTTTGTTCATGACACTTTCTCTCATCATGTTCCATGTATAAAGTTTCAATACAATGGCAAGAGCCATGTAGGAGTTATCGTCCGGACAAGAAAGCGCTAAACAAATGTACAAGGGGCAATAAATTTATTGAAGCCAGAGTTATGGACCTTATGCATGACACTTTCTCTTATCATGATCAATCTATATATGAAGTTTCACTCCAATGGCATGTGCCATATAGGAGTTATCATCCTGACAAAAAATTGTGTGTTTTTTTTACAAAGGGTAGTTTCTCCAGTATAAGTGAAGCAAGAGTTATGGACCTTTGGCATGACACTTTCTCTTATCATGATCTTTCCATGTATGAAGTTTCAATCCAATGGCATGAGCCATATAGGAGTTATCGCCCGGACAAAAAAATTGTTGAAAAAATTACAAGGGCAATAACTCCATTATTAATGAAGCCAGAGTTATGGACCTTGTATATGACACTTCCACTAATAATGATCTTTCCGTAAATGAAGTTTCAATCGAATGGCATGAGCAATATAGGAGTTATCGCCCGGACAAAAAGTGTGCATTTTTTTACAAGGGGCAATAACTCCTATATTAGTGAAGCCAGATTTATGGACCTTGTGCATGACACTTCCTCTCATTATGCTCTTTCCATATACGAAGTTTCAATCAACTGACATCAGGCATATTGAAGTTATCGTCCAGACAAAAAAGTGTGATTTTTTTTACAAGGGGCAATAACTCCTATATTAGTGAAGCCAGAGTTATGGCCCTTGTGCATGACACTTCCTCTCATTATGCTCTTTCCATATATGAAGTTTCAATTAACTGGCATTAGGCATATTGAAGTTATCGTCCGGACACAAAGTGTGACGGACAGACGGACAGACGGACGGACGGACAGACGAACAGACGGACAGACAGACGGACAGACACACAGACACACAGACAGACAGACAACTCTCACGAAAACAATATGTCTCCCCCATATAAATATGGGGGGATACATAATTATCTGTGGAATGACAGGGTATGGAAAAACGGTCTTCGCCCTAAACTTACTCGAGGGTCCGTATGCCGGCACATTTAATTATATTGTTATCCTCTGCTCGACACTTAAGCACAATAAGACGTTCCTAGACCGATCCTGGATTTGAAAAGGCCAGGAGGTTTTTGTTGTGAACGCATCCATGACTACATGTGCCCTTTCTACCAGGTATTCCAGGGCGAACCGACATTATATATTATCAATGATATGGCCGCAAAGAGGCAGCTCACCAAAACGAAAGATATGCTCTCCGAGTTCAGTTGCCGGCATGTGAATCAGTCGGTCCAGGTCTTAACTCAGAAGTACAATTCACACCTCAAAGACTTTTCGGGAGCAAACGCGCTGAGTTGCTCTCTTACACTGTAAGGACCGATACTCATTTGAGGAGTGTCTGCGTGAGAACGATGTTATCCCAGCATCCGAGAAACCTATAGTTCATGACCGGTTGGCTAAAACTAAGCACGCTAAACTGATTTTTAAATACTTCCTAGCCTAGTAACTATAGTATAATATGATTAACATTTACATATTGCGTAATATTTCCAAAATATTCTACAGTAAAATTCCAACCGGTTTCACCCATTCAGGAATCTTCAGGGATGCATTGACGTTGTCCTTGGTGATACGTTGTTAAGCGGAAGATGACGTCATGACGTTGGTGACGATGATGGCGTTGTACACGATGATGTCCGGTACAATTTAACAATTCGTCTCTACATGTTTTTTACTTATTCAGGTCCGGATTAAACAGTTTAATAGAAAAGTTCTCCTTTAATTTTCTTAATGTGGGGTCGTCACTTGACATTTTATATAAAGGAGAAAAAAAAGAAACTAGGATGTTTATTTCCTGCACAATGTGCAATGTGCCGACTGACTGGTAGTGGTGCTGTATCTGGATTACGAATGTGCTGATTGTGCAATATCACTCTGTTACGTAGATTTACTGTCTCTCCTATGTTATCTCGCTTGCATCCAGCACGTCTTATCACGTAAATCAGATTCAAAAGGTCGCATGTTCCAGAGAATTTGACTGTAAATTTTTCCCACTTCTAAATAAACAGTTATCGCCTTCTAGAAGTTGATAGCATAGTTTACACATTGATCTCCTGCACTTTCTAATGCCTGGTTCATTTCCTGGTTTCTCATATTTTGCCCTTGTTAATAACTTTTTTAAAGTGGGTGCTTGACGTTTACTTTTAATCAGTTTAAATTTTCTGACAAGTCCAGACATTTTTGGATCATGTCTTAAAACGGGTAAATTGTTTTGTATTACCCTGTATAGTTCTGGGGTTTTCGGATTATGTGTGCTAACATACGGAAGAACGTGATTATTAGATTTATCTTTTACTTGTAATAATTTTTGTCTAACTAAATTTGAAGCTCTTTCTATGCCATTTTTATCAGTGAATCCGATATCCCTTAATTTTCAAAAACGTTTCTAGTTCTTGCAGTCGTAATTCCAGTGTTTGGTCATTTGAAATAATAGTCCGCAATCTCCTTGCTAAACAGAATGGAGTGTTCTGTTTGGTATGTTTGGGGTGGCATGAATTGAACAAAAGATACTGTTTGCTGTCCGTAGGCTTGTAGTAAATGTCTGTTTCAGTGACATTATTAACATTTCTGACCATGACATCCAGAAATGGGAGCTCTATGCTGTTCATTTCCACAGTAAATTTAATATCCGGATGTAGTGAATTTATTATATGTTGAAATTTTGTTAAGTTTTGTGGCAAGTATCCAAATGATGAATATATCAACAATAAAACGTTTCCATTTTTCTGTAAAGTAATTTCCAAACTCTTGTCCGAATTCTTCAAATATTTTTTGCGTATAGCTTTTCCTCTAAATATCCTAATGCTAAAGTTGCGTAGATCGGGGCAGATTTTGTCCCAATTGCTGCGCTTTTAATTTGTTTAAAAAACCTTCCATTAAAATGAAAATGTATTGTTTTTTAATATGTGTTCAGTTGCTTCGACAATAAACTCATGTTTAAATCTTGCTGCAATGTCATTCGGATGCGTTGACAACCAAACTTGTAAGGCTTGAAGTCCTAGTTCGTGAGGTATATTTGAGTATAGGGATTCCACATCAAATGAAATAAATGTTGATCCGTCAGGAAGCGAGTTTGGGAGTGCATTTTAAAAATCTGTGCTATCCCTCATATATATATATATATATGTTAAAAGAAAGTCCAGAACAAGAAAATTAAATTAAAAAGATAAACTGCCGTCACTAGTGGAGCTTTACATAAACATGTATATTGATTGAATTGTTGGTTTTTCTTGTAAGGGTAAAATATTTAGCAAATAAGCAAAACGTCTCGTTACTTTCATTACCAACAGTAAACCTGAGAGCATTAGCAATGGATTGGCAAGATGATGAGAAGCTTCTATACAAGTTCGCCAATGAAAATATATAGATGAGCTTGTTAAGTTATTTCCTCCGAGCTCGAGAACAACACTTATATTATACGAAATGAAGCAGATGTTTTATTTCTATAGCCAGTTTAATACATACTACTGAACATTTGGAGTTATATTATCATACTATGGAGAAAAGGCTGGCACAAATCTGCTACAGTGCGCGAGGCTATTGGAGGGGGTGGCGGCTATAAAACATCTGGCTAAGGCCGCGAAGGTCTCAGAAGTACAAAATTGGTAATGCAGGAAACACCACATACAGGACAAACATCCGCCCGAACAGCAAGACAAGGACACAGCAAATGCACATAATTATAACACATAAAGAGACGCACAAAGACAAAACAAACATACAATAGGGAGAAGATAGAAGTACCGCCTTGGAACGGTCAGTGACAAAAGTCAATGGGGTTAAACCGGGTTTTGGGCACCCAACCTCACACTTATTCCATCCCCACCATTATAGACAGTGTAAATAAATGTATCACCTCTCCGACTAATCTACAACAACAGAGTAACTGTAGAAAGGTTATAAAGGGTACGACGCCCTTCTTCCGTTTCCGGATTTAAGAAGTCACCTTCATAGAATACTAAACCTTTCTTGTCGGCGTACAAGAGGCCAGCGTGATTGCCAACTGTAAAAGGGTTGACAACCAGATATGCAGTATGTTGTAGTACTATAGCATCATATCCATTTTAAATGAATTTTTTAACATATTTGATAAACAAAGTGAGAAAAATGAGTATGTCCAACAATCTTACGAAGTTTGTAAATCACATCACCATAAAATTCAGAATGTGAAATACCGTGTCCCATAGCCCCTTGAGATTACATGTGTACTTGCCAATAAGTGAGAGATTTCGATAATAGAATTTAGAGAAAGTTATGATATCTATTTCCTTACTTAAGCAGCTTTTCAGTTAAATCCAGCGGTTTTTGTCACAAAAACGGATGTCTCCCCTTTAATAAAAACAATATGTTAAGGGAAATCACTAAAAATGTTATGGACTTGATGAACGATACATCCCCTCAGTATGCGCTTTCCACACCACATTTTTTCAAGAAGAAAATGATAACAGCTAATTACTCCAAACATTTGATACCAGAGTTATGGCCCTTGTTCATGACACTTACTTTGCCCTTTCCATAAATAAAATGTCATTCCAATAGCATCAGTCGAACAGGAGTTATTGTTAAGCAAAACAATGTAACAAAGGGCAATAGAAGCCAGAGTTATGGCTCTTGTTCATCACACTTTTTCTCATCATGCTCTTTTCATTTATGAAGTTTCAATAAGATAGCAAGGAGTTATTGCCCGGACAAGAAAGCGTTAAACAAATGTACATAGGGCAAAATCTCTAAATTTATTGCTGCCCGAGCTAAGGACCTTGTGCATGACACTTCCTCTCAATATGCTCTTTCCATATATGAAGTTTCAATCCAATGGCATGAGCCATATAGGAGTTATCGTCTGGACAAAAAAAATGTGAATTTTTTTACAAGGGGCAATAACTCCAATATTAGTGAAGCCAGAGTCATTGACATTGTGCATGTACTTCCTCTCGTCAGGATCTTTCCATATATGAAGTTTCAATCCAATGGCATGAGCAATATAGGAGTTATCGTCCGGACAAAAAAGAGTGATTTTTTTACAAGGGACAATAACTCCAATATTAGTGAAGCAAGAGTTATGGACCTTGTGCATGCTACTTCCTCTCGTCAGGATATTTCCATATATGAAGTTTCAATCCAATGGCATGAGCAATATAGGAGTTATCGTCTGGACAAAAAAGTGTGAATGTTTTTACAAGGGGCAATAACTCCAATATTGGTGAAGCCAGAGTTATGGACCTTGTGCATGCCACTTTCCATTGTCAGGATCTTTCCATATATGAAGTTTCAATCCAATGGCATGAGCAATATAGGAGTTATCGTCCGGACAAAAAAAAGTGTGCATTTTTTTACAAAGGGCAATAACTCCTATATTAGTGAAGCCAGAGTTTTGACACTTTCTCTCATTATGCTTTTTCCATATATGAAGTTTCAATCAACTTGCATCAGGCATATTGAAGTTATCGTCTGGACAAAAAGTGTGACGGACAGACGGACAGACAGACAGATGGACGGACAGACAGGCGGACAGACAGACAACTCTCACGAAAACAATATGTCTCCCCCATATAAATATGGGGGAGACATAATGATAGTTCGACTGTTAAAATCGTCAACAGATGAACATGCTCTAGCAAAACGAATACGCTGAGATATATAAACCCCGTAAGATGGGACACGAGGAACATCTCCATCAAGATGAGGGAAATTTACAATATTAAAATCAAAATAATCTCATATATTTTAGAAGAAATCATTCCATTGTCAATTTTCAGGTCTAGATCAAGAAAAGCTGCATAAGTGTCGGAAGGGTTAGCTTTATTGAATTTGAGTTCTTTTCGGTAAATTGTAGGAATCAAAGCATCAAAGAAAGGGGTATCTAAGTTAAAATATCATCCAAATATCGAGAAGTTTCATTGAAGGCTTTTATAATATCTTCTTGTGATAGTGGATTCAAACGTAACATGTAATCTCTCTCATAGTAGTACACAAACAAATCGGCGACCAGTGATGCACAAATCGTACCCATAGGAATACCAATCACCTGACGGTATATAGCATTCCTATAACGTACAAATATTTTATCCAGAAGAAAGGTTAGTGATTCGCAAACTTCTGAGCAAGTCCAATTGGTGTAATATTTCATTTGCCCGTCCGTAAAGAAAGATTTATCAGCATTACATGCCAGAAATTATGTTTTTCTCGAGCAAATACTCTCTGGATTGAGTTAGTAAGTTTAACTTTAATTAAGTCATGAGGAAGGGTTGTGTACAAAGTAGAAAAAGCATATGTGCTTACGGTGGATGCAAGAAACCTTTTGTTCTTAAGTTTTTTAATACTTCTGAAGAGTTCTTAATAGACCAGAAAATATTTATTCCCAAGTCTTATCCCATTAGAATTTTACCTTCGTTAAATAATATGTCAAAAGTACAGGTAATTTAGCAGTTGTAACAAGAGCCAAAATTTGCAATGAAACGCACTATGTATGTTTTGTATGTAGTTTTGGTAACCAATCCACTGTAGGAAGTTTATGTTGTGTAATTTTAATATCAGTTGTTCGCACTTTTTGACATGGTCCGAAACATCGGTATTTTCGTTAGTAATAATTTTATGCTTCAAGACATCGGTATAATGTAATTGTCAAATAATAATAACATAATTCGATGCCTTATCAGCAGGAACAAAAAATATTTTGAATTGAAATACTGTAAACCCTTTTTAAGATGTCTAAAAGAAATTCTAGGTTGAGGTGGAAGAAGGTGTTAATTAGAGCTGCAAAATGAAACGCGTTTGTCAATTATATCAAAAATTAGCTTTTTCCAATTCAAAAGAGCATTAGACTCAATATGTTCTCCTCGACACCATTTAATACTAAATTTTGTAAAGCCTCAGCAATCTGACCTCGACAAGAGTTAAAATCTGTCACAGATGGTATTCTATATTTGGGACCTTTATTCAAAAGAGATCATAGACGTTTATCTTTAATTATCTCGAAATTACTAGTAATCACACGATCAGCCGGAGAAAGTAAAATGTTGAGGTGGTGCAATCACAATTATCAGGAATATTATAATATAAGGTCGGCCACAATTTAATTGCAGTTGAAAATTGTATTTCTGATGATTTGTTATATTTGTAGCAGATAATAGGTGGTTCTGTATTCTTAAAATATTTAGGAATAGTGTCAATTACATTTTTGTCTCTAAAATACTTTGGAAGTCAATGAAATCAATACCTTTATTAATAAAAGGAATTTTCAAGACGAATCTGTGGTGTTCAGATATTTTGTCAATGTGCGATCTGAGAACATGTAGAGTAAAGCTTTCTATCAAATAGCCCTTCCTATGAGATGATCTGATCTATAAATGATTTTATCGGTTTGCTTGTCAGTTTATTTTAATGAAGATAATGATAAGGCGGAAAGTCTAGAAAGCATGGCATGTTTACCAGAAGTTAGACGCAAAGTATGTAGATCAAGAATAGACATCTTCAAACGAGATTTTCGTTCGATATTTCCATTTATACGAATGCCATGACAGAGGGAGAGAGAGGGTGCCCGGCCATGGTTAACGAAGCAGACAATCTGGCAGATCACTCTTCCCGCTCCCTGACATATGCCACGACCCAAAGTCGACGTTTCAGTCCAGATTGATATCGACCAAGCTGCACTGTTTTTACCTCATGATCGAATGCGAAAAAAGACTTTTAAATACGCTCTCACTGTTGTTGATGTGGCAAGCCGCTTTAAAGCCACCGAAGCCCTAACGTCAAAACCGAGGTGGCTGCAGCCTTTAAACGGATTTACAGGCGCGGGCCGCTCCTTTGACCAAAACTTCTTCAAGTAGATCCCTGGCGAGAGTTTATGGGTGCGGTCAGTCAACTGATAGCAGAGCATTATGTTAAAGTGAGGCGTGGTCGTGTGGATATCCATCGTGACCGGGGGATTGTTGAGCGTTTTAATAGAACTTTAATAATCCGAGCGTCTGATTGGGTACCAATATGCTCAAGAAATGCGTCTACCCTCCGGTGAGCGGTCCTCTGAGTGGGTTGAAAGATTGCATGCTGTCGTTACTGCTTTAAACGATGAAGAGACTAGACTCACCAGTAAACGACCGTCAGAAAATATTAATCATGGTCTCTCTCACCTCCCTTCAGAATTTATAATCGTCACAACAGCAAGTGTTAAGTGCTTGTGTGGCGGCCGTAAAATGTCGCCCCGTACTTCATTCTTAGTGTTGTTATACCTTCTGATCCTTCGAAATCTTGAATTTCGGTACTTCTTTTTCTGAAAATTGAATACCGCTAATACCGCTTAAGCCGGTGCTAGGGGGCGTGAGCAGTGTTGCACTTTCAATTACTATTCATGAACAGACTCAATAAAACCGATAGACCAGACCGAATTTCAAAAATTCTAAATGGTGAAGGCAAATTGGGGTAATGCTTGGTATTCTAGTGGGTTAACCTAAATGAAGGGTGCTGAATCCAAAACAAGTGGATACCAAGCTGGATTTTCACTTTTAAGGGCTCAAAAATGGATAACAAAATGGCCACCATAATAATGTTTTTCCACATTGTTATTCAACATTTTATCAAATATTACATCCATGCTGGGTATATATATATACTTGAATTAGTTTAGGAAGATACATTACAGGTAGCTTTAAAAGATGGCTAATTGAAGAGTGCTGAATCCAAAAATAGTGGATACCAAGCTCGATTTTGACTTTTAAGGAGTCAAAAAGGGTAAACAAAATGGCCGCCATACTTTTGTGTCACATCGTTGTACAACATTTTATCAAATATTGCACCCAAGCTGCTGAGTATTTATACTTGAATTAGTTTAGGAAGATATAATTATAGGTAGCTTGAAAAGATGGCAGCCATTTTAACCCTTCGCTTGCTTAATTTTAAAATACATTTCTCCTTCTTTACCCATGCCCTGTTGTATAATTACATATATCTACACTGTGTACAAGTATTTCGCTGTGCAATCACTGCTTTGGAGTGCACTGGTTGCACAATCAACTTGCAAATAGTGCAGATCCTGATGAGACAGCTCCTGTAGGAGCTGTCTCATCTGGGTCTTCACTATTTAAAGGTAGGTATATTGACGCGAATAGCAAGCAAAGGGTTAAATTCAAAATGGCCACCGTTTTGCACTGCTTTGGCAAAAAAGTCCAAAAATTACTAACAATGATTCAAAAATACGTGTGAATTGTGCTACATTGTTTGAATCATAATATATATATTAGAAACACATTATGACATGTCACAAGATGTGGCAAATACTTATTTGCAGTCTGTATAGTAACAGGTATTGTTGTAAGCATGTGTCTGTTACAGATAATTTCTAGATAATACGTTCCCCATATTTTACACAATGTCAAATTATCTCTATCATCTATGTTAATCAATGTTTCTGTACTGTAACAAACTGTCCATACATGTTCAAGATTCTGTGCACTTCAGTCCAACTTTTTTACACTTACAACGTAGACCAGTGCATCCCTTGGCACAACCACAGCTTATGATCTCTAGGCAAGATTCCGGAATCGCTGGTGGTGTCATAAGAAATGGCTGCAAACGATAACCAGAAATCAGCCAACCAAAGTAATTAACTCGTGTGGTAGTATCTGAGTACAATCACTAGCTTGCATCCACATCATTGTCTGGTAGTGTGAGCGTTTGATGTGGAGCCTGCTGGCATCAGGGGAGGGTGGCAATGACTCCTGGGCTACACATTAACTGAACAACTTGACATAGGCCGTATTACATTGATCGACGTCCATTACTCCATACAACCGGCATATGAATGCTTCAGCAGCTGACACAGTAGCCTGTGTAAGTTCTTCTCTGCCTAGGCCATGAAGCAACAGTGGCTGTTCTTGGTACACTTTCCAATACTGTTCTTATTGGGCGCGATCTTTTTTGCACACTTTTGTTTTGTTCCCGATTTTATGGAATGTTGCTCGTAATAGTCAAAAACCATTTTAATTTGCTCGTAGCTTGCACCCATGGTCATCACAGCGTTCACAAATGCATCTGCACAGTCACCGAGTGTGATGGCATCTTGTGGTTTCCCAATAGCCATAACCAAGGCGTGTCCATATGACTATTGCTGATGTTCCATGCAGGGTCGCGCAAGATGGAGTTACCAGATCCTTTGTTAGAATATCAGCTAAGAGTGATTTGCTAGCAGAGTGCATGCTGCCATCAGTAGATGTCAGTGACACACGCACAGGCATAAATTAATACTGAAGAATCTGCTCCAGGTTTATAGGGCTATTGACTTTGTATCCTGTGATGATCTTTTGTAGGATTTTCTATCTACTCTGATAACCTTCAGTGCTAATTTCTTATTTGTTTATGGCCATCTTAGGTACAGAAAAGAGAGAAGCAAAGGTTGGTGGCTTATTCTTGCCAATGGGCTCTTTTAGATATGGTGCTGCTTCATTGACAAACAAATGTGACTGCACAAACTTGTTGGAATATCAGCTAAGAGTGATTTGCTAGCAGAGTGCAAGCTGCCACCAGTAGATGCCAGCGACACACGCACAGGCATAAATTCATGCTGAAGAATCTGCTCCAGATTTACAGGGCTATTCACTTTGTATCCTTTGATGATCCTTTGTAGGACCATTCTATCTACCCTGATAACCTTCATTGCTGATTTCTGATTTGGTTATGGCCATCTTAGGTACAGAAAAGAGAGAAGCAAAGGTTGGAAGCTTATTCTTGCCAATGGGCTCTTTTAGATGTGGTGCTGCTTGCCCTGCTTCATTGACAAACAAATGTGACTGCACAAACTTGTTGAGGAATTCTTGTCCTAGTTGTCTAGCATCATGTAATGAATCATGTGTTTCTGTAGTTGCTAGGTCTTTTTTGACTATGTTCTGCAATGGCATAGCTTGTGCAGTTGCTGCCTTAACGTCCGATTTTGGCCTCATCTGTCTCGTTTCGGTTCATTCTCCCTGTACATGATTCATTGTGTTTGTGCATATCATTTTGTTCACACTTGAAAATTCTGCGAGTCTGGATATCTAACTGACTTCTTAGATTGTAAGACAACGCAGTGCAGATGTTGTCCTTGTGATGCCTACGATACTACCACATGACTCACATGTGGGGTCTAACCATTCCTGGTTGTGGTCTGGGTCCACTTGATTAAATAGCTGGCTTGAATCCTTAACAACAAAGTTGCCTGTTTTGAACTCGGCCTCAACTTCTTCTGGCAGCATATGCATCTCTGACAGATACACAGAATCCCATCTCACATAATGATCGTAGCGGAAAAAGAATGACAACATCATCCTAAACGCATCTACGTGTAGCTCCCAAATGCTGTCAAGTTGGGCTCTGAAATGGAGCAGCAGGATGACAACCATCTGCATATATTGGAACCAAAAAGCTTGCAGTAGGGTTGTCCTCGCAAACCATAAGAAAGAACGAGTCCATTGCCTCATGAAGTTTTCGGATGCTAGGACACTAAGAACAGCCTCGAACTCACTGGTTTCTTCTTGCAGACTAGCCTCAAGGGTGGGATCATGTTCTCCCAAGTTGTCAAGACACAGTGGTAGTAGCACTTGCCACATAGCTTGTAATGTCAGCTTATGCATGCGAACAGCTCTAGCATATTTATTCCCTGACATGATTTGGTCAGCTACATTTGACCCGAGTAAATCAGCTTCTGTCCATATCTCATCTGCCATGTGCTGGCCAAGTACCTGCAAAAATTCATGCATGTGTGCAACCCACCAATTCGAGGAATGAGTATATCCATGTACTGTGGTACAGACTTAAGCTCTTTTAGAATACACTGTCAGAACAAAATGTGTCTGTTTGAGTGTTTGTGTGTGTGGATCAGACTTTGTACTGTGGTGTCGATGGTGTCAATATCATGAGCCGGAGCTTGTATAATGGGAAGATATCCCACAGACGATTGTTGTGGATTCGAGTATGCATGCTGATGATTAAATGCTGTCCATGAGGCTTTCAGCGAACTTTCACCTCGCTTCAGGTGGTGAAATGCCATGTATTTAGCTTCAGCTCTTGAGGTTGCATCATCCTGCATGTCAGCAAACCATTCCATCAGTACAGGTAATTCAAATTGAGGATTATCTAGACCATGTATGTTCGCTGGATGAATTTCATTCATGACATCAGGGACAGTCAATGCATTCCTGCTTGTCAGCTCAATGCTGGTTAATACACGTGGGATGGTCCACGGTGCCAGGCA
The DNA here is from genome assembly GCA_963576725.1 of Azorinus chamasolen. Taxonomy (NCBI): domain Eukaryota; kingdom Metazoa; phylum Mollusca; class Bivalvia; order Cardiida; family Solecurtidae; genus Azorinus; species Azorinus chamasolen. The sequence continues at coordinate 6,446,424 of OY755244.1, forward strand.
GCCGACTGTGTCGCATTGAAAGACTTTTTACCATCGAGGATTGCCTCATTGATATCAACATTGTCAGTTTAGAAATGAGCGAAACATTCCTCTACCAAGTTTGGTGGAATGACTGATCCCTGGTTATCTATTCTTTCGATTGTTTTTTCTGCCAATGCGGTATCAAGACGCAATACATACCTGCAACTCATAATGTGTCCGACATTATGAAACATCTCCACAAGTTGTTTAGATCGTGTGGCCTGGTGTAGACTGCTCCCCAGTCCAATGTAATTTGGAGTCAAGTGATTACTTACACCATAAACCAAATCGTGTGCAATACTGACTATCCTAGTGCGCCTAGAATAGTAATTTTAATAACAGACTAGAATTGCATGTACACATTTATAAATCTGGTTTAGTATTTGTATGCATGGCTATAAGACTTGTTAAAATAATGCATACCTCTATGTTGCCATTGTGGAAGCCATATGAATGTTTATTGTGATTGTTTGTTTCTTCAAGTTGTTACTGACTGCTACAAATAATGGCCAATTTTTAATATAAGGGAAGGATCTCTTTCATATCAAATCTGAAATATGCAACCTTACTATCACTCAACATACCCAATGTTCTTTTTTGCAAGTGAACATAATATATAGCAATTTTTATTTTGAAATGGCTGCCAAAGTGTTTGTTAAATTCTATTCAGTAAGATAGTATACATTTCGGGCTCAAGTTCTCTGTAACTTGTTTCTGGGATAATTTCAATTTTAACACATCTTTAATTGATTTAAAAGGGTAATAGCAAATATCGAATGTGGAATAAACATTATTATGGTGGCCATTTTGTTTTCCATTTTTGAGCCCTTAAACGTGAAAATCCAGCTTGGTATCCACTTGATTTGAATTCAGCACCCTTCAATTAGGTTAAACCACTAGGATACCAAGCATTACCCCAATTTGCCTTCAGGACTTTTTAGGAGCACATTTTCCCAAATTCGGTCTAGTCTACGAGTCTGCAATTTACTCTTTTTGTGTTGCAATTTTTGCTCTCGGGGGATCACCTCCCTTCAGAATTTATTATATTCCATGACGTAAGGTTGGTACCTTGGAGAAGAAAATCCATCCAGATACTGGAGTTCGTTACCTCTACCAGCCTGAAGAGTTGGAGGGTGGCCGCAGAAGGACGACTGACCCTAAATGGTCTTTGAAACATTTACAAGATATTCCTCTCGGTTACAAAACCCGGCGAACCCCTGTTGTACTATCTCCAGAATGGTCCCGGGCGAGGTTTTGTCCGTGAAGAACTTCTTATATCCCCGCCTGTCACACAACAGCCACCTGGAGGAGGTTCCCTACTGAGGCGCTAGGGGTATCCGATGGTGGCCATGGGCTAATGTATTCACATAAATCATTTGCAATCCAACGCTTCGAGTCGAAGGGGGATATGGAAAGGTTATTCTTATGTTGCCCATATATACGATGTTCAATTATATACGATTTTCAAACAGAGATTCTTTATATTGCTCGTGTTTGATGATTTTTCACAACTAATTTTGTAACTCCTTTTTTATGTTGGCGCCAGAGGATTGGAGAATACTATACATCTTAGGCCTCGGGCCAACATATACTCCGATATGCCGCACTGCACACTCATCCTTCATCTTACCCAGGTCATTTTTATTGTTTTTGCTATAGAGCGGGTGGTCCGATGGGTAGTCTGATGTATTGTATAAGTCGGATTTCTTAGCGATATCTCTGTACACATCTTCCGTTTCTATTATTAGGAGCGTATTGGTGAAGAGTAATTGACAGCACCCCCATACTGTTTATTCAGCTGGTTTTAATAAAATGCGTACATGCGGATCTTTGATAGATCGAGAATGCTCATGCCCACATATACTGGGTACTTTAGAACCACGCTGCTCTTATGGGTCTGAATAGCTACAACATCATCATCGAATATATTGGACCTCGCAAATGATGGGCTAGCTATCAGTTTCCGAAGTTTATCTTCCTCAGAACACCTCACCAGTTTTACATTCATTGGTTTGTCGTCTTAGCTTTTCCATTGTTTTCCAAAACACGCTGTTGTTCATTAACTTGTATAGGTATATTTCAAAATCGCTGGTGGCTTTTTTCTCAGTTCTATATTCATACGAATTTATGGTTCCGTTCATAGACTCTGATTGAACGTAGGGCCCTTTAGATTTTTTAAGATTCCAAACGAAATGTATTGCTGTAGGTTTCGATAATGTAGCACCTACTTTTCTTTATATCGGAGATTGCGTACAAGTTTTTCAATCTCTGTAGGTGCCACCCCAACACCTAGAAGTTTATTCTGGTACTCAGACATCCACTCTTTCTTGATCATCATTCGCTCTGGGGCTAGTGGGTACGGATTATGCTCGTCACTCTTCGGGTTACTCCAGATCAACTTCCGGAATCATACCCTCATCTGAGTCGGCTTTCATTGTTGTTACATCTATGGCCTTACAATCATCAACCAATCGGAAGACCGCACAGATTGACTCATCGCCCTTCCATATAAGTTATTTGCGGGTTATTTACTGTATACCTCGTGAATGACATAGAGTTTCCACCTCGTAGGCCTTTTTCGATGAAGAGATGCTGGTCATAATCGGTAAGTAATTCAAGCTCGATTCTCGTTCTCTTAAGTAGGGCGTCACATAACAAACTTGGGCTTGTATAATAATGTGCTGGATCGAGGCCACATTGTTTCCTACATGTTTTTCGAAATTCCTCTAAGACGTCAGCCAGAGTTAAGACATCGGTTCGATCATATAGGTCATGGTAGGCGCCTAACGTCTTACAACTAAATTTATCCCATACATCTTGAGCAAGGATTCCAGTGGTGGTAAAGTCCTCTCATTTAAGCGATTCCAATCCCCATATACTCATACGGGTAGACTCCCTTCCTCATTAGCAATGAACGCCTTACCATGAACGCCTTACCGCGTCGGGTTCATATTGGGTAGTAATTCTTAAGGCTTCCGGAGGATTGGCTGACACCAGTCTATCGAGGCTGGAAACAAGGACTTGGACACTATCTATGAAACGAAGCTGATTAACCCTTTACCCAATAGCCTGTTTCTAGTTTTGAAGACATATGACCACTTAAAGCAGGTTGAAAGTAAAGCAGAATGCGCCTTAAGGCGCATTCTGCTTTACTTTCAGTCTGCTTTAAGCTACCACCTACTAGGATATAGAAAATATTTATTATGCAATATGTTCATGACTGTATGAATTTGAACTATTTTCTTCAGCGGAGGAATAAATCAAACACGCTAAAAGCCGCTTCTATCAGGTAAAGGGTTAAGGCTGAAGGATATATATGTATATTTTTCCGTCTATTTGGAATGCACGTCATTTTTACATCCACCTTTGAAATTGCCTGCATCAGTAAATGGGAATCATATCCCCTAATATTATGGAAGACCATAGGAATGGCAGTTGTTTTGGGAATTATTCTCAATTTTAGGTTACAGTCATTATGAGCCGCTCCCCGATATTTTCCAGTGATGTTGCAGTGGTCGCGGACAGAGTCACCCTCAAGAGGTTTTCGGAACAGGTGGCAGATTGTGGACTGTTTTTTATATTTTTCCTTCTCTTTTTTAGTCATCAACATGTTCTTGGGTTTAGCTAATACAGCTTTTATTTTCCGTTCTTCTTCTTGTAATGAGTGAAGGAAGTGTTCTGTCGCGTTTGGTTCTCTATACTCAGCTGGGGTCTCTGTTTTTCCATCACACCTTACTACTGCGTAGTACGTAACAATAACTACATACCTCGTGGTATTGGGTGTTTCTAGTATTACTTTTTGAGGGATCTAGTTCGGCTCCTCGTATATTTCTAATACAGTAAAACCTCTCTTAACCGGACGATAAATTTAGTATAAATATCGGTCTTGGGGACAGGTGGCAGCTTAATGTAGGGAAGAAGTCATGCAGTAAGCTCCTAGAGATGCTTTCTGCATGACGTTCACCCTGCATTAAGCAGTCTCCTGCCTAAAATATCTAAATTCTTCTATACTAGAATTCCGGTTAAGAGAGGTTTTACTGTAAGAGATTCAAGTCTGTAAAAATGATAAAGAGGGCTGGAAGATGTTTTTGGTGATTATTAAATGTGAGGTATTTTTCTTCCTTTGGCATATAAACTCGCACTGCGGTTTGACCAGTTCTCGACAGTCTGGTTTATGGGTCTCGAGTGGGTCATCCCGGATTTTACCATGGAGGCATCTCTCGCAGAAGTACTTACGGCAAGCATGTTTACTTTGATCATCTGATAAGGGGTTTATTTATTTTATCGCTGTGTAATGAAATTTTCCGGCCTTTTCTTTCAGGAGTAAGTTAATTCTTCGCATGGGGCTGGTTGTTTGCTTTTTTGGGGAATTATGGCTCCCTTTTCCCATCCGAACACATTTAAAGCAAACTTATTTTGTTTCTCAATTTTTGGTATTTCAGAGATAGGGGTTGGGTAGTTAATGTACCGCATTTTATAACCGCATGTTCAGTTTTTACAACTTTAGGTAGTTTTATGTAAGACCTCCCCTCTTAACAGTTGATACCGTGCTATGTCCAACCATAAATTATCTACTTGATCAACCACCCATCCAGAGCCTCTCTTGGTCCATTTCTCGAGATTTTCGAGAAGTTGGGGGTAAACTTCTTCTAAAATCTGGTTAATTTCATTCGCTTGTTGAATTACCTTCTGCTTGTTCCGTAAGACGGGGTCAGTGTATTATTCAACTCCATCCGGCTTTGCTTTACTACGCTGAACTTAAACTGATAGTTTAAACTTATTCCCATCGAGATTTAAGACGTCTTCAACCAGTTATTTTCTGGACTATAGGCCTAGCGTATTTAAGAAACGCTGCCAATCCATATGTCTTACTGGTATATCTATCCTCGAACTACGAAGTACTTTCCTAATGCTACGGGGGTTTGGTGGAGATTAATTTTTTTATCTGTAACTCAAGAAAAAAACACTTTTCTTCGCGGATAGGGCGGTCTCTCACCGGTTACTCTTTCAAATTCATCTCTCAACGCTCTCGCTCTCTCACCATAAGAGAGGGTTGGTTCTTGGGTTGGTGGTGGAAGTTCCCTTGTTGTCCTAAATGTTTCTAACATTTCTTGTAAAGCCTTAAGACCCAATTAGATCGTGGTTAAGGGGTTTGCTCTCGCTCTCGCTCTCACACCATAAGTTAGGGTTTGTTCTGTTAATTGCGAAACTTTCACCGTTGTTTTAATTTTCTCCTGGCGAGTCGCTTATGTCGCTCACCCGTTTCTCAATGAAATACTTCTCTCAACGCTCGTGATTTTTCTGCGTGTCTTGACTGCAATATTATTGGTGCATTTCTCTAAATGGACGTACCATTTATTTAGATTGTACAAACGTTTTATAAACCAATACAATTTTGGGTTTTCCGCGACGTTTGAGTATATTCAAGAAGTTCTTGCATTAATAAGAGATGATTTCGCCGGGTCTTAGCCTCTGCTCTATATAGAAAGCTCAGTACCCTATGTAACCCTCATTCAGTACTACATAATCTATGTATAGATTGTGTTCCCTTACCACAAACACGACGGGGATATGGTATTTTATTTGGTTGTTTTCGGAGATGAGCTCGGTGAATTGCACAATAATCATATTTACATACCTTATTACAGTAAATTGATTTAGTTTGTTGTTAAAATTTGAACGATGTTTCGTTTTTGCGATGAGAGCTGTTTAGCTTCTTTTTCTGACGTGTTACAAATGTGACAGAGTAAGTACGTGTCTCTCAACTCTCAACGGTGAATAAGGAAAAACCCTTACACACCATAAATACACGGATATAACGTGCAGCAATGGACTAAACCCCTCAATGGAGACTATAAACATGGCATGAGAGGGAGGAAGTTTTAGACTTTTTCGTGTACTGCAACAAAAACACTGTGTATTCGTTTTCTGATTTTTCAAGGAAAACGTAACTGTGGAATATGGAGATTTTCGAAAATATACCGGAATCATCCGTCTCTTAACCGTTTCCCTTATATTAACGTGTTTTCAGGCATTTGCAAACATAGTAGACACAGATCAGATGGCCATTATGGGAGCCGTCTGATCAGGGTCTGCTCTGTTTGCTATTGGAATTTGAAAGGTGTGTGTCTTAACTTTCTTAAATGGCTACAATGTTCCACCTTCCATATTCCACTATAACTATCTTGTCCGTCAATATTCAGTAGATATTGAAATTTAGAATACACAAAGAACAGGGAAAGGGTTAAATAGTGGGTCCTAGAAATATGCATTTGTCATATTTCAATACTTTTTAATTACGCAGTCAAAAAGCATCTGGAGCCGAATAATGGCATGGTCGTACTATTTTCATACAATCACTTTGTATATAGAGTTTGGTGCGATTTGGTTGATGGGAAACTTGCACCATGTACATCTACATCTTTAATTGTCACTATACAGCACACATAACACTACACTTGTACAGATAAATCGCAACACTGAGATTGACCCCTACAAACCGTACATTTCGATCCCTACAAACCGTACATTTCTGGCTCGCGACTTTTCTACAAACCGTACACCAACGAATTTTTAAAACGTTTTTTCTTTAAGTCAACAAACAACTGCGTGGAATTTCCATACAGGCAGTAAAGAGATCTCATTAATGTCCATATAGCATCATCTCATTGTCTTAAATCATAATCAAGTTCGAAATTATTAGGTTTAAACTGTGGCCAAAATCCCATATTAAACATGTAAACAAGTAATCAATGGCTAATTACACCAATGCCAATCGACATGCGAATCAAATCAATGTATACAACGTTAAATAGGTTCATGCGATCTGATAACTTGTCACAGTGAAAAGGTGGTTTATTATTGCATATGGGTAGAAAATACTGCTGGATCCAGTTTTCACTCAACTTTTTGATAAGTTACCGATATCCACCCGATATCGAGAAATACTGCACACCCCATATCGATCCCATGTAAAAACCGACATTGACCCGATATAGAAATCTATTTCGGGCCGATGTCGGCCTGATGTGAAATGTTTAGCGGGATGCCACATGAACGAGAAGCAGTCGATATCGGCTCGATATCGAAAAGTGTTGCACATCCGAGACAATATAAAACAGATCGCATCGATATAGGAATCTAGTTCAGGTCGTAGTTTAATTTCCGGCCTTTGCATTTGGATATTTCATGCGAGGAAACCTGATTTGTCGTAGGTCGGTGGTTCTATTCGGATGCTCGTCTTTGCGAGGAACAATGCGATTTGTTCCATGTACAAAAAACACCTGCATGGAGTCTTCTTCCACCTGTAACTGACTTGACGTCGCGATGCAACTAAAGTACTATTTATAAATTCTGATAAGATGAGACCCTCCGAAAGCAAAAACACCATTGCGAAAAGAGAAATTTCCAGACTCGGTTGTATTGAGTCTGTTCATGAGCTGTGATTAAAGATGCAACACTGCTCACACACCCTATCACCGGTTTTAGTGGTATTCACTTTTCAATCCTTAAATCACTGAAATTGATGATCAGAATAAATAACAACACTGAGAATGAAACGCCGTAAAAACGGATACAAACAAACAAATAGGCCAATGTTGACCTGGTGTGTAATGTTTTCGGGGATGTCCGTCATGTATTATAGGTTCTGGGTCTTCACATTTTGCAAATGTCAGTGCACGCGCGTCCGGTCCAGTTTGTCAGTCGGCCACTGTGGTGGACCATTGACAAGAGAGCCCAATGAGGGTGATAACTAGTTTGTTTTCAAAATGAAGTCATTCAATAAAAGCCAATTAACACTAAAGAAAAAGCATTGCTCCTTATGGAGGTGCATTTATTTCAGTCTCGTGTGAACATAAAACTACACATAGTAAAACATCGCTAATCCGGATTTCTAGTAGAAAAGAATTAAGATACGTATAATAAGGTGACTGTTTAATGCATTGCGAAAGTGATGCAGAATGCTCCTACACTTTCACCTTGCATTAAGCTGCCACCTGTCTCCAAGACCTATATTTATTCTAAATTTAACGTCGGTTTAGAGTTTTTTCTGTATACATAGAACTATAGAAAATATACATAGCCACTTATAAGAAACTGTTCGTTAACACATAAAGTTTGATATTAAACTTCACCGAACACAAAAACACACTAAAACAAATTTTAAGTACATTAAACACACGTTAGTAGCACCCCCCCCCTACACACATACCTCCTCCCATCATAAACACATGCAAACACTCAATCACTTACTCGAGCACTCGAGTGCACGCGCACACACATATGAAAGTGTACGTACACACGTGTGTACAAACACACACGCACTTATATGTGATATAGTTGTAGTATAACAACAACTCGTGACATCGGTTGATACTTTAATTCTGTGAATTTAAACTAAATATATAAGTACCAGCTGTGGCGTTCCTTGCTTGTCAATGCAGATTGGTGTAGCTAGAATTTAGCTCTATATTATGGAGGACGATTCACGCCAAAACATGCATCATGCTTTGTGGCATTTCAGTTTGCTTCATGTTAAATGCATCATACATTGTGGCATTTCAGTTTGCTTTATGATAAATGCATCATGGATTGAAGTATTGAACAGTTTGCTAAACGATTCTTACATGTCAAGATGGACTTCCTTCTTTCATTGAAGTGTCTTCCTATATTCTACGTTCAACGAAACTGCATCGTGCAATTTGCCTTATTATAAGAGCGTATTCGAAATATCTGTATTGCATGCGGGTTGTGCTTTATTTAACAAACTTCTTCCGTCGGAGTATAACATATTTGGAATATATTTGTGCTGCGCTGGAATCAGATGACTATAGTGGTTGATTGACGAGATATTTTTATAAGTAGAAATCTGCATTATCTTATTTGACGGAGTGTTAAATTGTTACTCAGCCTTTGAATCATGTAATTACGTGCACTGTGGTTTGCTTCTTGTTTGGATTGAGACTTGATTTCTGGACCATACGTATCAGCGTAGATGATAATTTATTGATTCCTACAGGATTTCTTTTAAACAAAAGGACATGCGGTGAAGGAGATTGTAAAGTTGCGGCGGCAATGTAGAATGGATGGTATGGGTCAGAGTAGCTGGGAGGTCTTTTTTGGCATATATTTTGTAGATATATACTGAGAGCGATTATGATTTGTATTATTTTATCGAAATAAAAGCGCAATTGCAAACAGTCCTTCGCCGTCTATTGTGACTCAATCGTTGACAGGTTGATCTAGGTCATCGTCCGCCAGTTTGTTTGTTTTGACAGCGCGTATGAATACAGTTAGGTCGTTTGAATGTTATTCACTAGTAAATATATGCCTGTGAATATCAAAATATATATGATAGCGTTTCGTCACACTGAAGCCACGAGTTATGTTATACGAGTAAACGCATACACACACGCAAGCACGCACACACAGTTTTGTTGTTTGGGGTTTTTTGGGTTTTTTTGCTTTGTTTGGTTTGATAATGATAGTCTCGGGTTGGATGAAAATGTAATAGATATTTATGTTGGCCTTTAATTACTGCTAGTCAGTATGTACGTAGATGGTCACTTCCTTATCCTATGCGTTTACCTTTAGCCAGCTGCTAATCCCCATATTAACACACAAAAAGTTAACTATGTTACACATGCGCGCACGCACACACACACACACATACACACACAGAGTTTTTTGTTGTTTTGTTTGTGCCTCGTTTGGTTTTAATAATGATAGTCTCGGGTTAGATTAAAAGGTAATAGATATTTGTGTCCTCTTGCAGTCTGCCCACAAGTTAATCCTGTTGCTATACGAGGTTTACCCACAAGTCGTTCTCCACACTGTTCACAATGCTCCCATTCTAGTCTTCTTGTCTGAAGTCATTCTGTAATAAGAGACAAAATATAAACTATAACCTTATTAAACCGGACTATCAATGCCGGTCTTAAACACAAGTGAGAGCTTAACCCTTTACTACATGACTATTAATGTAAGAAATAATGACCTCAAGAACATTAATGAGATCAAGTGATATAATAACACATTTAACACATAGTCATAGGATGTTTGGTCACTATTCTATAAATTTATATTATATCTTAAGCAAATAGAGCAGACCCTAATCAAACAGCTTATACAGCGGCCGTCTAACATGCGAAATGGTGTAGAAATGAGTATTTATGGAGTAAATGGTTTGTTCGGGTAAAACGAACACAGACCCTCCCTATGAAATATTTTCAGTGAATTTTACCCTGCATTAAGCAGTTAAGGAGATCACTGAAACTAATGTTTGGAGGATGTTTGCCCTTAAAGAGCAGGAACCGAGTATATAAGCCCTTTGTAAACAGTGCATCCCCAGATTAACGGATTTCTGATGGAGCCCTCTAACTAGGGTCTACACGGTTTATTATTAAAAGTACAAAAATGAGTCATGCAGGAAATACCACATACAGAACAACCAGTCGCCTGAACAGCAACACAAGGAAACAGCAAATGTTCATAACTATAAAAACATCAAGAGACGCACAAAGACAAAACAAACATACAATGGGGGGGGAGATGGAAGTACCGCCTTGGAACGGTCAGTGACAAAAGTCACTGGGAGGTTAAACCGGTTTAAGGGCGCCCGACCTCACACTTATTCCATCCCCACCCTAAAAGACAAACAGTGTAAATAAACGTATCCCCTCTCCGACTAATTTACAACAACCGCGACGGCAAATACAGTGGTAAAGTGCATGTATAACGAAAACATTTAAGTGAACAAACTGTATCCACCTATCGCTAGTGTACTCTTTTGTCATATATTTTAGAAGAAATCATTCCATTATCAATTTAAAGGTCTAGATCCAGAAACGCTGCATAATTGTCGGACGGGTTAGCTTTATTAAATTTGAGTTCTTTACGATAAATTGTAGGAATCAGAGCATCAAAGAAAGGGTTATCTAAGTTAAAAAATATCATCCAAATATCGAGATGTTTCATTGAAGCCTTTCATAACATCTTCTTGTGATTGAGGATTCAAACGCAACATGAAATCTCTCTCATAGCAGTACAAAAACAAATCTGCAACAAGTGGTGCACAATTCGTACCCATAGGAAAACCAATTACCTGACGGTATATAGCATTCCCATAACGTACAAATATGTTATCCAAAAGAAAGGTAAGTGATTCGCAAGCTTCTGAGCAAGTCCAATTCGTGTAATATTTCATTTGCTCATCAGTAAAGAAAGCTCTTTCAGCATTACATGCCAAGAATGATGTTTTTCCCGGGCAAATACTTTCTGGATTAAGTTAATAAGCATATTCTTAATTAAAATATGAGGAAGAGTTGTGTACAGAGTAGAAAAATCGTACGCACTTACAGTGGATGCAATATACCTTTTGTTCTTAAGTTTGTTTAAGACTTCTGAAAAGTTCTTAATAGACCAGAAGAGATTTATTCCAGAATTTTCATAAGTTTTATCACAGTAGAATTTTACATGTTCCTTTATCTTCGTTAAACAAGAAGTCAAAAGTATAGACAATTTAGTAGTTGTACATGAACTAGAATTTGCAATGAAACGCGCCTTATAGGTTTTTTTATGTAGTTTTGGTAACCAATACATTGTAGGAAGTTATTATCAGTGATAAATTCTGATTCAAGATTTGTAATTACTTCAACAGGTTAAGGGTTAATCATTTATTGTGTCGCTGTGGTGTCTGTGTACTTGTACAAATATTTTCTTAATCATTCAAATTCAACCAGCAAATGTGTGACAACACGTGTGCTTAATTGATAAAAACTATCAGCCAATTAACATTTATAAAGTCACTGTTGTATTACATGATTATTAATTGTTTAAAGAGATTATACCTATTAATAAGCAGTCCGTTACACCAGTAGCTCAGGTTATTATCTGCATCAGTGACTGAGACATCATTTAACCCTTTAGCTGATATTAACGCTTTTTTTAAACCCTTGTAAGCAGACCCAGAATTTAACTTCACTTCTTCACTTCTAATGAACATCATAGCTAATTTCAAGACAATCTCTTTCCACTTTGTCTTCCACTGCTCTCTGAGATGGTGAGAAACTCAAACATGTCCACTTCTTGATGATTTCTTCCGATCTCTCTTCCTTTTCCTTTCTCGACGTCTTGTTCCATTAACTGTTCCTTCGAGAATTGTCTTGGCGAGGCCTGTTGAGCGGGAGACATGGCCATACCATCTCCACTTCCTTTTCTTAACTATTGTGAGATACTCTTCATAGGGGCCAATCAGTACCCAAACCTGACTGTGGAGCGCTTCATAGGTGATGTGGTTCTTGTAAGAGATGTAAAGTATCCTTCTGTAGCATCTCATCTCTAAGGATTGGATTGTTCTCTCTAGTTCCGATGGCAACGTCCATATCTCACAAGCATACAGGAATATTGAAACGATAAGAGAGCGCATAAGTCTAATCTTGGTTTGAAATGAACTGTTCCTGTCCTTTCAAACGTGCTTCAGCTTTGCCAGAGCAGCTACAGCTTGTGCAATTCTAGCTAAAACATTTGGTTTAGGGTCTTTATCTGGCATGACTGATCCTAGGTATTTGAAGGTTTATAAAGTCTCGAGACTTTATCAATTGGTCTTTATGGAAAAGTAGTAAAGTCAAGCAGGCAAAGCCACATGCAAGACGCAACCACCACCAAAACACCGATAGACAGCAAAGTACGGTGTAAAGGTATGAGGAAACACATTGAATGTAGAGCAATTCCTGCAAGAGGAAGAAAACAATATTGATTGGATGTACGGGGAGACGTTTCACCGCCGCCACACTGCACAAACAACACTATTGTGCTTATAAATGGAAAAGTAGTAAAGTCAAGCAGGCAAAGCCACTTTTCTATTGAAACATCAACCTCTACCTACAGCTTACTCATATTCAACAGAAAATCAAAGATTTATTCAGTTCAGAGAAAATAATTAGTCATCATAGCCCAAATTGAAGTGGAAATGAGACATTTGTACCCGTAAAAAATGCAAGTCAGACCATTATATACCAAATACTGCCATTTCAGATGGTGAAATCTACTGAAACATCAATGTCTACCTATAGCTCATTCATATTCAACAGAATATCAAAGATTTATTCAGTTTAGAGAAAATAATTAGTCATCATAGCACATATTTTAGTAGAAATTTGATATTTCTACTAGTAAAAAATGCAAGTCAGCCCATTATACACCAAACACTGCCATTTCAGATGGTGAAATCTGCTGAAACATCAATGTCTACCTATAGCTCATTCATATTCAACAGAATATCAAAGATTTACTCAGTTTAGAGAAAATAATTAGTCTTCATAGCCCATATTATAGCAGAAATTTGATATTTCTACCCGTAAAAATGCAAGTCAGCCCATTATATTCCAAATGCTGCAATTTCAGATGGTGAAATCTATTGAAACATCATCCTCTACCTACAGCTTACTCATATTCAACAGAATATCAAAGATTTTTTCAGTTTAGAGAAAATAATTAGTCCTCATAGCCCATATTATAGTTGAAATGTGATATGTGGAACCTCTACAGCTCACTTAATATTCAACAGAATATCAAAGATTTATTCAGTTAAGAGAAATTCATATGTCATCAAAGCTCATAAACATACATTAGAATTATCATTGACTTTTTTGCATTTCTAAATGTTTAAACAAGAGTTAAAATTTGCAAATGTTATTAAGTTTTAAATCTTTGAATAGCTCTCGACTCTATAAACATTCATGTAATAAATAAAGACATCTTACATATTCTTTTTTCATATCGACACTTATATCACATCATAAGCAAACTGGGCAGACCCTGATCAGGAGCTGTCTAGTGTGGGTTTACTCCATTTACCAAAAGCATTGAAAAGAATATTTACCGAGTTAACGGTTAAGGGGTTGGTAAAGAATATTTTTAGTAATGCCTGTGTCTCAGAATATATATTAAGTTATTAGGGTCACATACCGTTTAAGAAGAATGTCCTTGATTTTGCTTTAAAGTTGTCCCTTCTGTTCCTGTCTGCTTTTGAAGATACTTCTTGGAGATGATCTGGGAAACGACAAGTTTTTAAAAAAGTAACAAACTGTTGATATTCAGCTAACTTCATTTTGACAATCAAAGGAGTAGATGATACAATTTAATATTTAAGATTGTGTTTTATAGTGCATGTACCAGTATCTCTTGGAGTCACACCCATAAATTCTTATTGGTCAGTTAGAAAATTTGGACATAGGATGTTCACACCTCTGTGACCACACTGAAACAACAGTTTTGGTTGTGGATTGCCCTACCCCTGACAGCTTGTCATATTGCCCCTTGACCGGAATTAATTGATGTATATATCTATGTTTGATCCCCATGCTGTACCCATGTACCTGGGTGTAATAAAAGGTATGTTATGTAATGTCAATAATTGGGTCAGATTCAAAATTGAAACATCTCATGACATTTTCATCCATCCTCAATATATTCAGTTCGGTTTTCACACCTGTAGGTCTCCTCAGAAAAAACATTGTAATTAATTAGAAGCCATCAACAACTGACACTTAAAAGATCATGTAAATATACGAGACCATAATTGATTAGATCCAAATCGGACAGGGTCAAATCGGACCAGTTTTTATAATGGTAATTTAAGTCTACACTGTTGACTTATGAATACTTATGTTTTAAACTCATTGGGCTCTTGTCCCAATGGTAATTGGTCAAATCGGACCACAAGCAAATTAGACCGGAGTCAAATCAGATTAGATCCAAATCAGACAGGGTCAAATCAGACCATTTTTATAATGGCACTTCACTAAAATCTTATATTTTTGCAACTATTTTTGCTTGTGAATACCAAAGTATGATATTAATATGATTTTAATCATGAATTGAACATTGAATTATTCTAAAATAGGCTTGTTTTGTGCACATTTTAGTCAAATTACATATAACAATTTATCATATTTCTCTTTTATTCGAAATCATTAGTTGATTAAAGCGGGTTACGGACAAAACCCCAGTAGGACAAAACCCCACAGGACACAACCCCATTGCCGAATGTAGCAAGGCAGACGAAACCCCATATGTTAACATAATTGGGTTATAAATCAACTTTTAGATAATTTCAAGAAGAAACCCTCGACCAGAATATAAATTCAAAGCGAGATTCTTAAATTTTCAAATTTAAAGTTACAATCTGCAAATAAAAATACAGTGTAGTAGTTAAAGCATAATTAAAATTAGGTCAACTTATGAATAAATGAAGATTACATTCATAGCTAAATGGGCTATAATTTACTTTTAAATTTAATTTCTAATGTACTAATGAGGTTGTGTTTAGCTGTATAAATGATCGGAATATAAATTCAAAGCAAGATTTTAAAATTTTCAAATTTAAACTTACAAGGGATTGATTTGGACAAATACTACCTGTTGTGATAGTGAAAAGGTACTTGGCTTTGTTTCGGTACATACATGGTATTACATCATTTTGCCTCAACATTTTAGGTGGATTTATATTCTAAAATAAATATAACTATCATTGACAAATAGTGTAGATCCTGATTAAATCACTTCCTTACACATGATTAATTTGGACAAACACTACCTGTTGTGATAGTGACCAGGTACTTGGTTTTGTTTGATACATACATGGTTTAATATAATTTTGCCTCAACATTTTAGGTGTGATTTATATTCTAAAAAAATTTAAATATCAATGACAGATCCTGATTAAATCACTTCCTTAAAAGTAAATGATTTGGACAAACACTAACACTATCTGTTGTGATAGTGAAAATGTACTTGGTTTTATTTGGTACATACAAACAGTAGTGAAAATAATTTCTAATCTTAAACTTACAAACAAGATAGACCCAAATCAGATTATCAATTTTACAAACCCGACGGATGATCTGGTTCTACTCTTTCTGCAAATGTCATTTGGCCTTACAGACCTACAGAAGTAGGTGAGCAAAAAAAAAAATTACGAGGGGTCTACTGTCCGGGAGGGCTGATATATGGGGTGGGGGGAGTTAATATGCATCTCGAGGGGTCTAGTATCCGAGTGGGCTTGTGTCTATACAGAAATGATGATAATTGTTTAATATTTAAATATCCATGTCTTTGTCTACACTTGTATAGCACTAGATCATGTAGAAGTCGATATCGTGCTACTTTCTGTTTTAACAATATCCCTGTCAGCCTGCAACGAAAGGAAGAAAACAATATTGATTGGATGTACGGGGAGACGTTTCACAGCCGCCACACTGCACAAACAACACTATTGTGCTTATAAATGTATCATCTCCTCTGTGGTGTTCCTCATACGTCTGATCAGGATCTGTTCTCTTTATTTGCATATGGAATTATATCAAATCATAAAGTTTTTTTTAGAGTACAAAACATGCTGAAGTACAATTACAAAAACTCAGCTTATAAATATTCATGATGCCATTATTTTTACATGAATAATCAACAGGAACAGGATTAACACATACTAGTTTGGATCCAGATAACACACAGAGTAGTTTGGCATCCCGTCAGTTTCTCATTTGTATGACACTTATACACTGTGTAGCCAAATACATACATCAAACAGAGCAGACATATATCAGGGTCTGTCCTGTTTGCTTATGAAATAATTTCCATTCTGGTTCTACATTTTCTTCCACGGCCAAACTTCCCCGTGTCCATGTGCTAATGTAACATATTAATCTATTTAACATTCAATATGGCATTATTTCCTACATGGATATTCATGGAGTAAAGGATTAAAGGGCTAAAAGACAAGTCTTGGAAAAGAATTAGCTCAGATGTTTTTCTTTCTTTTGCTTTTCTTGAGAAAAGGGCTCGACAACGGCTCGTGCATAAGTCATTACTCATTCTTCGCAACTTTTCTATTTATTTTCGAATTCATGAATTTATTTCTTAAAGTAGATTTTCTTTAAGTTATTTTGATAATCTTCTTTGATAAACATAATAAGTGTGTCAAACGAGTTTACTCAGCTCTGATCTGGATAAATATGTATGCACAAGACACCACGACTTCCTTCGTAGACTATTTCATAGCAAGGGTACAGTTATTTTGCGTTAAGCTTTTGGAATATTTTATTATATATGGAAAAATAGTCAAACAGGTAGAGCCACACACGAAATGACACCGCACCAAACACCATCTAACAAGAAACGGTAAAGCCACAAGACAAAACATAACAGGACGCATATAAAGACGAAACACATTAAACATTAAGCATATTAAACAACCGTAGGCTGAAAGCAGGAGTGCCGTCTTATTCCATTTCCATCATAAATATATGTATATATGTTTATATGTGTGTGTGTGTGAGTCATTCCATTATAAACACAGCCCTAATGACATTCAAGCAATGTAGACCAAGGTCAGACTAGACTAGGCGTCTAATCTGGGTCTGCACTGTTGACACACACCAGTCTCTACAGTAGTCTTATATACAGCATATCGAAGAGTATCACTTCTTATCAGATGTTGTATAGATGACAATCAGTTTAATCTGGGTATTTACTTGTAGCATATCATTGAGGCTCTTTTGTCATTTTACTCATCGTTTTGCTCATCTATATCACAATTTGTCATAATTCTAAACCTTTCTTTTCCCAAGTAAATGCTCCTTCTTAGTATATTTATTTAGAGGGTTAATGCTTAAAATAACCTATGAGGTAATGAGCTAAATATGCATCTTATCTGAGCCACTGCAATACGTTTGTAGACTGCCTGCAATTGCAATACGCAATAGTACTGTTAAAAAAGGCCGCATCAAAATTATATTATTTTTATACAGCTACAGACAAAAAAAACAGGTGAATATATTACGCCATTGGTCCTAAATTATCAATAATTTCAGGTAAGGTGTTTGTTAGAGTTTAGCACTAAACGATAACAAAAATGGTTGATTCAGTAATCTATACAGTATACAGTGTTCGATTTGAACAAACCTTTTAACACAAGCCTGCTGAGCAGACTTTTGTTGGTAGAAAACGTTATGTACTTCAGTTTTCACAGTTTATTTATCTTGAATTTCTATCAAACAATGTGGGTCCTGAGGAGACGCCGAGTTACTCCTGATTGCATAGGTTATCGCTCATCACAGACGTATGGTTAAAGAACTATTGACATGACCGTGTGTCAACAGATTGAATAATCAATTCTGATGTTCAATTTACCTGTTCAATGAAAATTGCTATCTGACGCCGACGATGCATCCCAAGGTCAATAAAATCTGAAATTATAAAGGTGTTACCATTATAAGTTATAGAAGTATGAGACATGTATATATCAGAGTAACAGAGGTGCGTACTCAAATACTTGAATCGTCATTTCTCTACCAAACCCTATGTTGTAAACTAAAATATTTAACACGTGCCAGAAGGCCATCCACATCAGAAAATGTTCCTCTAAACTAAAGAATTCAGTGTATATCAAAAGTAAATATAGGGAAATGTTTTGCCATTGAAACCCGCCAAATATGGGGAACATTTCCCCCATTGTTTAAGCTATTTGGAGGAATATTTTTCTACGGATCTGATTTTGAGGTCTTAATTGGGAGAACATTCCCTTAGTTTTGCTCTTGAGATGCATTGATGTTTTGAATTTCTGATGTGGAGGGTCTGAATTGGGGGGACATTCACCCCATTTTTACTCTTAGCACAGACTAATTTTTTAATTTGGAGGAACATTCCCCGATAGATGAAACAATTGTCTCATGTGGAGGCTCATACATGGGCGATCGTTTCCCAAATTTCAACTATTGACATGCACTTAACATTTCAATGTGGGGCAATAGTCCCCCATTTGTAATCTTGGCTCTTGGCACAGTTTTTGCAGTTTGGAGGAATATTCGACCATAGCTTAAGCTATTTATGGGAATATATATCTGTATTGCTCTGACGTGGAGGGTCTTAAATTGGGGAACATTCCACTATTTTTACTCTTAAGATACACTGATGCCTTGGATTTCTGATGTGGAGGTACTAAAATTGAGAGACATTCCCCCAGTTTTACTCTTGACATTCACCGTTCTTTCCATTTAGAGAAATATTCCTCCTATTCAGTGTCGCAGTTCCATAAAACCCAATTCACTCATTCACTCCCCCATGGCTTAAACAATTGTGGAGGCTCATAGATGGGGGGACATTTCCCCATTTCCACTATTGGCATGTACTAAACATTTCAATATGGGAGAATATTCCTGTTTTATTCTTTGCACAGACTAATTTTTTTCAGTTTAGAGGAACATTCCCAAATGGCTTAAGCAGCCTAGACATAAATTCCGATATAGCTCTCATGTTGAGAGTATCAAATGGGAGAACGTTGTCCTATTTTTTCTTATGAGATGCACTGATGTTTTGAATTTTGAGGGAACCATGGGGGAATATTTCTCCAAATTGACAAATTTAGTCTGTGCCAAGAGTAAAATGGGGTATTGTCTCCCATTTCAGACCCCTCCAAATCAAACAATTGCTTAGGAAATGGGGAATTTTCCCCCACATTCAAAACATCATTGCATCTCAGGAGTAAAAATTAAGGAACGTTTCTCAATTTAGAATCTTCACATCAGAGTTATAGAGGAATCTCCCATCGATTGCTTAAGCCATTGGGGAATTTTTTTCCAACCTGAAAAATTTAGTCTGTGCCAAAATTACAAATGGTAGGATATTCCCCCATGTTGAATTTTAAGTGCATTTCATTAGTTGAAACCGGAAAAAGTTCCACATTTGTGAGCCTCAAAATCAGACCATTGTTTAAGCCAATGGGGAATGCTCCTCCACATTGAAACAATTAGTGTGTGTCAAGAGTAAAAATGGTAGACTGTACCCCCATTTCGGACTCTTCACATCAGACAATTGCTTAACCATGGGGAAATGTTCCTCCAAATTCAAAACACAATTGCATCTCAAGAATAAAATGGTGGAATATTATCCCATATTGAAATGTTAAGTGTTTGTCAATAGCAGAAATTGGAAAATGTTCCCCCATCTATGAACCTCCACATCAGACAATTGCTTAAGCCATAGGGGAATGTGCCTCTGTCAGAAATTTCAGTTGGATGCTAAAGGTTTAAAGCCCTTGTAAATAGCTTTGCCAGTGTGTCTGAGTATAAAGGTTAGCTCAGGTCAGTTGTTGTTATAAAGTTCCCTTACCAGAGACTCTGCGACCATTAAATTCTCTTAAACAATTAGCAAACCAGTCTTGCGGACACTTGCTAATCTGTAACTGACAACTCGGAGAGTTTGCATGTGTGGATAATGAGCTTTATGAGTGGAAGTAAGACGTATGAAAGAGAAAAGTCATGAGAAATCAAACCGTTATCAAAACAATGCAGCGTCTGTTTTGATTAGTCTAATTAAGGGACAATGTTTGTGTGAGAGAGACTGAGAGAGTCAGATGCTAGAACGACACCAGACAATTAAGATCGTAGTGAAAGTTTGTGAGTGCAAAGGGAAGGAAATAAGGAAGATAGAAAGAAAGGAAAGGACGAGTACGTGTAACAAGTACATGTTACGGACGAATGGGGTATGTGGATAGTATTCATTCATAATTATTGTTTTCAATAATGTATTACATGTATATCTTAATGAAGAAATAATTTACGCTTTATAACTGCTGTTTTAGAAATTAGAGTTAATATGCATTATATAACAAGCAATAACAGGAGATGTAAACTGTGTAGGTACCTCATATAGAGCAATTCATGAATATGTCTGTACTTCAGACAATACTTTATACTATTAACTGAAACTGTTGTCTGTCAGCAATTGTGTTGTCTGCTGCAAATAGTATGTAAGGTTTAAGGATAAACATTTGGTAAGCGCATTTTACCAATGTTCATTATAGATCCCATTACGGAGGGTTAATGACATTGGTCGAGAACTTAAGAGAGCCATAACGAGTCTAGGGTAGAACAGAGGTGCAGAAGGGCCAGTTAGGTGACAAGCCTGATCCTCGTCGAAGGAAAGACGGCCACGGAATTATAATAGATGAATCTTTGGTGACTGGCAGTTGACCAGAAGTTATATAGCGAATGAACAAATAGTGACAGCTAGTGAATTGAGTTTTATGATCCAAGTGCTTTAGGAACAAACTGTCAATTTATTACCAACAGTCAAGGAAACAGAAAGACAGCAGCAGCAGTAAAATACATGTACTTTAGATCTGATAGAAAGTTGATGTTTTAGTTAGAGTATGTAAAGTAAAAACTTGTAAACTTCACTGCAGTATTCGTGGTTTACATAACTCCCACATTTTTAAGTCTTCTGCTCCTGCAGCATCGTGACAATTTGGTAGTACGGGTGGGGTTATGTTATTCAATACCACAGGTAAATACTGCATTGTAGTAAAACAAAACTAGCTGTAAAACTCTTAAGTGTGTAAGGGTTGTTGAGTGAGATATCTTTAGCGTCATAGTGGGGTGTTACTGTACTGAGCGAGATTTATTCACTGTGGGTGTGTATAGATAAGGAGCACAGAGCTGGCTGGTACAGGTAAATCTATAAATAGATAGGCTGCAGCGAGTGTAAACCTGCATAGCTGTTAGGTACCTTTAAGGGGCCAAGAGAGATAACTCTTGCGAGAAAAATCTATGGTCACTGCAGTGTCAGACTGCATGTTTAACCCTTTGGGTCTATAGCGTTTTCACTGTGTATTAAATTTGCTAGAAGTCAGACAGTTTTTAATTATTTATATACTGCTTTAGCTTTGGTAATTTTTGAATGGAAAAGTAGTAAAGTCAAGCAGGCAAAGCCACATGCAAGACGCAACCACCACCAAAACACCGATAGACAGCATGACACACACACACACACACACACACACACACAACCACACACCCAAACGCACACGCACACACACATATGAAATGAACACAGAAAACACCAAAAGACACACAAGAAACAGGGACAAACGTTCCACAACATGAACAAACCACAATCACAAAGACGCAAGGTAAACAAAAGGAAGGGTGACAAAGAGAGTACTGCCATGGCACGGTCAGCAGCAAAAACACCACTTGGGGTTTAAACCGGTTTACGGACGTCCTAACCTCACACTTCTCTCAAAGTCACCCTAGCTTTACAAATATTGTAAATAAAGGTATCCCCGCTGGACTTACCCACAACATAGACGACGGTGAACACAGGACAACATGTAAAACATAGCATAATAACTGTGACAATCCGTCAAATATGTACTCAATGGCTTTGCTGAAGTCAGAGCACCTGCAGGTAAGCCGTTAAGGGCACGACAGGGAAAAAATAATACATGAGTCTGGTAAGCTCCTCCTGTATCCAAGTTTAAGAGTATACCATCATAGAGTACTACCCTCGGCCTGTCATCGCGCAAGCAAAGAGGGAAGCGTAGCTACCGACTGTAAAAGGATCGATAACAAAACATGCAGTGTGTTGCAATATAATAGGATCATAACCTTTCTTTTTAAATTTTTTAATGCGTTTTATAAACAAATCATGAAAATGGATATGACCCTGAATTTTCCTAAGTTTGTAGATAACACCCCATAAAATTCTGGATGAGAAATGCCTTGTCGCAGTAATGTCCGTAGATTGCAATTATATTTACTAATGAGAGGTAAATTTCGATAATAAAATTTCCGAAGTTTGTGATATCTGTAACCTTGCTTAAGAAGTTTATCAGTTATAACTAAATTACGTCTATTAAAATATTCAAGCAAAGAACAGGCTCGGGCAAACCTAATAAGTTGAGAAATATAAACACCATAAGATGTAGAACGTGGCACATCCCCATCTAGAAAAGGATAATTAACAATTTTAAAATTAAAATCTTCTCTTTTATCGTATACTTTGGACGAAACTTTATCATTTGTAATTGAAAGATTCAAATCTAAAAATGAAGCATTAATGTCAGATTGATTAGCTTTGTTTAAAGACAGTTCTTTTGGGTAGATTGAAGAAACCATAGTATCAAAATAAGGATTATCTAAATTCAAAATACCGTCTAAATACCTTGAAGTTTTATTAAAAGCATTAACAATATCGGTCTGTGTATCAGGTTTTAAGCTAAGCCTAAAATCCCTCTCGTAGCAATACAAAAACAAATCTGCAACAAGAGGGGCACAATTTGTACCCATGGGTATACCAACAACTTGACGATATATGGTATCTCCATAACGCACAAATATATTATCTAAAAGAAAGGTAAGAGATCTACAAACACCAAGGCAAGTCCACATTGTGTAATGTTCAACTTCTGAATTCGAAAAGAATGAACGTTGAACATTACAAGCAATGAACATTTTGTTTTCTCTGGCAAAGGTCTTTTCTATTAATTTAATAAGTCTATCCTTTATAAGATGGTGAGGTAGAGTAGTATAGAGTGTAGAGAAATCATAAGAGCTCAGTAAAGAAATGTTATACTGTTCATTTTCAAGTTTTGTTAAAACATCATTTGAATTTTTTATGGACCAAGAAACATTAATACCAGAATTTTCATATATTTTATCACAGTAGCGTTTAACATGTTCTTTGATCGTAGTAAGACAGGACGTCAAAAGTATAGATAATTTAGTAGTGGTACAACAGCTAGAGTTGGCAATAAAACGCGACTTATAAGGGATTTTATGTAGTTTCGGAATCCAGTACAAAGTAGAAAAAGTACAAAAATGAGTCATGCAGGAAATACCACATACAGAACAAACACTCGCCCGAACAGCAACACAAGGAAAGGTTATGTTGTTTTATGTTAGGACCAGACTTAAAATCATTGCACATTTTTACATGTTCCGAGACTATATCTTTTTCAGGTGTTTGAACTGTTATATAAGTTTTTGAATCAGTTAGCTCCTTCTTTAAAACATCAACATAATACAATCTTCAAATAATGATTACATTGTTTGATGCCTTGTCAGCAGGAACAAGAACATAATCTGAATGAAAATTAGAAATGTTTTTCTTCAAGTAGCGAAATGTAACTCTAGGTCGAGGTGGTAAAAGATGGTAATTTGATTTGTAAAAAGTTATTCGTGTATCAATAATATCGAAAATACATTTCTTCCAATCCGAAAGGTCATTAACATCAGCATGTTCTCGTCGACACCATTTGATGCAAAATTCTTGAATAGCTTCCGCAATATGAGTTCGACAAGCGTCAAAATCAATAAGGGAAGGTAATCTATATTTAGGTCCTTTAGTTAGGAGGGTCCTGAGACGTTTATCCTTAATGATATCAAAATTACCAGTAATGACATGACCAACTGGTTTATAGCAAAAGCTAGAAATGCTACAATCTCAAGAAATAGGGGTATTAACATCAATATTTAAGTCAGAGACAATTTTATTGTAGTTCAAAATAACATTTCTAATAGGTTTGTTATATTTATAACAGATGATAGGTGATTCAGAGTTGATGAAATATTTTGGAATAGCCTCGATTACATTCTTATCACGAAATATACTTTGAATACCAATAAAATCGATACCTTTATTTAGGAACTGAAGTTTCAGAAAATGTCGTTTATGTTCAGATTCTTTATCAATGCTTGGACGAAGAACATGCTGTGTGTAACTTTGTATAAGTGAGGCAGTATTAAATCAGGTCTGTGTTTTAAAGCCATATGTCAGATTTAGATAGACTTCTGGAGAGCGGGAGTAATAAGCTCGGTATGTCAGGCTCATAACTTTTGGAATTTGTTAAAGCAGAAGGAAAAAGGACAGAACGCTTAGAGAAAGAAAGGCTGGAGAGAGAAAGGGAGTTAGAAAAAGAAACTAGAGAGAGAGATGAACGAGCGCATGTAAGAGAAATGCGAAAGCTCGAAATAGAGAGAGAAATAGAGATTGAATGGGCACGAGCCGGTCCAGAAAGAAGAGCAATAGGTCCTGAAAGCAAGGCCAAAATTACCTAATTTCAATGAAAAACAAGACAATATTGACGCATATTTACGGCGTTTTGAAAGGTTCCTGAATGAAAGTTCCTGAGAAGGTTGACATTGGCGAGGTGGGTCCAACACTCTTGATAAAGGCACAGAATGAAGACAGTACCCTGAAGGAAGCTAGACACCTCGCGAGCACAGGGGAAATCAGGACCAGTGGAAAGCAAAACAGTTATCGATACTTCCGGAAAAATGGCATCATCTTCAGAGAATTCTCATCACCTCATCACATGAATGGACAAGGCATCAGACAACTGGTTGTTCCAAGACAGTATAGGGCTGCAATAATGAAAATTGCACATGAAAGTCTGCTGGGTGGACACCTTGGAATACAGAAAACAGTTGACAAGATATTGGCACAGTTCCACTGGACTGGCGTCATAGCTGATGTAAAGCGCCATTGCGTTTCTTGTGACATATGCCAGAGGACAATCTCAAAAGGGAAGGTGAAGAAAGTACCGCTTGGACAGATGCCTCTGATTGAAGTTCCATTTCAGAGGGTGGCTGTTGACTTAGTTGGACCTGTTGCACCAGCAAGTGAAAGAGGGTATCGGTACATCTTAACGATTGTTGATTATGCAACAAGATAACCAGAAGCAGTGCCCCTAAAAAGCATAGAAACAGAAGCAGTGGCAGAATCATTGATGGAGGTCTTCACTAGAGTCGGAGTCCCGAAAGAAATCCTTAGTGATCAAGGTACGCAGTTTACTTCTGGACTAATGAAAGAAGTTGGTCGACTTCTTTCAATGAAGCAGCTTACAACAACGCCATACCACGCCCAGTGTAACGGTCTAGTGGAAAAGTTCATTGGAACCTTGAACTCCATCATCAAGAAGCTTTGTTTTGAGAGACAACGGGACTGTGACAAGTTCATTGCTCCAGCACTATTCGCATACAGAGAAGCACCGCAAGCAAGTACTGGGTTTTCACCTTTTGAACTTCTTTATTGAAGAACAGTCAGAGGGCCATTGATGATTCTGAAGGAACTGATGACGAAAGATCTGGAGGGGCCAGAAGTGAGAACAGTATACCAATATGTATTAGACTTGAGAGACCGCCTTGAAGAAACCAGGAAGCTCGCAACAGAAGAACTCAAAAGATCCCAAGAGAGATGCAAGAAGAATTTTGACAAACAAGTTGTTAATGCAATGGAAAGGACCATTTGAGGCTGTGCAAAAGATTGGAGCAGTGGACTATAAACTGAAAATAAAAGGGAAGGAGAAAGTGTACCATGCAAACATGCTGAAGAAGTACACAGAAAGGCATGAAGGTTCAACTGACCAGCAAATGGCAAATGAGATGAATATCAAAAATGTGGTGGACGATGAAGCTGGAATATTGTTCCACGTAGGCGCAGCTGTCATTGACGAGGATGAGATTGATGTCAAAGGCACTGAGGGTAATGCGGCCAGTGGAATAAAAAAGCATGAGACAGAGGTAGAGTTTCCGCGAACACAGCAAGGTGAAACAGAAAAGAATGTCAACATTGGAACTAATATTGATAAGGATCAAAGAGAAGAGCTAGAACTAATGCTAAACGACTTTAAAGACATCCTAACAGACATTCCAGGCAAGACAAACTTGGTTCAGCACAATATCAAAACAACTTCAGGAGAACCATTTCGAGTAAAACCATATCCAGTACCTCATGCAGTAAAGGATACAATTGACAAGGAAGTTGACAAGATGCTAGAAATGGATATAATTGAACCATCTGAGTCACCATACAGTAGTCCAGTGGTGGTAGTCAGAAAGCCAGATGGCACAAATCGTTTCTGTGTTGACTACAGAAAACTTAATCAAATCACGGAATTTGATGCTGAACCAATGCCAATCCAAGACGAAATATTTGCGAAGCTGAATGACTGTCGTTACTTCTCTCGGATTGATCTGTCAAAGAGTTATTGGCAGATACCTGTTGCTGAAGATAGCAGAAAGTATACCAGTTTTGCAACACATAATGGATTGTGGCAATTCAAACGAATGCCATTTGGTTTAGCCACAGCACCAGGAAATTTCAGCCGCATGATGAGAAAGTTGCTAAGGGTGTCATTGGAGTTGACAATTTTCAGGATGACATCCTTATCTTCTCCAAGACATTTGAAGAACACATGCATATTCTAAGAGAGGTGTTCACAAGGCTTAGAAGTGCAGGATTAACTGCAAGGCCAACCAATTGCATGCTGGCATATGACAAGTTAGATTTCCTTGGCCACAAGGTAAGCGAAGGCCAAATAGAACCTAATCCAAAAAAGGTTGATGACATCCTGAAGGCAAACAGACCAACAACAAAAACAGAGGTAAGATCGTTTCTTGGCATGGCAAGCTACTACCGGAAGTTTATTCCAAACTTTGCTGCCAAGGCCTCCCCATTGTCGGATCTCACCAAAAACGGGCAACCGAACAAAGTGAGATAGAATTCTCAACATGACAGAGCATTTAAAGAACTCAAGGATAACCTTACAAAGGCACCCATTCTTCGCATGCCAAACTTAGAAAAGCAGTTCATAGTGCGAACAGATGCGTCAAATGCAGGTATCGGTGCTGTTCTTTTGCAAGAAACAGATGAAGGTAAGTTTCCAGTAGCATATGCAAGTCGGAAGCTTTTACCTAGAGATGTTAACTATTCTGTCGTAGAAAAGGAATGCTTAGCCGTTATCTGGGGTGTACAGAAATTTCGTACATATCTCTATGGAAAACATTTCCTTCTTGAAACAGACCACATGCCACTTGTCTATCTGAACAAGTCAAAGGAAAGCAATGGTCGACTGATGCGATGGGCACTACTGTTGCAAGTATACCGCTTCACAATTGTAGCCATCAAAGGGAAGGATAACTTTGGTGCTGATTACTTGAGTAGAAGTGGTAAAAACTAAAGTTTAGCTGCATAAGTGTAAATAGCTACATGTATTATAGAATGAGATAGAAAAGTTATGTTTTCATCTTAAGTGGGGGGATGTGTCAGAAATTTCAGTTGGATGCTAAAGGTTTAAAGCCCTTGTAAATAGCTTTGCCCGTGTGTCTGAGTATAAAGGTTAGCTCAGGTCAGTTGTTGTTATAAAGTTCCCTTAACAGAGACTCTGCGGCCATTAAATTCTCTTAAACAATTGGCAAACCAGTCTTGCGGACACTTGCTAATCTGTAACTGACAACTCGGAGAGTTTGCATGTGTGGATAATGAGCTTTATGAGTGGAAGTAAGACGTATGAAAGAGAAAAGTCATGAGAAATCAAACCGTTATCAAAACAATGCAGCGTCTGTTTTGATTAGTCTAATTAAGGGACAATGTTTGTGTGAGAGAGACTGAGAGAGTCAGATGCTAGAACGACACCAGACAATTAAGATCGTAGTGAAAGTTTGTGAGTGCAAAGGGAAGGAAATGAGGAAGATAGAAAGAAAGGAAAGGACGAGTACGTGTAACAAGTACATGTTACGGACGAATGGGGTATGTGGATAGTATTCATTCATAATTATTGTTTTCAATAATGTATTACATGTATATCTTAATGAAGAAATAAATTACGCTTTATAACTGCTGTTTTAGAAATTAGAGTTAATATGCATTATATAACAAGCAATAACAGGAGATGTAAACTGTGTAAGTACCTCATATAGAGCAATTCATGAATATGTCTGTACTTCAGACAATACTTTATACTATTAACTGAAACTGTTGTCTGTCAGCAATTGTGTTGTCTGCTGCAAATATTATGTAAGGTTTAAGGATAAACATTTGGTAAGCGCATTTTACCAATGTTCATTATAGATCCCATTACGGAGGGTTAATGACATTGGTCGAGAACTTAAGAGAGCCATAACGAGTCTAGGGTAGAACAGAGGTGCAGAAGGGCCAGTTAGGTGACAAGCCTGATCCTCATCGAATGAAAGACGGCCACGGAATTATAATAGATGAATCTTTGGTGACTGGCAGTTGACATAGTGACAGCTAGTGAATTGAGTTTTATGATCCAAGTGCTTTAGGAACAAACTGTCAATTTATTACCAACAGTCAAGGAAACAGAAAGACAGCAGATCTGATAGAAACAAACAATGTTATACATGTACCTTATTATACTTAGTTGATGTTTTAGTTAGAGTATGTAAAGTAAAAACTTGTAAACTTCACTGCAGTATTCGTGGTTTACATAACTCCCACATTTTTAAGTCTTCTGCTCCTGCAGCATCGTGACATCCTCCAACATGAAAGAAACACAGTAAACTTACATGTTCACCCATTTCAGATCCTCCACATCAGACAACTGCTTCACGATAGGAGAATGTTCCTTCAAATTTAAAACATCAATGCATCTCAAGAGTAAAATAAGGGAATATTCCCCCAATCAAGACCCTCAACATCAGAGCCATACAGGAATATTCACCCAAATAGATTAAGCCGTGGGGACATGTTCCTCCAAACTGACAAAATAGTCTACGAAAGATACAAATGGAGGAATATTCCCCCAATACTGAAATATTCAGTGCATGTCAATAGTGGAAATTTGTAGAGGTTTCTCCATCTATGAACCTCTATATCAGACAATTGCTTCAGCCATCTGGTAATGATTTCAAAATTGAAAAATGTAGTCTGTGAAGAGTATATATTGAAGAACCCCCCCCCCCCCATTTCAGACCTTCAACAACAGTTGGTTCAGCCAAACTGTAACTAATGACATGCACTAAACATTTCAATATGGGTGAATATTCCCTAATTTGTAATCTTGGCACACTTTTTGCAGTTTGGAGGGACATTCAATCATGGCTTTAGCTGTTTGGGGGAATATTCAACTATGGCTCTGATGTGGAGTGTCTTAAATTGGAGAACATTCCACTAGTGTTACTCTTGAGATGCACTAATGCTTTGACTTTCTGATGTGGAGGATCTGAAATTGGGTGACATTCTCCCAGTTTTACTATTGACATTCACTGTTATTTCCATTAAGAGATATCCCCCATGGCTTAAACAATTTTCTCATAGATTGGGAAGATTTCCCCATTTTCATTATTGGCATACTCTAAACATTTCCATATGGGAGAATATTCCCGTTTTTATTCTTTGCACAGACTAATTTTGAAAGTTTGGAGGAACATTCCTCCATGGCTTGAACAGCTTGGGGATAAATACCTAAATAGCTCTCATGTTAAGAGTCTTAAATGGGGACCATTGTCCTTTTTTTTTCTTGTGATGCACCGATGTTTTGAATTTGGAGGAACATTCCCCATGGCTAAGCAATTGTCTGATGTGGAGGGTTTGAAATGAGGGAAATTTTCCCTATTTACTCTTGACACACATTGATATTTTTCAATTTTATCTTCCATGGCTTAATCAACTGTTGTTGAGGGTCTGAAATGGTGGGGGATTCTACAATATTTACTCTTTGCACAGACTAATATTTTCAATTTGGAGAACATTCCATTCCATCATGGCTGAAGCAATTGTCCGATATGGAGGTTCATAGATGGAAAAAACCTCTCTCAATTTCCAATATTGACATGCACCTAACATTTCAGTTTGGGGAATATTTCCCCATTTGTATCCTTCGTACAGACTATTTTTGTCAGTTTGGAGGAACATTCCCCAATGGCTTAATCTATTTGGTTGAATATTCACATCAGACAATTGCTTAACCATTGGGAAATGTTCCTCCAAATTCAAAACACCATGCATCTCAAGAGTAAAATGGGGGTATGTTATCCCATACTGAAATGTTTAGTGTTTGTCAATAGCAGAAATAGGAAAATGTTGAGCCTCCACATCAGACAATTGCTTAAGCCATAGGGATATGTTCCTCCAACATGAAAGAAACACAGTAAAATGACATGTTCACCCATTTCAGAACCTCCACACCAGACAACTGCTTCACGATAGGAGAATGTTCCTTCAAATTTAAAACATCAATGCATCTCAAGAGTAAAACAAGAGATGTTTGTAAAACATGTATACCCTCAGACCCCCTGACCTTTGATCTAGTGACCTCAACTATAGAGGTCATCACAGCAACTTTGGAGATCCTAAGCCAAGCCACTGATCATTTATTGATCTGAAAACATTTCACTAGTTAAGGTCATGGTGACCTTGACCTTAGACCTAGTGACCTCAACAATTAAGGGGTCATCTAGTGGTCACGACCAACTACCACAGCAAGTCTGAAGATCCCGAACCAAACAATTGAACCGTTATTAATTGGATACCATTTCATCAGTTAAGGTCATGATGACCTTTACCTAGTGACCTAAAAATCAATAGGGGTCCTCTAGTTGTCATGACCAATCACCTAAGATCCTTAGCCAAACCCTTGAGCAGTTATTGATTGGAAACCATTTCACCAGTAAAGGTCATGGTGACTTTGACCATTGACCTAGTGACCTCAAAATCAACGGGGTCATCTAGTGGTCTTGAACAACCACCACATCAAGTTTGAAGATCCTAAGCCAAATCCTTGAGCAGTTATTGATCGCAAACCATTTCACAAGTTAAGGTCATGGTGACCTTGACCTTTGACCTAGTGACCTTAAAAACAACAGGGCTCATTTAGTGGTCATGACCAATAACCACAGCAAGTTTTTAGATCCTAAGCCAAACCCTTGAGCAGTTATTGATCGCAAACCATTTCACCAGTAAAGGTAATGGTGACCTTGACCTTTGACCTAGTGACCTCAGATCAAGATGGCTCATCTAGTGGTCATGACCAACCAGAGCAAAGTTGAAGACCCTAAGCCAAACCCTTGAGCAGTTATTGATCGCAAAGCATTTCACCAGTTAAGGTTATGGTGACCTTGACCTTTGACCTAGTGACCTCATAAGCAATAGGGTTTATCCAGTTGTCATGACCAACTACCACAGCAAGTTTGAAGATTCTAAGCTAAACGCTTTAGCAGTTATTGATCGGAAACCATTTTACCAGTTAAGGTTATGGTGACCTTGACCTTTGACCTAGTTACCTTAAAAACAATACGGTCATATTGTGATCATGACCAACCGCCACAGCAAGTTTAAAGATCCCAAGCCAAACCCTTGAGCAGTTATTGATTGGAAAATATGTCACCATTTTAGGTCATTGTGACCTTGACCTTTGACCTAGTGACCTCAAAACAATAGGGGTCATTTACTTGTCATGTCCAACCACCACAGCAAATTTGAAGATTCTATGCCTAGTCCTTTATTAGTTATCGTTCGGAAACCATCGATCTACCGACGGACCGATCGACTGACAGACCGATGTTCCCCCATTCAAGACCCTCCACATCAGAGCCATTACAGGAATATTCACCCAAATAGATTAAGCCATGGGGCCATGTTCTTCCAAACTGACAAAATAGTCTACCAATGATACAAATGGAAGAATATTCCCCAATACTGAAAAATTCAGTGCATGTCAATAGTGGAAATTTGTAACGGTTTATCCGTCTATGAACCTCCATATCAGACAATTGCTTCAGCCATCTGATAATGATCTCAAAATTGAAAAATGTAGTCTGTGAAAAGAGTATATATTGAAGAATACACCCCTCTCCCATTTCAGATCCTCAACAACAGTTCGTTCAGCCAAATTGTAAGTAATGACATGCACTAAACATTTCAATATGGGTGAATATTCCCTAATTTGTAATCTTGGCACACTTTTTGTCTTAAATGGGGGAACATTTCACTATTGTTACTCTTGATATGCACTAATGCTTTGAATTTGAATTTCTGCTATGAGGGTCTGAAATTGGGGGTCATTCCCCAGTTTTACTCTTGGCATTCACTGTTATTTCTATTAAGAGATATCCCCCATGGCTTAAACAATTTTCTCATAGATAGGGAAGATTTCCCCATTTTCATTATTGGCATGTATAGTGCTCCCTCTCTACAACGACACCCTTTGGGATACGAAGATTGTATGCGTTGTTCAGAGGGAGTTGTTAAAGGGAGGGAAAATTAAACACAGCATGTTTGCAGATCCCAAGATAAGGTGTATTTCGAGAACTAAAACCGTTATGCCTCAATCAAACCCTATGTTGTGACCACTCTTTAGAATCGTCACAAAGTGACGATTCTAAAGAGTGGTCACAACATAGGATGTGATGGAGGCATAAACAAAATACGATAGAAAAAATTGTTTCTGGAGCTTTGTTGTTTCGGAAACAGTGACATGCGTTATGGTAAGGAGGGAATCGTTCTTGAGAGGGTCGTTGTAGGGAGGGAGCACTGTACTAAACATTTCCATACGGGAGAATATTCCCGTTTTTATTCTTTGCACAGACTAATTTTGTAAGTTTGGAGGAACATTCCTCCATGGCTTAAACAGCTTGGGGATAAATTCCTACATAGCTCTCATGTTAAGAGTCTTGAATGGGGATCATTGTCCTATTTTTACTCTTGTGATGCATCGATGTTTTGAATTTGGAGGAACATTCCCCTTGGCTAAGCAATTGTCTGATGTGGAGGGTCTGAAATGAGGGAAAATTCTCCTATTTACTCTTTATGGCTCAATCAACTGTTGTTGAGGGTCTAAAATGGTGGGAGATTCTACAATATTTACTCTTTTCACAGGCTATTTTTTCAATTTGGAGAACATTCCCTCATGGCTGAAGCAATTGTCCGATATGGAGGTTCATCGATGGAAAAAAAACCTCTCTCAATTTCCACTATTGACATGCACTTAACATTTCGTCCGTCTGTCCGTCTGTCTGTCCGTCAACAATTTCAAGCGACTTCTTCTCTGGAACCGACTGCCAATTGTAACCAAACTTGGTCAGTTTAATACTGTGGGTGTGTGCTTTAACAGTTGTTAAAAGATAATGGGTGGGGCCATCGGTCTTGTTGCCATGGCAACTGTACACACTATCTAGAAAAATCTTCTTCTCCAAAATGACATGTCCAATTTGAATATAGTTTTCACCAAAATGTTTCTCAGTTTATAGACTTTAAAAGTAGTAAAGATAATTTTGATCCGGCAAAAAATATGGCCGCCAGAGGGCGTGATCATTTTATCCATATATGGTAATATGGAATTTGAAGTTAAATACCTTCTTGTTTATAGGAAAATCTTTAAAATTCTTCTTCTCTGAAACTGTTAGGCCTAGACCTTTAATATTTGGCATGTAGCATGATCTAATAGTCCTCTACAAAGATTGTTCAAATTATGACCCCGGGCCAAAAATGGTCCCGCCCAAGGGCTTATCAGTTTTTCATAGGAAAATCTTTAAAAATCTTCTTCTCTCAAACTGTAAGGCCTATACCTTGATATTTGGCATGTAGCGTGATCTTATTATGACTCCCAGGCTAAAAATGGTCCCGCCTAAGGGCTTATCAGTTTTTCATAAGAAAATCTTTAAAAATCTTCCACTCTGAAACTGTAAGGCCAAGACCTTTGATATTTGGCATGTAGCATGATCTAATAGTTCTGTACAAAGACTGTTCAAATTATGACCCCAGGACCAAATATTGTCCCGCCCAAGGGCTTATTTTTTTCATAGGAAAATCTTTAAAAATCTTCTGCAACTGTAAGGCCTAGACCTTTGATGTTAGGTATGTAACATGATCTAATGATCCTCTACAAATATGTAGATTTGGCTTGTGGTCCTTTGCCAAGAATGTTCAATTTACGACCTTAATCTCTGGGCGAAAGTTGGCCCTACCTTGGGGCTTATCAGATGTTCATGGGAAAAATATGAAATATTATTTTTCTCTGAAACCATAAAGCTTAGACCTTTAATTAATAGCATACTGCTTTGCCTTGTGGTTTTCTACCAAGGTTGTACAAATGATGACTTATTGGTCAAAAATAGCCCCGCCCCTGGGTTATCTCAGGTGAGCGCTTAAAGACGATTTCGGCAGTAAGTTCTGCGCAACTTTAAGCGCTGAATACTCTCTACAAAGGAAACAACCCGTACCAGTATTCTGGATGACACTAATTTCGCACGACTGATTCGACCAACATTTACAAACCTTAAATGTATCAACAATTTCTATTACACGAGAAAATTGCTAAAAGATAATTAGCTGAACATATAAAAACTTAAAATCAAACAGGAAAATCCGATTCGGGAGTATTATAAACAAATTGGTACGACGTCATAGCATATGACGTCATGCACGTCAAAAGACATCGCCCATTTTGGTGTAATTTTCATGAGAGCACCACCACTAGGTAATAAATTGAGTAGTTGCTTAAAAACGAAGCCTGCAACCCACACATTTCTTTTTGATCTCATGTTAAGGATACTATAAAGCACAAAATGTGAAATTTAAAAAAAAAAAACTTAGATAAGTTTCCTAGAAATTTACGAAAATATCACCGATGTCATGATTTTTGTACTGTCCCATATGTAAGAGGCAGGAAGCACGTTGATGTTTTATTTATGGTAATTACTCAAAAATGAAGTCTGTAACCCCCTCTTTTCTTTTTTAATTTGAAATCAGTATACTTTAAACAACAAATTAAAAAAAAAAAAAAAAAATCTTGGAAGGAAACAAACTGTATAAATCGTCTTTAAGGGCCTCATGGCCCTCTTGTTTCAGTTTGGAGGAACATTCCCCCATGGCTTAATCTATTTGGTTGAATATTCCTGTATGGCTCTGATGTGGAGGGTCTTGAATGGGAAAACATTCCCCTATTTTACTCTTGAGATGCACTGATGTTTTGGATTTGAAGGAATATTCCCCTATCATGAAGCATTTGACTGATGTGGAGGGTCTGAAATGGGAGAACATGTTCTCATTTTACTCTGTTTCCTTCAAGTTGGAGGAACATTCCCCTATGGCTTTAGCAATTGTCTGATGTGAAGGCTCATAGATGGGGGAACATTTCCCCATTTCTACTATTGTCAAACATTAAACATTTCAATATGGGATGATATCCCCCCATTTTTGTTCTTGATATGCAATGATGTTTTTAATTTGGAGGAACATTCCTCCATGGTTAAGCAATTGCCTGATGTGGAGCGTCTTAAATAGGGATACAGTTCACTATTTTTACTCTTGATACACACTGTTTTTATTTCAATGTAGAGGAATATTCCGCATTGGCTTAAACAAGGGTCTGATTTTGAGGCTCAAAGATGGGCGAACGTTTCCCAAATTTTAACTATTGACATGCATTAAATATTTTAATATGGGAGAATATTTCCCAATTTGTAAACTTGGCACAAATTTTGCAGTTTGGAGGAACAGTCGACCGTGGCTTAAGCTATTTGGGGAAATATTCCTCAATAGCTTTGACATTGGGGTTCTTTAATGGGGAATATTCCACTATTTTTACTCTTTAGATGCACCGATGCTTTGAATTTCTGGTGTTGAGGG
Organism: Azorinus chamasolen; assembly: GCA_963576725.1. NCBI lineage: Eukaryota > Metazoa > Mollusca > Bivalvia > Cardiida > Solecurtidae > Azorinus > Azorinus chamasolen. The sequence goes on from OY755244.1 coordinate 6,482,655, forward strand.
TCTGAAATGGGGGTTTTTAATCTTGACATTCATTGTTCTTTCCATTTAGAGAAACAGTATCCCATGGCTTAATCAACTGTCTAATTTGGAGGCTCATATATTGGGAACATTTTCTCATTTCTGTTATTGGCATGCACTAAACATTTCCATACGAGAGAATATTCCCCTGATTTTGTTCTTTGCACAGACTAAATTGTTCAGTTTAGAGGAACATTTGACTGTGGCTTAAGCCATTTGAGGTAATATTCCTCAACGGCTTTGACACGGAGTATCTTAAATGGGTGAACATTCCTCTATTTGCACTCTTGAGATGCACTGATGCTTTGAATTTCTGATGTGGAGGGTCTGAAAAAGGGGGGAGGATATTCCCCAAGTTTTACTCTTGACATTCACTGTTTTTTTCCATTTAGAGAAACAGTATCCCCTGGCTTAAACAATTGTCTGATTTGGAGGCTCATAGATTGGGAACATTTCCCCATTTCCATTATTGGCATGCAATATACAGTTCCATATAAGAGAATATTCCCCTGTTTTTGTTCTTTGCACAGACTAAATATTTCAGATTGGACGAACATTCCCCCATGGCTTAAGCAGCTTGGGAATAAAGTCCTAAATGCCTCTCATGTTGAGAGTCTTAAACATTATCCTATTTTTACTCTTGCGATGCACTGATGTTTTGAATTTTAGAGAATAATGGGGATATTTCTCCTAATTATCAAATTTAGTCTGTGCCAAGAGTAAAAATTGGGTAGTATATCCCTTTTCAGACCCTCCAAATCAAACAATTGCTTAGGCCTGGGGGAATGTTCCCCCTCATTCAAAACATCATTGCATCTCAAGAGTAAAACTAAAGGAACGTTTCTCCATTTAAGATTCTCCACATTCTAGTTATAGAGGATTGTTTAAGCCATGGGGGAATTTTCTTCCATCCTGAAACATTAAGTTTGTGCCAAGAATACAAATGGTGGAATATGTTAGTGGGCTGTACCCCAAGTTCAGACCCTTTACATCAGACAATTGCTTAACCATGGGAGAATGTTCCTCCAAATTCAAAATATCATTGCATCTCAAGAATAAAAATGGGGGAATATTATCCTATGTTGAAATGTTTAGTGTTTGTCCATAGTAGAAATTGGGAAATGTTTCCCCATCTATGAGCCTCCACATCTGACAATTGCTTAATCCAAAGGGGAATGTTTCTCCAACTTGAAAGAAATAGAGTAAAATGAGGACATGTTCGACCATTGCAGACCCTCCACATCAGTCAACTGCTTCGCGATAGGGGAATGTTCTGGCAAATTCAAAACATCCGTGCATCTCAAGAGTAAAATAAGGGAATGTTCCCCCATTCAAAACCCTCCACATCAGCGCCATACAGGAATATTCAACCAAATAGCTTAAGCCATGGGGAAATGTTCCTCGAAACTGAAAAATAGTCTGTACGAAGGATACAATAGGGGGAATATTCCCCCATATTGAAATTTGGAGAGGTTTCTCTATTATGAACCTCCATATCAGACCATTGCTTCAGCCCTCAGGGAGTGTTCTCCAAATTGAAACATTTGTTCTGTGAAGTGAGTAAATATTGAAGAATACCCCCCTTTCAGACCCTCAACAACAGTTGGGTGAGCCAAATTCCAACTATTGACATGCACTAAACATTTCAATATGGGGGGAATATTCCCCCATTTATATTCTTGGCACGATTGGCGTCTTTTGTCGGTTATCTCCCCAAATTCAATTTATAGGTGACACTTGCACCGAGTAGGTCCCACATCTGGATAACTTCTGATTTTATCGATCGCCAGTGTATGTGTTTACTGAATTCATTTATGATAAGATTGATCAACAAAATGATTTAAATCATGTAGTTGAAGTGAAAATCTCTTACATTTTGAACAAGAATACTGTGCGTTCAACCATTTTGCACAACAAAGAAGGGTTGGTGGTAGACATTACATTTTCAGGACCGGACATTACACTTACCCTGTAAAATCTGACTTTAATGGTATTGTGCATGCCATTGACAGTTGTTTGTTCGATATAGTTTCAATGTTAATATTTCTTCCTTTTTGTTCGTTTCAGATTCCATACTTACTTAGTGTTACTAGTAAACGTTTGGTCAGTTTATATAGATAGTATAAGGTGAAATTCGCCAATAAACAGTAAACAATAAACATGTAAATTCTGAAGGGAGGTGATCCCCCGAAAGCAAAAATTGCAACACAAAAAGAGAAAATTGCAGACTCGGTTTTATTGAGTCTGTTCATGAGCAGTAATTGAAAGTGCAACACTGCTCACGCCCCCTTGCACCGGCTTAAGCGGTATACAATTTTCAGAACAAGAAGTACTGAAATTCATTATCTCGAAGGATCAGAAGGTATAACAACACTGAGAATAATTAATACACTTAAACAAGATATGTTGAAATACTTTGAAAATAACCATTTTAACCCTATAGGAGCTCTCTGAGCCGGGTCTGCTCTGTTTGCTTATGGAAAAATCCCTCATGGCTGAAGTAATTGTCTGGTATGGAGGTTCATAGATGGAGAAACCTCTGACACTTTCCACTATTGACATGCACTGAACATGTCATTTTGAGGGAATATTTTCCCATTTGTATCCTTCGTACAGTTTGGAGGAGCAATCCCCTATGGCTTAATGAATATTCATGTATGGCTCCGATGGGGAGGATCTTGAATTGGGGAACTTTCCTCTATTTTACTCTTGAGATACACTGGCATTTTGAATTTGAACATTCCCCTATCGTGAAGCGGTTTTCTGATGTGGAGGGTTTGAAATGGGGGAACGTGTCATCATTTTACCCTGTTTCTTTTAAGTTGGAGGAACATTCCACTATGGCTTCATTCTCAGTGTTGTTATACCTTCTGATCCTTCGAGATCATGAATTTCAGTACTTCTTGTTCTGAAAATTGAATACCGCTTAAGCCGGTGCTAGGGGGCGTGAGCAGTGTTGCACTTTCAATTACTGTTCATGAACAGACTCAATAAAACCGAGTCTGCAATTTTCTCTTTTTGTGTTGTAATTTTTGCTCTCGGGGATCACCCCCTTTCAGAATATTTAAGCAATTGTCTGATGTGAAGGCTCATAGATTGGGGTGAACATTTCCCCTTTTCTACTATTGACAAACACTAAACATTTCAATATGTGATAATATTCCCACAATGTTATTCTTGAGATGCAAAGATCTTTTGAACTTGGAGGAACATTTCCCCATGGTAAAGCAATTGTCTGATGTGAAGGGCCTGAAAAGGGGGCACAGTCCACAATTTTTCACTCTTGACACACACTGATTTTTTCAATGTGGAGGAACATTCACCAATGACTTAAACAATAGTCTAATTCGGAGGCTCACAGATGGGGAACGTTTCTAAATTTCAACTATGGACATGCAAATAACATTTCAATATGGGGGAATATTTCATTATTTGTATTCTTGGCACAGACTCAATGTTTCAGGTTGGAAGAGAATTCCCCATGACTTAAGCAATCGGTGGAAGATTCCTCTATAATTCTGATGTGGAGAAGCTTAAATAGAGAAACATTCTTTTATTTTTACTCTTGAGATGTACTGAATTTGAATTTGGAGGAACATTCCCCAAAGGCCTAAGTAATTTCTTGATTTGGAGTGTCTAAAAAGGGGGACAATCCCCCATTTTTACTCTTGGTACAGACAAAATTTGTCAATTCCCCCACTGACTGAAGTAATTGTCTGATGTAGATTATCATACATGATGGAGCGTTTCCCAATTTCTACTGTTGGCATGCACTATGGGGTATATTGGCACAGAATAATTCTTCAATTTGGAGGAACATTTTACTTTTGTACTCTTGAGATGCACTGAAGTTTTGAATTTGGAACAGCATTTCCCCATGGTTAATCAATTGTCTGATTGGGAGGATAAGAAACGAGGGAACATTCCCCCATTTTTACTCTGAACCCTATTTTAACTCTTGAGATGTATTGATGTTTTGAATTTGGAGGAACAGTCCCATGTGGTTAACCAATTGTATGGCGTTGAAGGTCTGAAATGAGGGAACATTCCTCTATTTTTACTCTTGAGATGCAATGGTGTATTGCATTTAGAGGAAATTCACTTATGGTTAAGCATATGTTAGATATAAAGGGTTTGGCACAAGCTAAACTTTTCAATTTGGAGAAATATTCCCCCATAGCTGAAATAATTGTCTGATGTGGATGCTCAAAATATGTGTGAATATTCCCTAATTTGTATTCTTGGCACAGACTTAACTTTTCAGCTTGGAGGAACATTCACCTTCGCTTAAGCTATTTGGGGGAATAGTGTTATATGGCTTTGATGGGCAGGATCTTAATTGGAGAAACATTCCCCAATTTTTACTCTTGATGTGCACTGATGTTTTTAATTTGAAGTAACGATCGCCCATGTTTAAGCAATTGTCTGATGTGGAAGGTTTTGAATGAGAGACCATTCCCCCATTTTTACTATTGACACACACTATTTTCAATTTGGAGGAACAGTCCCCTATGGCTTAAGCAATTTTCTGATATCGATGCTCATAGATTGCTCTATTGACAAACACTAAACATTTCAACATGACTGAACAGACTCAATAAAACTGAGTCTGCAATTTTCTCTTTTGGCATTGCTACTTTTACTTTTGAAGGATCATCCACTTTCAGAATATATGTACTTCACAACAACAGGTGTTAAGTGCTTGTCTGGCGGCCGAAAAAAGTCGCCCGTACTTCATTCTCAGTGTTGTTACATTTTCTGATTCTTCGGGATCATTAGTTTTGATGGTAAAACAAACTCAATAAAACCGAGTCTGCAATTTTCTCTTTTGGCATTGCTTCTTTTGATTTTGATGGATCACCCACTTTCAGAATATTAATATTCCCCAATTTTTATTCATGAGATGCACTGATGTTTTGAATTTAGAGAAACATTCCCCCCATAGTTATGCAATTGTCTGAGGTGGAGGGTCTGAAATTGGGGAACAGTCCACCATTTTACTCTTGACACACGCTGTTTTCTTTTCAATTTGGAGGAACATTCCCCATGGTTTAAACAGTTGTCTGATGTAGAGGTTCGTAGATGGTGGTAAGTTTCCCCATTCCCCCATATTTATTCTTGGCAGTGACTATGTTTTTCAGTTTGGAGGAACATTCCCCAATGGCTTAAGCAATTCGAAGGAGTATTTCTCTTTGGCTCTGATGTGGAGAGTCTAAAATGGAGGAATATTCCCTTATTTTTACTCATGAGATGCACTGATGTTTTGAATTTGGAGGAACATTCTCCCAGGCCTAAGCAATTGTTTGATGTGGAATGTCTAAAAAAGGGGGCATTCCTCCATTTTTACTCTTTGCACAGACTAACTTTGTCAATTTGAAGATACCCCCCCCCCCCCTGGCTGCAGCAACTGTCTGATGTAGAGGCTCATAGATGGGGGGACGTTTCCCCCATTCCACTATTGACATGCACTAAACATTTCAATATGGGGAAATATAGCGAAACATGATAGCCAAACTCATGTTGAAAATACATGTATGAGTCACCACAAACAAAACACAACCGTCCGTACAGCACCATGACCAAACAAATGTACATGCACATCAAAGGACAAAAATAGACGCACAAAGACATAACAAAGACTAGGGGAAGATGGAAAAACCGCCTTGGCACTGGATTTAAGGCGGTTTAGGGGGGCATTACGTCACAATTATTACATCCCCACCCTAAAAGACAAACAGTATAAATAAACATATCACCACTCCGACTACTCTACAACAACCGCGAAGTTTAATGTTTTGACAGTTATAAAGTCCTTCCCAGATTGGGCAACTTAGTAATATTCCATGGTAATATAAATAGTACACTAAGACGATATTACCACTTTCGTTACCACTTTCGTTAGTGGCATAGCCCGAATTGAGATCCTTGTTGTGTACATCCTTCTTTCGCCGTTTAGTAGCTTCTTCTGCTGATTCTGAGGTAGACGGTCTTTTTTTTCCTACAAAGTTAATTTGTTCCATTATCAATAAATAGTACAGATGACGGTCAAAATTTGAACGAGCCCAGTCATTAAGATCTATTCCGATATTTCGAATCTACTTCCGGTCAGACCGATCATATTTCGTGTTAAGTAAAATCCTAGATATATGTGTCGACGTTTAAAAATGGGTTTTACATGTATTTGCAATGGAAACAACTAACACACTTTTTAACGAAGTTACATAATCTATTTCGAAAAACATACTTACCTCGGTCCATATTTTATATGGCGTAAGTAAAACATCCGGTATTGCCGAGGAGTTTCGATTCCAGTCTCGGGCTACTAAGTAAAGTACAAAAATGAGTCGTGCAGGAAACACCACCTACAGAACAAACACTCGCCCGAACAGCAACACAAGGAAACAGCAAATGTACATAGGTAGAAAAAACAACAAGAGACGCACAAAGACAAAACAAACATACAATAGGAGGAAGATGGAAGTACCGCCTTGGAACGGTCAGTGACAAAAGTCACCGGGGGTTTAAACCTCACCCTTATTCCATCCCCATCCTAAAAGACAAACAGTGTAAATAAACGTATCCCCTCTCCGACTAATCTACAACAACCGCGACAGCAAATACAGTGGTAAAGTGCATGTATAACAAAAAAACATTTAATTGAACATACTGTATCCACCTATCGCTAGTGTACTCAATGATTGAGCTGCAAACAGAGTAACTGTAGAAAAGTAATAAAGGGTACGACCAAAATGAAATAGTACAGATATCCGACGTTCTCCGTCCATTTCTGGATTTAAGAGGTCATGGCGGTGTCATCGATAGTATCCATTATGTATGAATATAAAGTTGGAAACCAATATATAATAGTGTCCTTCAACGTTTAAATAAATCTATGTTTATCTTAAATCATGCTTCTGTCAATGTTGTTCCTGGTAGGATATACAAAGTGGCGAATTATATTTCTGGGAAACAAGATATTTAAACGGAAGTTATGAGCACCTTCCATCAGATACACCCGATCACTGCTTTCTCTCGTCGGAATTAGATTTCGATTACCTGATTCGGCGATCCCATATTACTATATACTTCAGCTTAAGCATATACATCCGATAGGAAGCCTGCTATTTAACCCTTCTTATGCTGAAATATGCCTGCCCAATCTCTGATTTGCTGAACTTTTCACCGAATTCCGAATAGTTGCATGTATTTGTTTCTTTTTGTTACTTTAATCCTCTATTGCTCAATGATAAAATAACCACATCAAAATGTTCAATAAGTAAACACTAAGCTACTCTGTAGCTCGTATCATTTAATAATTTGATTGTTTACAACATTTTGTGCCATATACATGTATCAGAATGCTTGCTTTTACCTAGAGCTGTAGAATTCATACAGATTATCAACATGGATAAGGATTTAATTTTAAATTAAAGCATAATTTCAGATATTAACTGTGGAACCCTACAGTGAATACAATAAGCATTAATGTTAGTTCCCTTTATGATTCGAGAGAGTACCCTAGAACGATCTCTAAAGCGACCAGAATAAATATCGTGGCTTTTGAAATGCATGTGTTGCATGGCGAGCTCCGGCATAACTTTTCGCACTGCATTAAGCTATCACATGACTCTTTGTCGCAGTATTAGAACTCGTTTTGCTAAATGCTTTAGATAGGTTTTACTGTATTACAACCAATACATCGGTATCAAATTGATCAAGCTGGAGAACTTGGATCCGGACTACATACTGGATAACCTAGCATCTGATCAGGATCAATGTTGTCTCAATATGTCTTATTGACATAGTATAATATAAGCACTTACTTAAACTGTAATAATAATAATAATCTTAAATTACAGATATATACTGTAAAATCCCATGCTTAAATACAAGCCTAGTTCATTTTCTCTTATATACATATGATTAGGGGAGACCAATCTGTTGAAGACACCGTTTAACTGTGTCGGTATTGTCTCCCTTTACCTATTAATGTGATTCCTTTATACATGCATAACTAATTTTAAAAACAATAGTGTCTTAGATGTTATACCTTTATTCATATTAAACTTGAGATTTTAAATATATCGATATGTCTTACAACGTATGTATTGTTTTCAATATGCTAAACTTTATCCTATATTTACAGGCTGTTTGTTTTAACATGTTATTGTTTTATGTTACTATAGTCGGCAAATAATTTCTGATATAGGTAATGTTATTTACTGTAAATTCGACTGAAAATAAAGCTTCTTGTATCTTGTATCTTGCTTTGTTTCCAAGTCTGTTCTTTTATCAAGTAGCCCATCACTGCCAATAGAACGAAATCATAAACACCACAACACAGATGCACGTAGAAATCCATAATCAGCGATATATATTGCATTTTATATTACATTTTTGTCCATGATGTTATCTATCAAGCTTAGTTTCTCTTTCAGGCAGTTTCATTCAGTTCGAATTCAGTAACTTTTCTAAGAAGAATAAATTCGTGGTCTTCACAATGGCACAATTGTGAATTAATATATATTCTCTAAGATATTACAAAATGGAAAGAACTGTCTATAACAAATAAACAAATAAAAACATGAATAATAAATAAATGTGATGCCTTAATACTGGCATACATAATTTTTTAAAGACAATATTGTCTTAGATCTTAAACCTTTTAGGCAACTTTTTCAGAATCATAAATGGTAAGAAATATTTATATTCAACTTGAGATTTTAAATATATCTATACATCTAATATATTTTTATCCTATATTTACAGGCTGTTTGTTTTAAAATGTTATTGTTTTATGTTACTATTGTCGGCAAATAACTTCTGATATATCTAATGTAATTTGTTGTAAACTCGACTGAAAATAAAGCTTTCTGTACCTTGTATCTTGTATCTTGTTTTGTTTCAAAGTACGTTCTACACTACAGTCATCGTGCTTACCTTTTATGCAACAGACGCCGGATGAAAACTAGTGTTAATTTATCAGTTTAATTAAGTTAATCCATCGCTGGCGAGAAGAGTTTTAGAAGATTCCAGTCAGGACGCAAAGATAAACGGATTTATAAATGGTAAATGTTTTCTTTTCACTCTCATGATAATTAAAGAGGCGGGAATTGTCAAAGACCTAAATATAGCCTTCCAGTTCCATCGATTTATGAGTAGGCTTATCTACAAATAGAAACCGAGACGACGGTGCTCGAATTTGTTCAGAGAGCCTCCGGAAGAAAATAAGCATGTCTATTTGAATTAACATATTGACATTCTCGATTCAAATGATACTATTTTTCTAATTCAACCAAGTTTTCCGCTTTTGTAATGTAAGTATGGAAAATATTTTCCGTCGCGGTAGCTCATTAAATTTACGTCTAAATGGAAATGAAAATGGAGCTCCGCTGATCGAAACATCACATTTGTTTTTGTCACAAAAACAGATGTCTTCCCCTCCCATCCTCTTTCCAATACACAAGTGTAATGTCTGTAATTCCAAACTTATCAGGGTCTAATTTTTAAGTCATCAGGGGCAATAACTCCAACATTGTCAGGGGGAGATATTTCCAAAACCCGAGGTACACAAAACACATGCTGTTCAATAACGTTTCTCTTATTTTAAGTCATAAGGGGCAGTAACTCCAAAGTTATCAGGGGATACAATTAAAAACCCAGATGCACAATAACTCATGCTTGTGAACGTTCCTGTGAAGTTTGGTGACTCTAGCCCTACTGGTTTCGGAGATACATGCAGCACAAAGTTTCTCTAAATTTAAGTAATCATATCAGGGGCAATTACTCAACAATTATCAGGGGAGACAATTCAAAACACCCAGGTGCACAACAACTCATGCTGGTCAACATTCCTGTGAAGTTTGGTGACTCTATCCCTAGTGGATTTAAAGATATGCATGACACAAAGTTTGTCTACTTTTAAGTAATCATGTCAAGGGCAATAACTCCAAAGTTATCAGGGGAGACAATTCGAAAATCCCATGTGCACAACAACTCATGCTGGTGAACATTCTTGTGAAGTTTAGTGACTGTAGCCCTAGTGGTTTCAGAGATATGCATGACACTAAGTAATTTTTGTCTAATTTTAAGTCATTATGGGCAGTAATTCCAAAGTTAACAGGGGGAGGCAATTTAAAAACCCTATCTGCAAAACAACTTTTGCTAGTAAACAATCCTGTGATGTTTGGTGACTCTAGCCCTACTGGTTTCAGAGATACGTGTGACACAAAATTTGTATGAATTTAAGTGTTCATATCAGGAGCAATACCTCAACAATTATCAGGGAGAGACAGATAAAAAAAACCTAGGTGCACAACAAAATATGCTGGTGAACATTCCTGTGAAGTTTGGTGACTCTAGTACAAGTGGTTTCAGAGATACGTGCGACACAAAGTTTTTCTAATTTTAATTAATCAAGGGGAATAACTCCAAAGTTATCAGGGGAGACAATTCAAAACCCCAGGTGCACAACAACTCATGCTGGTAAACATTCCTGTGAAGTTTGGTGACTTTATCCCAACTGGTTTCAGAGATACGCGCGACACAAGTTTGTGACGGACAGACAGACGGACAAAAAGACAACTCTGGCATAAACAATATGTCTCCCCATTAATGGGGGAGACATAATGAACACTCATTTGAGATCCTCTATGATTATATGGTAGTAAAGTCCATGTTTGAAATATTGTATTTCCAAATCGAGTTAATAATTATAAATATATACGTACCACACCATTGCAAGCGACTATTGTAAAATGATATTAACAGTCTATGCGAACTACTGTTATTCAGTTCATAGCGGCCCCAATATAGTGAATGATTTAAAGGAGTTAGGTGTATGTCGTACATTCCAATACGCGTACATTTTATTGGATTTCTTTTTTTAGACTATCTACCCGGATAGTCTTATCTTTTGTATTGTTCAATCGGTATATTCATATTTAACTATAATTGTAAATTCCCCAGATGCATGTTCGGGTAAGAAATAACGGCACCATTTATTTAACTGTTCTTTTAAAGGAATATGTACACAGTATATTTTGGCCTGGTAGAAAATGTAGAATCAGATCTATTATAATGTTTTATGCAAACAGAGCTGACTCTGATCAGGTGGTAGATATGTAGGTAGCAATAGTAGTGGGGGTAGTAGTAGTTGTTGTTGTAGTAAAGGTAGTTCATGTAGTAGTATATAGTAGGTAGTATGTAGTATGGTGTAGATAGTAGGTGTTAGATAATATATTAGGTGGTATATTTAATGTAGTATATGGTAGGTTGTAGGTAGTAGGTAGTAGGAGAAGTAATTAGTATGCAATAGAGATTGTGTATTTGACAGTATTTAGTAGGTAGTAGGTAATAGTCTGTAGGTAGTATGTAGTAGGTAATGTGTAATAGATAGTATATAGTAGGTAGTAAGTAGTAGATAGTATGTAGTAGGTGTTAGAAGTAGGAGGTATGTAGCATGTAGTGTGTAGTAGATAGCATGTAGTATTAAGTTTGTTGTAGGTAAAATGTAGTAGATAGCAGGTAGTAGGTAAGAGATTATAGATAGTATGTAATATATACTATGTTGTAGATAGTAGGCAATAGATAGTAGGTTGTATGTGGTATCACTGGTATGTAGTATATAGTAGGTTGTAGATAGTAGGTAGTGTGTTTCAAGTAGTATGTATTATGTTGTATGTAGTATGCAATACGTAGTATGCTGCAGGTAGTATGTAGTAGGCAGTAGTAGTTGGTACTATATACATGTAGTTGGTAGCAGGTTGTAGCTAGTATGTACATGTAGTAGATAGTATTATTAAATAGTAGGAGGCTGAAAGTAGGAAACTGCATGTTTTAGCTAGTAGGTAGTATATATTATGTAGTAAGTAATAGGTAGTAGGATGTGTGTATTACTCAATACGATGTAGGTAGTATGTAATATTTAGTAGATAGTATGTAGAACGTTGTATATTGTAGGCAGTATATAGTAGGTAGTATGTAATAGGCAGTATATAGTAGGTAGTAGGATGTGGGTAATAGTAGTAGTAAAGTGTTTATGTAGTATATACAGTAAAACCCCTCTAATGCGACCAGCAAAAAGGGGCATTATTCACAGTGGCAAAGGCATGTTGTAGCTTAATGCAGGACGAAAGCATAACTTTCGTCATGCATTAAGCAACAACTTGTTTATTAAGAAAGTCATGTTTATTTATTAAATGGTCGCATTAGCGGGGTTTTTTCTGTAATAGGTAGTATGTAGTTGGTAATATGTATAGCATCACTATGCTGATAACATGGTGTGAAACAAGTGACTTTGTTGAACATAGCTGGGGTTGTACAGAAGAGCATTTAATAGTTAGCTATTTATTGCAACGATGCACCTCTTAACACATTTGCAAAATAGTAGACCCAGATCAGACGTTTCATGTAGAGGCACTCTCATCAGGGTGTGGTTTGGTTGCTTATTGAATTTTATAGATATGATTCTACTATGGTCAAACGTCATATGTTATTATAACAATTAAGCTAATAAGTATTTATGCATACACTATATCATGAAGTAATAGAGGGGTTTTACCTTAACCTACTAAAACAACTTGGATCCTGATGAGATGTCGGGTCACACGGTGTCTCATCTAGTACAACGTCGTTTGCAAATATCTACTAGGTTGTACTTTCAGGTTAAGGTTTACTATTTCTAGTGTCAATAACAATAATATGCAATGGTGTTTTATATTGATACATGCATTTGTCTTGGTTGGCAGTTTGTTGCTGCGAAACTCTGCCTTAATGCATTAGATGCATGGTGAAACTCTGCCTTACTGCATTAGATACATGGCGAAACTCTGCCTTACTGCGTTGGATACATGGCGAAAGTGTAAGGTAGAATGTATATTAATGCATAGCGAGTTAGGTGGAAGCTTAACCCTTTACTCAATGAGTATTCATGTAAGAAATGACACCATGAATATTAATTATATTATTTTGTTATTATACACATGAATATTTCGCCATGATAGTGTTGATTCATATCTATACTATATCATAAGCAAACAGATTAGATCTTGATAAGACGGCTCCTATAAGAGCCGTCCGATCTGGGTCTACTCTGTTTGCAATTACGTAGAAAGGCGTATTTATGGAGGAAAGGGTTAATGCATGGCGACAGTCACTCTAAGTAGAAATAAGCTCTTTTACTTTCACATATTGTCGCTCACAAATGAATCGCACCTGCTTAATGTTCTTCACTAACCTTTTAAATTCTAATAATAACAATATCAAAAAGTTTGGTTTTCGACGAGATTTCGAGGGATACTCATATAGACCCAAACTGTGTGCAAAGTTTATAGTGTTTGTTGTAGAACTGGGTGTGTTATTAATACGTATATCAGTTTAAATGGACTACAGTAGTACAACGATCAGATGGCGTTGTTTACAAAACAGTACGTATGTAAACACAGGAAATTAACGATAAATTAAACTGCGACATAATGTATAGGTTAATCTAGTTGACTACATAATCACTACACCACTGCTTCCTATCCTAATATATACATGCCACATTCGTATTTATCGTTAATTTGCTGTGTTTACATACACACTGTTTTGTAAACAACGCCATCTGATCGTTATACTACTGTAGGTAACTATTATTGTCCTGTTTTATTAACCTGTCAAATTATACGCTTGCTGAACAGTCCATATATAGCTTCGGTTGATATCGATCGTTTCCGCTAATAAAAGCTTTCTTACTTGGCGTATTCAAGTACCTGTATATTTATTTGTGAATATCGTGAAAAACGTTTGAAACACAGGTTTACCCAAGCTAAATATATCCTTTCAGTGACGTAGGAATATTCAAATTTGACAGGTTAATAAAACAGGACAATACAAACCTGATAGATATTATACTGCGCATGCTTTTTGTTTTCCTTTGTGGGAGACGAACCCAGCATTTGCTAACCCGTGACTAATATACTGCGGTAAGGAATGACAAAGATAATGTCTGCTCAGTTTTAGACATGGTGCAAATTTAACTATTTTCGTTCGATGAAGTTTCTCAGGAACTATTGACCAAGCGTCAACAGCTTGGATATTGATGAGATACCGAGTAATTCGAAGTCTTATCAGGAGCCAAACTATTTGAAACTCGATCAATATATAGTATGTGGTAGGTTGTAGGTTTTAGGTAGTAGCTTGTAGATAGTATGTAGTAGATGGTATGTAGTAGGTAGTATGTAGTATGTAGAACATGGTTATAGATTAATGAAACCAAATTACAATAGAACCTGTTTTAAGCGACCATTCATTTATTGAACACATGAGCTTTAAAAGCAGGTAGTTGCTTAATACAGGGCAAAAGTAATGCAGAAAGCTCCTATATGAGGTTTCTGCATTACTTTTGACCTGCATTAAGCTACCACATGCCTTACAGACCCACAATTAGACCTCTTTTTGATGGTAGCTTAAGACGGGTTCTATTGTACTCTTAACCATTTTAACCATGCACTATCATTTGCAAGTGTATACCGATACTGGAGGATCTCTCTGATCAGGGTCTGTACTATTGGTCATTCAACGACTTTTTTCATATATAAGCCTTTCATACTAAGTGGTCTCTATAGTTAAACTCTAATGGGTCATTCTACTCTGAAATTGCAGGGTTTAAAGAGTTAATGTTTTTGCGTGTGTTGTTTTCGTGAACTAAACGTTAACAAAAAAGCAAATATCTAGTTTCCCACTGAATGTTTGAGCACCTTCATACAGACACTGCTCTTATCGAGGAGTCAGCGCAAGACTGTTGGAACTACACTCTACGAGATCGATGGGTTATAAAATACTGCACATTTTTTATCAAGATGAGCCAGAGAATTACTCTGCGTCTCATCTGGATCGAAACAGTTTGACACTCTGATAGCGTGTTGGAAGATGTGAAAGACAAATCAATTACTTTAAGTAATTGCCACAGTCTTGCACCACACCCTCTGTATGCTGAGCAAACGTCTGTTTGCACTTAAATCTCACTCACGTCATCGCCGACGTACAAGGTGTGTGCAATGTCTCTACAAAAATGCAACCAAAGTGTCGAACAGTTTGGGCCCCGACAAGACGCCAAGTTACTCAGTGTCTCATCTGGGTCCAACCTATTTGCAACAGCTAGTGCGATTTCGCAGGCTGGAGATCTAGATTTGGTTATTCAACTAGGTGTATAAAATATTTATTAAAAACATCTGCTTTCTTTCAGTCAAGTTTAAAAAGGTACAAGTTAAACGATGGGCGATTCTTTTTCACATCTAATTTTAAAAAATGCGGAAAACCAAATAGAACACAGGGACAACCAAGTTGTACACTTGTATAAGTCCAAATAAGTTTCAACATACATTAAAAATGGTCATCGTTCGATGAAGACGTACTCAAGGTACAAGCTTTTTTATATATCTCTATAACGGCCACTAAATTGTGTTGATTAGTTGGTATTTCGAGCAGGTGGCTGCTTAAAGCAAGGTGAAAGTAAAACAGAACGCTCTTATAAGAGCGTTCTATTTTACTTTCACCTTGCTTTAAGCAGCCACCTGCCTTTCACACAAACTATTTGATGTAATTAAGTGGCCGTTATAGAGAGGTTTTATTGTAACTCGGCGTCTCATCAGGATCCAAACTGTTTGTTACTGTTACTATGTTTTTGAAACAAAAATGAAGAAAATAAAATAGTGATAATTTGTAGCAGACGACAAAGTTAGCAGACGGCAGAGTTTGGCAGCGAAAGGGTTAAACCTTTACTCCACTGACATGTCTGTGTATGTCTTTGCAAACAGAGTAGACCCAGATCAGACAGCTCATGTATGAACTGTGTGACCATGTTATATACAGTGTTCTTATGTTTTACAGATCTAAGTCTCCTTATCTTATACAATAGTACAATAATTCAATTAATTACTATTGAATATACTATTGAATTTTTACATGAACATTCACGGAATAAAGGGTTAACAAACAGTGTCGTAAATATAATATAGATATGAAAGTGTCCTAATGCAGGTAAGCGTTCAGTGCCATTATTGGAATATCGGATCTAATCTGAGATTGAACATGGAATTCTTTTAAGGGACTGGGGCCCCGAGGTTATAACCCTTTCTTTAAAAAATACTGGAGGTAGATTAATTAAGTTTGCGAATGTTCAACATATCATGAACGTTGGTCAAAGCACTATAACCGGGGTCACTATTTTTTAAAATAAATACTGACCGGGGTTCGATATTCTTCAGAAAATGTGACCCACTATGTACAAACTACTTGGGTCCAATTAACATTTCGCGCATTAGTCATGATATAATAAACACGGCTCAACTATGACCGGGGTCAATACATCTGTAAGAACTATGACAAAGGTTAAATATACTACTCAACCTTTGCTGAGCACCAAATGTTTTAGTGTGAATATTTTCCGCAATGATTTGATTACCATCGTACAAATGATTTTAATGAATCAATTTGATTGAAGGACAAATTTATATCAGCATATCATGCGTAATAGACAAACGTGTTCTGCGCCGACAACCATTTCGTTTTAGCCCCTCTAAATAGTTTTGAATTACGTTATTATTCGTGACATCAATCAGGTTACGTATTTTACATTGAAAACTGATAGTACTAACATAAATACCTAGCGCGGTGGCCAGACGGATCAATCTTATCCATTTACTGGGTTCGAGTATACTGTCTGTGTATTCTTGGCACTTCGAGTTGGAATACCGCTCCGTATACGCGTCCCCTTGTTGGGCTCCGAGGTGGGTGAGGAGCACAGACGGTGAATCGTCGTGATCACAATCATGGCAAACTCACTTAAAAAAGCGGCTCCGGCCGGAACCTGATCCAGGATCTGATGACGAATCAGGAAATACTTTTGATGCCTATCTGATCATTGAATCTAAGGAAGAAACCAATTTTTCAAATGTATCGCCTTTTGCCATTGAAAAATCACTTTTCGGGGCAATTGGCAATACTCAAGAAGTTAAAAAACTACGAGACGGCAAGCTCCTGTTTCAGATAATTCGGAAAAAAAATCTTTAAATTTACAAAAATTGGAAATGTTTTGTGGTTTAAAAGTCAAAGTCTATCCTCATAGATCATTGAATTCTTCAAATTGTGTGATTCGGGACAGGAGATTGTACTGCTGTTCCGAAGATGAAATTCAAGAAAATCTTTCAGCACAGGGTGTTTCAAATGTTCGACGAGTTGAAATTAGGAAAAATGGCTCTTCTGTGAAAACAAACACTTTAATTCTTTAAACTAATTTGAAAATCTTTTATAAAATAATTCCTGTAACCCCTTATATTCCAAATCCTCTGCGCTGTTTTGAATGTCAGAAATTCGGACACCATGAGAACAATTGCAGAAACAATAAAGTATGTGTCAACTGTGCACAAGTAGGCAACCACCATGAAGATAATTGCAAGAATCCTACAAAATGTGCAAACTGCAATGGCCCTCATCCAGCAAAATCTAACCAATGTCCTGTTTGGAAAAAAAAAAAGAAATTACACGTATTAAATTCACCAACAATATTTCATACCCAGAAGCAAGAAAACTGGTCGAAAACATCCCACAGCAAACTTATGCATCTATTATTAAATCATAAACAGCATCTGTTGAAATGAAAGACGCTCAAACGCAAACTGTTGATTCGTCTACTCAGACTCCTGAGTCAATTGTTATTACACCCAGTCCTGGTACATCTAATGTGCCGGTATCTGGTAAACCTTCTGCTAGTGGTATTACTTCTACTACTTCTATTACTGGTTGTACTGGTAGTACTACTACTTCTACTACTGGTTGTACTGGTAGTACGGAGACGCCGGGGGAAACCCGCGTCTAAAATGAAAGCTCAGAAAGGGCAGAAAGATTCTGAAAGCAGTCAGTCTGATAGGGAATGTCGGGCCAGATCTGGCTCCCCCATACTTCCTCCAAATACTTAGATATAATTAAATGCTATCTCTTTGTATATGTTTGAAATATGGATAGTAAAATTATTCAGTTGAACTGTCGAGGTCTTAAGGTAAATTATAATGAAATTATTTTGCTTTTATCGTCTTATAAACCAGCAGTTCTTAGCCTTCAAGAAACATATCTTAAAACATCTGATAATATTAGTTTAAACCGTTACGCTCTTTACAATTTTGTTAACAATAATTTGGACAGGGCCTCAGGAGGATGTTCTTTGGCAATTCATAATAAATTACCTCATAGCTCTGTTACTCTATATATTGCTGCAGGCAGTTGCTGTTCGTGTAACTCTTGACAAAGCTATTACTATATGTTCAATTTATCTCCCCCCAAATGATGTTGTTGATATATTAGAATTGGAAAACTTAATTGGTCATTTACCAGAACCATTTATTCTTCTATGCGACTTAAATGGGCATAATCCTTTGTGGGGTTGTTCCGATCTCAATAACAGAGGAAAAATTATAGAAGATTTTATAACTAAATATGATATATGTTTACACAATGATAAATCTTCCACTTATCTACACCCTGCCACTGGACATTTTTCTTCTCTTGATCTTGCAATGAGCAGCCCATCGATATTTCTTGACTATACTTTTAAGGTTCATGATGATTTATGTGGTAGTGATCATTTCCCTTTAATATTATCTAATACATCAGCTTTTACATCTGAATCAGTTCCTCATTGGAAATTATCCTAAGCCAATTGGGAAATATTTAATTTTAAATGCCACTCAAAACTTGTAACAGAACTGTTTGAAAATACTGAAGATCCGATTGCAGAATTTTCTTCTGCTTTAATACAAATAGCAGAAGAATGTATACCAAAGACCTCGACTAATTTTAAACGCGCAATGCCATGGTTTAATGATGATTGTAAAAATGATGTTAAAGAACGAAGGGCAGCAATTCGAAAATTCAATGTCCGTCCTACTCGTAAAAATCTAGAGAGTGTTAAAACATTTAGAGCCAAAGCACGTCGTACAATAAGACAAACAAAAAAGAAGTCCTGGCAATCATATGTATCGAAACTTAATTCTCGTACATCAGTTAAAAAGGTTTGGAAAATGATAAGAAAAATTAGCGGCAAAAATAAATCTTCAACAGTTTCTCATCTGAAGCAGAATAATGATACAATAACTGACGAAAAAAGATATTGCTAACAATTTGGCTTAAACATTTTCTAAAAATTCATCGTCATCTCACTATTCAATAACATTCCAATCATTTAAAAGAAAAGAAGAAAGGTCAAAACTAAATTTCAAATCAAATAATGATGAAAATTATAACAAACCGTCCTCTTTATTAGAGCTCAGGGATTCTTTAAGCAAGTCAACTGATACAGCTACAGGACCGGACGACATACATTATCAGCTTTTAAAACATTTACCCGATGTATCTTTGCAAGCACTTTTATCAATTTTTAACCATATCTGGGATTCTGGTGTCCTTCCACCTTCATGGAAGGAGGCCATCGTTGTCCCTGTTGCAAAGCTAGGTAAGGATGCATCTAATCCTACTTATTATCGCCCTATCGCTCTTACTAGTTGTGTCTGTAAGACACTTGAAGGAATTATTAATGCACGTCTTGTTTGGTTTCTGGAATCTAACAATCTTATAACTTACTTTCAAAGTGGTTTTAGAAATCAACGCAGTACAAACGATCATCTTGTACGTTTAGAATCATTCATTCGTGATGTTTTTATTAAAAAAGAACATCTTGTTGCTGTATTTTTTGATATGGAGAAAGCCTATGATACAACATGGAAGTATGGAATTATGAAAGACCTGAAAGATCAAGGACTGAAAGGCAGACTACCTACTTTTATTGCGGATTTCCTTTCTGACAGAAGTTTTAAAGTGCGAGTTGGGTCGACACTCTCCGACACGCAACAGCAGAAGCATTTTATCTGTAACTTTATTTGGTTTAAAAATTAATTATATTGTCAAATGTATAAATTCAGGTGTTGACTGTTCTTTGTATGTCGATGATTTTTTGATATGTTATCGTTCCAAAAATATGCATACTATTGAAAGACAACTTCAACAATGTCTCAACAAACTTGAAACATGGAATAATGAGAATGGCTTTAAA
Source organism: Azorinus chamasolen (assembly GCA_963576725.1). Lineage (NCBI taxonomy): Eukaryota > Metazoa > Mollusca > Bivalvia > Cardiida > Solecurtidae > Azorinus > Azorinus chamasolen. Next base: position 6,502,759 of record OY755244.1, read on the forward strand.
TTTTCAACGTCAAAAACGCAATGTGTTCATTTCTGTCAGTTAAGAAATTAAAACAAAATGTCTTAAATCTCTTAATCTTCTTCGAGTTGTAGCTCACACTGACTGGGGTGCTGATCGGAAAGTGATGCTGCGCCTTTACCGATCATTAATTCGTTCTAAACTGGACTATGGAAGCATTGTATATGGATCAGCTAGAAAGTCTTACCTGAAGATTCTTGATCCCATTCACCATCAAGGTCTTCGGCTTTCCCTTGGTGCTTTTAAAACCTCACCAATCGAAAGTCTTTTAGTAGAAGCAAATGAACCATCTTTATACATTCGAAGAGAGCAATTAGCTCTTAATTATGTTACTAAAGTGAAGGCAAATCCTACCAATCCTGCTAATGAAATAATTTTTGAACCCAAATATGAAATGCTTTATGAAAGGAAACCTAATGCTATAAAGCCAATCGGTCTCCGTCTCAGATCGGCAATTAAAGGTCTGAGAATGGATTCTGTCAGGCAACATAAAGTTTCAAACATTGCGCCATGGACTATCAGGCAACCTAATATGTTCTTACATCTGGCTTCAAATAAAAAGTCTTCTACAAATGCACTAGAATATCAATCCGAATTGAAGAACTTAAGTCACAGTATCCTGACCATATTCCCATATATACTGATGGCTCTAAAGATGAAAATAAAGTCGGTTGTGCTCTTTCAGTAAATTTCACACCTCTAAAGTAAGACTACCTGACAAATCTTCCATATTTACAGCTGAAGTCCAAGCAATTGACCTTGCCCTTTGATTCATATCGGTGCACAACATGAACAAATACATATTTTTTTCAGACTCGCTCTCTGTTCTTCAAGCGTTGAACAACAGAAATATGAATAACCCATTATTTCAGCAAATTCTTCTTAAACACGATAAATTATCTCTGTCAAATAATATTGTTTTCTGTTGACTACCTAGTCATGTTGGAATTCGGGGAAATGAAGAGGCAAATAAAACGGCCAAGTCATCCCTGAATCTGAATGAGGCATTTTTCAAAATACCATATACTGATTTTAAACCATTGATTAAACAACATACATGTTCCAAACTGGCAGGTTTCTTGGGACAGCAATATTAACAATAAACTTCATGCCATCAAACCAACCATTGGTGATTCTCTTTTAAATTATAGAGCTGTACGAAGAGATGAGGTGGTCCTAGCTCGCTGTCGCATCGGACACTCTCATATTACTCATTCCTATTTACTAACGCGCGAAATTCATCCAGAATGTGTCTTCTGTAAAGAGCCATACACAGTAAAACATCTTTTGATTGAATGTATTGACCTTTCTATAATAAGACATAAATACTTTTCTGTTGATTCTATGCAACAGTTATTTAATACAGTTCCATACGAGAATATAATTTCGTTTTTGAAAGAGACTGGTCTTTATTCTAAAATATAAATCCGTTTAACCAGTTCTATTATTTTATTTCTGTATTCCTATCTACATTTTCATCTCCGTATATTTTAATGATTTACATACTCGTTGATCGAGATTTTTTATTGAATTTCATCGTTTCATCATAAGTTTCGTCATTGGCGCTATATGACCTACTTAGTGTCGCGTCGCCGTAAAACCCAACTCACTCACTCACTCACTAACATATAAACGAGCTGTTTTGTAAGCAAAACCATTCAACGAAAGCCAAGCAATGAACAGTGCATTTTTAGCGATAGATTGAGGCCATATCTTAGCTATCCCAAATGCAGTTCTAAACCGGTCAAAACTTGGTTTGCCTGTCGGGTATGACTCGCTTGTGTTGTCTGCAAGTGATGAATTCAGCAATTGCTCAGATTCAGATTGTAGATCAATGACAGAAATCGGTCTGGGTAGACTTGAGGACTCTTGTTTGCGTCTGGCACTAGGTTTCGGAACCGGACGCACTGTTTGCGAGAAAATGAGTCAGCCACTCCATTAGAATGTGTTGGAATATGCCTTGCTTTGAAAATGATACTGCATTCCATTGCTAGTAATACGAAGTGCCTAACCTGTTGCATAAGGCGTTTCGACTTTGATGATTGTTTATTGGTGTGCGGTGGTCTAGTGGTAACGCGCTTGACTATCAGTCCGGATGTCCGGGGTTCAAATCCAGGTCCCTCCCGGAAATTTCAGAGACGCTTTTCAGTGTCTCCCACCCACACCTCCTCTCCACCCAGGGGTTAAATGGGTACCTGTGAGGGTCACTAGCCGGTACTGCGGCTGCATGATTGCGCCATATGTTAGCAGTGCTCAATATTGTAGGTGAATTACTGTACAGTCGACTGAGCGATCATTCGGACTGAAAGTAGACTATAACTAGGAACTTTACTTTATTGATGACGGCAACCAGGGCCTCATTATCTATATAAAACAAGATCCTACGATTCAATAGCTGTCCCCTCCATAGTATTATTGCAAACAATACTAGGACCATTTCAAGGAATGTGATGTCTTTTACGACATTGCATTACCACCAATACTTCGACCATTGAAAATAACACCACCCACCACTTAGGAAACAACCACAACCACAACCTAGCCCAGCAGACCCTGCACTGTCTGTGTAAAGCTGCAGGATGTCGCTATCTAACCATGACTCGTCTGAAATATGGGCTACCCCGTTAAATAAGCAAGAAATGATACCCAGACCTGAAGATCCTGTTGATACCTGCTGTAATTCTGCATCTCTGATGGGATTTTCGTATATCTATCATTGCATCATAGAAACGACTTAAAATGCTCTATTTGAACGGACTGCTCTACTAAAAAATGATAGTTTACCAACCATAGATTGAAATTCACGTAAGCTGGCCTTCCTTTGAGTAAGCACCTGTACAAGTATTTCATTTAGTTCCTCAAGTTTATTTAAAGGAACGCGTACAAGCATGTAGACTGAATCCAGTTCTAAGCCTAGAAATATCAGTTAAGTGCAGGGATCAAAATACTTTTCAATGGCCAAAGGAACTGAAAGTTCATTGCACACATAAGTAAATGTATTAACCAGGGCTTCACGGTTTTGGTATTCCTTGATCCGCCAAAAATAAAATCGTCCAGATAATGGTTAAGTGTACCGTGACCTGCCATATGTGCTACCAACCAATGCAAAAATGTTGCAAATTTATCGAACAGGGAAGAAGATATCTTGCAGCCCATTGGTAAAACAAAATTCTATATAGATGTAACCCTCTTCATCCTTGAGCCCAAGCAAGCAAAAGTCTTCTGTTGCAATGGGTAAAAGACGAAAAGCCGACTTGATGTCCTACTTAGCATCTTCATCAATACTGGGCCAAGTTTTAAAATCATACCAGCAACCTTATCGAAAGAAGTGTAGCAAACAGAGCTTTCTGTTTCCCTCTGAACACTGTTTCCCTCTGGGTGTATCAAATGTGTAATGAGCCTATAACCACCATCGGATTTTGGCACTGAACCAACAGGTGACATTTTCGGGTTATGCAAAGGAGAAGTCCTAAACAGGCCAGTAAATCGTCCTAGTTCGACCTCCTTATTGACCGTTTCCTTTAGAATGAATGGGTTTAACCCTGCAGTATTTTGCTTTAAACCCGAACGGTTGCCTGAACAACCTAACCTAAACCCATTAGTGACTCCATCTTTCAATAGAGTTGCATCAGACATGTTTGGGTAATTATCTAAATAGCGGGCCAACTTCTCTGTGTTAATTGGGGATTTTCCCAAGTCTAAGCAACAATTACTGGCTGTATCTATTTGGCCTAAAAGCTGACCTGTGCAGGGGCCTGACCCAACACTGACCCTGGGTTGCAGAGGCCCCAACTGGGCCAGACCTTCTGATGGTTTGTGTAGGCCCCCTAAGCTTCTGGGAACAGAACACGATCCGGAAGGATGAGACGCATAACAATTCATACAAGAATGCCTGTATGGAGATTGTAATTGAAAACATCGCCTGTAATTAAAAATAAAGCATTTCTTGGCACCAGGTGCAATGAATTGATTGATAGGTTTGGTTGGGGCACCCATATATAACAGCCACGGCTCACGGTCAATAAAGGAAAATGATCTACCTGCAGGATCCGCAGCGAACCGCAACCTAAACTGTTGGTGATAGCTGTTCCAGCCCATTCTTTGGTGGCGGCACGCCGCGGTCCTGACCATGTTAACATATTTCAAAAGCTCCTGTGCCCTATGTGGGTGCCCCCGCCCCCCCCCCCCCCCCCCCCTTAGAGAAAATTGACACGTATACCAAAAAATACATCAGTCCATGTCTCAATTGTCATATACTTGGTAGCCTAAACAGGCTTGACACCAAGTTCACCAGTAAGGGACAACTCCAGGCGTCCAGACTCCATAGTCCTCTGCTTCACCTCCAACAACTGCGTTGGGCGGGGTTTGGGTCCAAGACTGAAGTTGTCACTTCCTCTGGGGCCTGCAAACAATTCAATATCAGCCCATTACCTGGGAAATTTCCAAACTGATTAAATGTGGGAGCCTCTGACCGGGTGGTGGACTGAGCGTACTCGTGTGTCACAGTTGTACGTGGCTGCTGATTAGTATGTGGGAGGGTGGTGGTCCTTGTTGGGCACTCTCGTTGGGCACTTCTGCTTACTGGCTCCTCTTGGGCACTGGTGCCTCAGCTTCAAGCATCACCCTTGACGACCGCTTGCTCCGGACTGAACGTCTTTGGCGCATTTTATGTGGTTGACAAAATAAAAAAACATGATTTGTTAAGAATCTAAATAATGAAATTAATTTGTTTGCCAATCAAATATTTTATCAAAACCATATTGCGTTTTGTGCAAGTTAGACATTTAATGTAAGCGGGGTAGGGTTGGGTCGGCAGCTGACCAGGAAACTGGCACGTGCATGAAGAGCAATATAGCAAATCTCATCAACATAGATCTACATTTAAAGGTTAAATCGATCGAAATAGATATCATTTCTTGTAACTTGTAAGTCTGTTAACGTTGTTCATCATATTATTACAACAATGAATGTCGATAAATGAACTTGATCCCCTGTTTGAATAACTGTCTGCAGTCTGCGCAAATTTTTAGAATGTTTACAGCATGCCTAAACAAAACAAAGAATGGTGTAACAGGGCCGCGTAATTATTTGGGCTACATAAAATGAAACTGCATATGGATCACCTATAAACTTGTCAGTGGCCTTTTCAATGGCAATTTATACTTATTAAATAAATTAAGCATGAATAACCGACCATAATAGACACGAAAACAGCATGGCTGTTGACCGAACTCGTCTGTATACTAGCAAAGAGCCTCGAAAAAAGGATAAATAGCACAAATTCACAAAAGCGTTTCTCAAACAAAGTTCTTGCTATGGAAGGATGACAATGTTATCAAATGCCACGATACGCTCGAGTAATCAAAGTATTTTAGTCGTCTACAATGTAAATTTATGATACCATTATCCCACTAGATTATTTGCAAATCAGAAGACAATGGAAACAAAGGAATTTCGGCGGGCTTGTGTGCACAGAGTGTCTATGTCGTTTCTATCAATGACAATTCGACATGCAATACATCGCTTCTAACACATATAAAATTTACAATCAAATAGAGCTCAAACTTCAATAACAATCGATTATCATTGAACAATAATCGTATTTATTGTAAATCTCCGACTTCAAATACACATTACTTGACTTGTCCAGGAAGACTGTTGTTGTCCCGATTCCCAAAAAAAACAACGTGCATTATCGATATTCTTGCATAAAACGTTTTATCGGCAAAACAAAACTATACGCTACTTATTTGATTATTTGGCTGCGAAAGCAGGTTTGTACGGGTAAAAATACAAGTCCTTTGATTACATTTTGGCTTTGGTAAAGTTATTTAGCTAAGACCTTTTGCTCGTGGTTTTGTTGACCGTTTGCATATTCCACTATTATCCATGAATTTACGTTCATTTAAATGTATCTCTTATACTAACCTGTTCTTATTTGGGGGCAATATAAGTGTAAAAGTTAATGGGCATCGAGTTGACCTATTCGAATAATTTCATATAGACTTTAAGTATGGGAGTGTGTATGCTTAGCAGTAGTTATGTGAGGCTTTTGATGCAGCTATTGGTGAATTTCGTATGGTGCTAGAAGCTTGTGATTTATCATAAATTATTTTTTCTTGTGAACATCTCTTAATGTAATAATGGTTGTTTCTACGTCAGTGTGTTTCAGCAAATGAATAACATTGACCTGTGACGTAATGTGTATTATTGGTGTGATACACGGATAGTATGCATCGTGGCTCATTAAAACATTCCCATATTTTCCTAATGTATCCGCTAATTAAAAATACTAAACAATATTGCTCCCTCTTTTTCTTTTATCCTGCTTAACGACATGTTAGGCAGCCATTTTACGCTTGCGTAAAACCTTGCTTGTGGCACTGTTTTGTGGGGTTTTACGTTTTCGCCAGAACGCTGTAGTATTCGAGTCCATCCGCAAAAGTCAACAGTTAAAACAGGTAAACGACAGCGTGTGATGACGAGAATCGGGACTACATCAGCACGTTTTATACAAGAATACAAGATCATTGGGACATTTAAAAGCAGGCGGCTGTTTAATGCAGAACGAAAGTAAAACAGAAAGATCCTTACTATTCGGACCTATTCACATAGGCAAATAGACTCAGATCAAACGGCCCCTGAAGGAATTGTTTGAACAGAGTATATATTATATTATTTGCTAATATGTCAGTCTAATCCAAAGCTATCTAAATTATTCAACATTTGAATTAATCAACTTTGCAAACGGATGGAGAATGGAAGTGTGGTGTTCAGACACTCAGGATAATTAGGATACCTTTCGTCTTGCATTGATAAGTAGCATGTCTTATCCATTTACTGGTATAATCGTAATCTTTTTAAACAGAAAATACCCAGATTTGACGGCTTCTGTAGGAGCAGCTGTTTAATCAGTGTCTGCTTTGTTTTCTTATGGAAATACATATATACTATTCAACAGTTTCTATCATAATAAATATGATATTTAATATTACAAAATCAGCTAATAAATATTTAAGATATACTTTCCTTCATGAATATTCAACAGGTAAAGGTTGTTTATCCTATAATCAGGCTTATGGTTACTGTTTAGTTACTACAACGATAGTTGTGATATGCAAAAAGTGCAATGCGGAGGATATTCTTTGACATTCTGTGTGTTCGCCTGGAAAAGAGTATGTTCATCTGTTGATACAAAAATACAATGAAACCCCTTTAAACCGGATATAAACATTTTCCTTCATATTGACGCCTTTTGACGCCTCTGTTAACGTCACTTTCTGAAACCGTTGCGATAAATAGAGCATTTGCTCCTATGGAGCAAATGCTCTTTTTATCACAATAAGTTCAAAACTTCACAATTCTAAATAGTTCCGTTCCTCTAGTTAATGCTCTAGTTAATGATGTAGTGGGTTAAGTAAAGAAGAAGAATGAATTTATATCATTTTAGATAATGATTTGATGTGTGTGTCATGTATGTTGCGGAGAAACGGCTATTAAACGTTTTTGGCTAGCATATCAGACAGTAGATTAAAGTTTTAAACTCAAACACTTTCGGCAAAGTTTCGTCAACAATAATATTTCTTCAGATTTAGAAACGGATCTTCTGCCATTTCTTTTCTAAAACCTTCTCAAAGTTTGATATTATTTGAATCGTAGTGGTCCACTGTATTACATGGTGTCTCATCTGAATAAAAAAGGTCTGCAAAGATAATCGCTTGCTGCTGGTATTCTTAAGGTTTATAATGTAATCAAGCCCAACCTCATACCAATGAATCGAAATATACTTACCAAATAAATGTGCACTCTTTCAAAGAATTGGACAAATTAATGTGCACCATTTCTGAGAATCGAACAAGTGAAGTTTGCCCTACCTAAGACTTGAACAAATAGACTTGCATATTATCAAAGAATCGAATATTTGTAATTGATTAACGTCCGTTTTGCCAACTATGGGCTAATTGGACGCCCCAGAGAGATGGCAGCGGATACTGAGAAACCCAGGCGCGATGCCTAATTCTTATTATCTTCTTATCGGGCCTCGGTTTATAAAGTATCATCCGAAGGGTTTCGCTTATAATTTGCATAACAACGAACTGTGTGTTTTCAAATCATATTAATACATTTTCTGTTTTGTGCTGTACTGATATACAGTTGAATCTGTCTTAAGCGATATTGTAATAGTTGGACACAGGAATCTTAAAAAAGCATGCGATTGCTTAATATATAGCAAACCTTACTTATAGCCTTCATTAAGCTACCACCTGCCTTTCCGACCAATAATTAGACTCGTTTTGACGGTCGCTCAAGACAGGTTCCACCGTAGTTGTTGAAATATCCATCCACTCAGTATACCGTGAGATTGGAAGTTAGAAAATAATAAGGGGAAAATAAGATAAATCGAACACGTATTGGGAAAAATCAGTGCCGCTAACCCTTAACCTCGCGAATATTTAAGTACTAAGTAATGACATGATAAATATCACTTAAGACCCCAGTCATAGTGGACTCAGTGCTTTATATATTAAATCCGGAGCAATTTTGCAGTTCGTTATTCGAAAAAGGAGATATTTCGCAGTTCAACCTCCGAATAACGAAATCGTGAAAATAAGTTATAAATATGTAATGATCATGTTTCAAACACTGTAGACCAACATCATAGTTGAATCAAGGCTTTTATATCAAATTTAGGACCATTTCGCAATTTGACATTCGAATAACGAATTCAAATATTTCGCAGACCGTCATTTGAATAACGAACGCGTTCGCACTTCAGCATCCGAATAACGAAATGGTCAAGATAACTAAAAAATGCACAGGGACAGTATTAAAGACACTGTAGACCACAGTTATAGTGAACTCAGTGATTTATATATTGAATCCGAAGCAATTTCGTAGTTCGTTATTCGAATAACAAAATGGGTCGCAGTTCAACCTCCGAATCATTGAAGACCCCAGTTATAGTGGATTCGATTATTTATATACTAAATATGGAGCCATTTCGCGCTTCGTTATTCGAATAACGAACTGCGAAATGGCTCCAGATTTAATATATAAATCATTGATTTCACTATGACTAGGGTTTAGTGTCTACAATATCATCATTGCGTATTTATAACTTAGTTTGAACATTTCGTTATTCGGAGGTTCAACTGCGAAATATTTCGTTATTCGAATAACGAACTGCAAAATGGCTCCAAATTTAATATACAGTAGAACCCCTCTAATGCGACCAGTTAATGAATAAACATGGGTGTCTTTATAAGCAGGTGGTTGCTTAATAAAGGACAAAAGTAATGCAGAAAACTCATAGAGAAGCTTTCTACATCACTTTTGCAGTACATTAAGCTACCATCTGCATCTAGCAGCCATAATTATACCTCTTTTAGGTGGTCGCATTAGCAGGGTTTTACTGTATTCATATTTTCATTGATTTCATTTAGTCATTCATTCAACTATGACCAGGGAGTCACTAGAGATTGTTGAGCACTATGACGAGGTGATGGGGAAGACGGCTGTGAAAGCTAGGTCTTAAGTTCGAAGTGTATCTAGTTCGGATGTTTCATCAGGCGAAAAAGGCTACATTGATAAGCATGAATGTTGTAAGCAAGAGAATGAAATTAAGAGCATAAAAGTAGCCGTAAGTAGTAACGTCTCCAGAAGTTAGAGACTAGGGGTCAGTCAAGGAATTTGAATTCTTCTAGAACATGCTGCCAATGTGGATCGGGCGATCATTTGTACAGAGATTGTCCCAAGAGATAACCAAATGGGAGGAAGTCCTCTAGGCAGCAGGGAAACGGGAGTCCATCACATCAACAGGTCGTGATGTGGTGAGTTTTTATTCAAATCGACCTAGCCAGACTAAATTTTCAAAACCTCCAAGCACACAGCCGACATTTGGACACATGGATAGTAACATAGGCGGTCTGGATAATGGGTTTAATACCAGAGGGTTTATTGAAAAACATGAAATAAGTTTTTTAATTGACAGTGGAGCGACTATTACGCTCCTGTCAAAAGCTACTTATGATAGATGTAGAGGAAATGCAATATTCCACTCTACCAGAGAGAAGTTTCTATCCAGGGTTTTGATGACACACATATCAAGGCAATGTCTATGCAGATGGTATTTTAAATCTAGGCGATTTTGAGACTTAAATGCATTTTGCGACAGGATTTCCTTAGGAAACAAATTAAATACTGGGATTTGGAATCCTTTGATCTTTATTCTTAAAATGAAAATAACATACACTGTTGCACAGCAGGCAACGCTGAGGGGATATGCTGAGTAACAGCCGAAGAAATGGTAGAGATACCATCGCACAGCTGTATGTTGGTACCAGTGGAGGTACCCAAGTCAATTACACTCCCAGAAATAGCAAATATTAATAGCAAGGGAAAGTCAACAATAGAATATGCAGAATTTAAGATAATGCAGGGCATAATAACGCCACGTGATAGCAAAGTGTTTATAAGAGTTCTGCATCACACAGAACATATCACTACCATAACTGCAGGTCTGAAGCTAGGATTTTGTTATAAAATAGAAGACAACCAAGAGGAAACTCAATTTGAACGGTGTGCAGTTAATTCTGTAACGTATATAGGGCAAGTAGCGGTTCTTCAAGATCATTGAAGGAAATTTTTGACAGGTCAGTTGGTCTCCTGTGTCAGACAGACAGAGATTTGCAACATTACTTTTAAAGTATCAAGATGTGTTTGCCAAATCTTCCGATGACCTTGGGTAAACGGATAGAGTGAGGCACACAATAAACACCGCAAACTCAATACGACAACCTCCTATGAGACAACCGTATGGGCACAGAGACTCAAGAAGAGGAAAAGATGTTTGGGAAGGGAGTAACAGAGCCACCTGCAGTGCTTGCCACCAAGAAAGGCGGGTCTACTAGATTTAGTGTTTGACACCAGACGCCTCGATGCCGTCACTGTCAGTGACGAATATCCTATCCCAAGGGAAGATGACTGTTTTTTATGCCCTTTATGGACCAAAGTGGTTTGATTGTATGGATTTCTGGCGAATAGAAATGGATGAAACCGATAAAGCTAAGACAGCGTTCTCAACTAACCAGGGGCTGTACCACTCCCGGGTTATGCCATTCGGCCTTGTCAGTGCTCCTTCAACTTTCCAGATGTTAATAAAATGTGCGATGAAGATTGCAGTGGAAAGAATCATTATTGTAAATGGATGACATCATAACACCAGCAAAAGCTGTAGACGAATGCCTCGAGAGCTTAGTGCATGTGTTCCAGAGGTTGAGGGTGGCACACCTGAAACTGAAGTCTTCCAACTGGATCTTCTTTTTGAAATCAGTCAAATACTTAGGTCATGTGGTCACTGAATATGGTGTGAAGCCTGGCCAAGAAAAAGTCAGAGTCGTAAAGGACTGACCCAAACTTTCTAAGGTAAAAGAAGTTCGAAGTTTTCTAGGGCTAGCCTCGTATTACCGGATGTTTGTAAAGCGTTTTCCGGACATTACCCGGCCTTTGTACGAGCTATGCGAAAAGAACAAGACCTTTAACTGGACCAGGATGCTTACAACTATACCAATATTGGCGTTCCCTGTAACAGGGTCGATATTCATACTGGTCACTGATGCTTCAAACAAAGGAGAAGGCGAGAATCAAGAAGACCGTGTACAATGTAAGTTCTGTAAGCGTAAACAGGAACTTCAAGAAGAATTTGAAGTAGAAAACAAGATACAAGGTACGCCTGTTTCTCATGAAGAAATAAGAGCAGTCACTATAAATGAAGCATTAAAGGAACATAATTCAGAACTTACCGGAAACCATCTATTACTGAGTGGTTGGGATCCTATTGAAGTTCTAACAAGGCAAGATGCAGACTATAAGATAGGGCCTGTCAAACTAGCTCTTCGAGGAAACAAAGGAAGGCCAAATTGGTCTGAAATTTCTTAAGAAAAGTCAGAGTTGAAAACAATTTGGCGTCAATGGGACCATTTAGAAGTTAAAGCAGGAATGTTATACCGGAAGATTGATGAAAATGGAGTGTTTCAATTAGTTACACCAACAGAAAATCAAGAAGAGGTTATAAAGTATTACCATAATCATCCAAGGTCTGTGCATTTAGGTGTATGGAAAACTCCAAAACAACAAATCAAATGATCCTCGACTTAGCTTCAGGTCTTGATGCATTAAACATGTGTATGAAGTTTCATTAATATCTGTCAAACAGTTTTGCCAGAAAACAGCAGACAAACCATTTGCATGCATTTGCATTATTTTTGAAGGACAAGGGCCATAACTCTGAAACGAAAAATTAAATGATCCTCAGAATCATTTCAGTTTCAGATCTTGATGCATTTAACATTTGTGTGAAGTTTCATTAATATCTCTCGAACAGTTTTCCCAGAAAACAGCGACAAACAATTTGCATGTATTTGCATTATATTTTAGTAAAAGGGCCATAACTCCGAAACAACAAATCAAATGATCTTTAGATTCAACTTAGCTTCAGGTCTTGATGCATTAAACATGTGTATGAAGTTTCATTAATATCTGTCAAACAGTTTTGCCAGAAAACAGCGGACAAACTATATGCATATATTTGCATTATTTTTAAGTAAAAGCGCCATAACTCCGAAAGGATAAATCAAATAAACCTCAAAATCGACTCAGCATCAGATCTTGATGAATTAAACATTTTTGTGAGGTTTCATTAATATATCTCAAACAGTTTTTCCAGAAAACAGCGACAAACTATTTGCATAGATTTGCATTATTTTTTAAATACAAGGGCCATAATTCTGAAACGACAAATCAAATGAACCTTAGAATTGACTCAGCTTCAGATCTTGATGCATTAAACATTTGTGTTAAGTTTAATTAATATCTCTCAAATAGTTTCCCCAGAAAACAGCGGACAAACTGTTTGCATATTTTTTTAAGGACAAGGGCCATAACTCTGAAATGAAAAATCAAATGAACCTCAGAATCAACTCAGCTTCAGATCTTGATGCATTTAACATTTTTGTGAAGTTTCATTAATATCTGTCAAATATTTTTCCCAGAAAACAGCGGACAAACAATTTACATTTATTTGCATTATTTTCATAGTAAAAGGGCCATTACTCCGAAACGACACATCAAATGAACAGCAGAACCTACTCATCTTCAGATCTTGATGCATTAAACATTTGTGTAAAGTTTCATTAATATCTGTCAAATAGTTTTCCCAGAAAACAGCGGACAAACTATATGCATATTTTTAGGACAAGGGTCATAACTCTGAAATGAAAAATCAAATGAACCTCAGAATCAACTCAGCTTCAGATCTTGATGCATTAAACATTTGTGAGAAGTTTCATTAATATCTGTCAAATAGTTTTCCCATAAAACAGCGGACAAACAAAATGTTGACGGACGAACGAACGAACGGACGGACAGGGCCACGACAATATACGACCACCTTTATTAGGTGGGCGCATAAAAAGTGGTCGGGCCAGCGCATACACGCATGACGGTGACCTGCCCATGGTGTACCAAGATGGAAAATACTTTCACCGGATTCGCTGACCTGAAGACACACGCCGTTAACATCCACTGACTGGAATGGGTTCAGGACCATCATTTCAGCTGAGGCGTCGGGGTTTATTTTGCGAAACACGCTGTGGATTATACGCAGATTGTCGATTATGTGGCGGATTATGCTGATGAGAATGCCGCCGTAGCCAGAAGTTTGATGCGCAAGTAGGCGGAGTCCATGGGGAGTAGTATGGGTTTGTTAGAGCAACTGAACCAGGGATGGAAGGTGGAGAAAATGTAGGAAGGAGCAGAAATCAAGAGAAAACGGACAAAAAAAGAAGAGGAGAGTAAATCAAGGGAGAGGAGTAGGACACAGAAGGAAATGGGTAGATCTAAGGAGAGGAGTGAAGACCGGAGGACAGTGATGGGCAAGAGAAGCAGATCAAAATGAAAACTTTAGGACTGACAATGAGCAAAACACTGTAAGGATGAACGAGAAGGGTGATAGTGTCAAGATGGGTGAAGGTAGTCGGAAAGATGTCCGAGGAAATAGAGCGTAGACAATGGAAGTCTATACAGAAAGACAGTGGGAGTATTCGTGGAAAGGTGGATATGTCATCACAGTCTGTAAGAAGCGACAGCGAAGCCAAGATAGTAAAATCCCCATTTCGAAAAAGCCAAGAACACTCCAGGGGAAGACAGTGATGAGAAGGGGATGGAGGATCATAAGGACGAAAATCAGATTCTTCCGACAGTGAATCTGAGGAAGGCAATCGCTTGGGGGTTTCATGAATACGCTGCGCTATTCCTGGAACAAAGTAAAACGGGAAGCTTTCCAGTGAAGTTAAGTAGTAGGGCTCTTATTGGCAAATATAAATTCATGGCCCTGTAGGAAGGCTCTTACTGGCAAATATAAATCCATGGCCCTGGAAGGATCAAGGCCTAAGCCAGAAAGTACAAAGCACATATCAAATACCAAACTGCGATACTATAACTTTCAGTAAATAAGGAATGTTGCCCGAGGATCTGTGCTGGACACACGTGTTTCAAGAAGTATGTTGACGTCCATGGAACGCGCTGACAGATGGCGGGATACTGACAGGATGACGGCAATGCTTGACAACGCCAATATAAAGGTCGGACTTTGACAGTACACTAGAAATGTGTAAATGTGGCTAGGATGATATGAGGAGGAACAGGAACGACAAATAAGCAAATGTTTTTATCATATATTCTTTATTGATTGATAGACAACAAGGCCATGACATTTTTCAGTCTTCCATTGCAATTCAAATGTGTGAGTTTCATAGTAATGGCAAAATAAATGCACCGTGTTTAATTATGCTATATAATCCAGAAGGATTATCTAATAAGGGGGAGTGTAATGATGGAGTTTAGTAAAGGTAAACACTTGTGTGTATGTGAACAACGATATTTCTTCGGCGTACATACACAAGAGTTGGTCAAATGAATGATGCGTTTACATACGGAAAACTCGCATTGGCAATTCCACCCTGAACCAAAACCACTGATGATTGCCTGTTTCATGAGTATTTGGGGCACCTGTGGGTAATTATATGCTACGGATATATCGTGTACTTCTATGCATATCTCGTTCTTACCTTTTAGTATGTATTCAATTGCCATGATAACTCCGAGAGTCTGCAGCTTATTAACCCTTAGAAATCGCCATTTCCTGTTGGTAAACATAGCACTGATAATTCATGTTCAACTATTGGCGCCGTCTTTACTCAGGATTGTTGCACCGCGGCTGTCGAGAATACGTTGCCCTTGCTTATTGAATGATTTGTTCGCATTTAACAATGACTTCTGACAGTGTTTGTCCATTTGTCTAGAAAGGACAGGACAAGACAGGAGAACTAAAAATTTTCAGCGGAGGAGTTTTCCGCATGGATTTCGTCACACTGCTGCTGATTGGACGAGGATGTCGGAATGGACTAATACCACATTCTCGTTGGATAGCGAGGCAAATTACCGCTGTGATGCAACCAGCAAATATCATGACGCGATAGTCTATATAAGTAAACTGGAAACCTAATGCCGTCAGCTTCCAAACTGTTACAATAAACTTATAATTTCTACTCACTTTTCTGACAGGAGTGTACGATGGCTAGCTAAAGCCGCCTCGCAGAAGTGTAAATACACACTTTTTATAAACATATAATAAATAAATATACGTCCTTAAAAATCGTTTATAACGGTAGATCTAAACTGGCGTTTAGCAAGGACTAGACGCATCTCGGAATCTAGATCTACACTGTAGATCTTTAAATAAACTCCAGTCAGACTCTATAGTGAAGGTCCTGAGATATTATTAAGCACCACTGATAGACTCAGTCATTTATTATTCATTTAATATCGATCTGCATATATCTTATTTTCCCTCAAATAAATTTTTAAACTCGTTCAGAAAAAGTTGTCCTGATCGTTTTGCCAACCCATTCATTCTCGTACTACAATCTAGATCCGTCGTTATTCGAACGATAAACTGCAAAATGGCCCGATCATCCACGATGAATCGGTTCTACAGTGTCTATAATACACATTTAATTACTGTTTATTATAGCTTTTTTAATGACCATTTCGTTGTTCGTAAATCGAATTGCGAACTAGTTCGTTATTCACATGTGAATAACAAACTTGGAAATATTTTGCAGTTTGTTATTCGAATGACGAACTAAAATATATTTCGCAGTTCGTTATTCGAATAACGAACTGCGAACTGCGAACGGGCAGCCAACTTAACGCTGCCCTCTATATGAGGTAAAGGGTTAAAGTGATAACAACTATAACGCATTCACTCATACCGATGCCTTCTGGTGTCCCTGTAATAACGTTTTGAAACCACCGTGAGAAATAGAGCATAGGCTGCATAGGAGCCAATGCTCTTTTTATTACAATGTTTTCAGTGTTGATATATTTTCTGGTCCTTCGGGATCATTAGTTTTGATGGTATCATTTTGAAAATTGAACACTGCTTAAACCGGTGCTAGGGGGGTATGATTAGTGTTGCACTTTTAATTACTATAGACTATAGTTCCACTCAATAGAACCGAGTCTGCGCTTTTCTCTTTAGGCATTGCTACTTTTGTTTTCGAAGGATCACCCACTTTCAGAATATATTATAAACTACACAATAATTCAAATAAATGCTCTTTTTCAGTAGATTTATTTAAAGATGTTGGCTCTAACATTAGCCTGTGAGGGAAAGGGTTAACCCTACACTCTCACGATCCCATACATGGGTTACAAGCAAACCGTATACATATGGATTGGTGTCCAGGTTAAGTCCACGTTTCATATACGTACATTCAATATCAATTTAGAACATTCTTCTCGTAGTAAGCAATTATTTTCTTGCATACTTGAATACATTGTGTGTCTTGTTTTCGAGATCCGTCATATAAACCATAAACCGGTATTACTCCTCGGATAAGGTATAAGAATACACTCGTGGAACATGATTAATACCGACTTTGGTTTTGCTATTTTTGTCAAAGAGTATTGCGAAACATCCAGATAAACACACCGAAGATTAAAGACATTACCCAGGTCCATTCAATGATTTCCCCCCCCCCCATTGTTCTCAATAGGCGTGAAAGTAACAGTAAAAGCATGATACAAGTGTGCACAATATGGCAAGCCGTCTCATTCTGTCTAGAGAGGCCCTGACATACAATTAGTCAAGGGGAACACACTCAAAAGACCATTGTTGACTGCATTAGTGACAATCTAATCATTTCCAAATCATCAAATGTAAGAGACGGGCCTCACATGGAACGCTCCAGTGGTTCTTGACAGGCAAACTGCTATAGCTCTTACCATGTGCCGCATGCTTTTTCACAGGTTAGTTGTAAAGACCCAAGCCGGCCAAGGGAATGTCTTTAATCGAGTCTCAGGTCAAATTGGGAGAGTTATACAAAGCTTTGCAATAATGGTAAACACCCCTTCTGTTTATACATTGTTTTATTGGTGGAATCATAAACAAAACTTAATATCAAAACATTATTGGAAAGAAATAACTATGGATTGTAATATATTCAGACTTATCCAATATTAGCCCTTCCAAAGTTGAATTGTGGAATAGTCCATTTAATATCAAGGTAAAATCTTAAACTTGCTGTAAGATTTTGAATGACAGTGCAGATCCTGATCAGAGTGGTTATGTACACTGCTTGCAAATATCAGTACACATTCAAAAGGTTATCAACTTAACCCTTCGCTTGCTATTCACGTCAATATACCTACCTGTAAATAGTGAAGACCCAGATGAGGCAGCTCCTGCAGGAGCTGTCTCATCAGGGTCTGCACTATTTACAAGTTGATTGTGCGACCAGTGCACTTCACAGCAGTGATTGCTCAGCGAAATACTTGTACACAGTGAAGATATATGTAATTATACAACAGGGCATGGATAAAGAAGGAGAAATGTATTTTAAAATTCAGCAAGCGAAGGGTTAAAAGTAATCTGATAACGATTGATTATAGATATTTAGATACAATGACTCATCATGTCCTCGATGTATATTCACGTTTAGGAAATGGGTGATAATCGGAATAATAATAGATTGTTTCGAGTGGTTACATCACAGGGAAAAGTATAAAATTTGCTTTTGGCATATCAAGACTCGAGGGTTACATATCATCGAGAAAATAATTATATTAAGAATTTTGAATTAAGACTAATATAAGCCTGTAATCTGGCCAATATCAACTTTCTTAGACCCATAAGGTTATATATGCTTTATATTATCCATTTTATCCGATAACAAACACCCTGAACAGGGTTTTGACCTGACCACACACTCCGTCAAACGTCTCATGTACAGTAAAACCCCTCTAAGCCGGAAAAAGTAATAAAGCAAATTGAAACTGGTGGCTGCTTAATGCAGATTGAAAGTCAAAACAGTTTTGTCTGAATTACCGGTAAATTTAACTTCGGTTAAGAGTGTTTTATTATACATGTATGCTTATCTTGGATAGAGGACACTTTAACAACTTTTACGAGTATGCCATATAAACAAAGAATGTATAAGCACTCTTTTCAACACATTTAACAATAAGCAAATAAAAAAAATAAAAAATCATTGTCAACTTAAAGTTTCAAGTGCTATTCTTAAAACAGTTTGAAGCAACGGTGTCTGAATGTAATTGAACCTAGAGTTAGTCAGCTTTACAACCCATAAAAAGACAAGTATTTATACAACACTCAAATCTACTAAACCCTTGATCTGTTACAATTTACTATAACATCAAGTGTTTCTGTCATGCAAAACGGAAGTAATACCGATATTACCTACGTCATCCAGCACTACGTGTCAGATAGATAACTTTTCAACTTTGATACATAAAGGGCATTCAATATACAACATTGATCGACGACCAACGGATCGGTGCACTATTCAGCACTGTACTTGAAACTGCGATTATAAATTTGAAACAAAGATTGAGAAGATAGTAACATACGGAAGATCTTGCAGAAGACAATGCTTGAATGGAAGTTAACCTTTTTATGCCCCCGTTGACGATAGGGTGCATTATGTTTTGCACATGTCCGTCCGTCTGTCCGTCTGTCACGCTTTTAGGTGCAGTTGGTTGTCACAGTTTTTCAAGTGTTATAAGTCAGTAATTTCTACACTTATACACATGAAACTTCAGATACACATCAATTATCACCTGTGCTATCATTTGGCACTCCACCCATGCTGCCCGAAAGCCCAAGGTCGAGGTCAAATGACTTTGAAATTTTACGTGCAGTTGGTTGTCACATTTACGTGCAGTTTTTTGTCACAGTTTTTTTCATTGTCTTATATCTCCCTAATCACTATTGCCATGGTATTGCATATACACATTAAACACCATCCATACTTTCATTGCACTCCAACACCATGCTCCCCGCAAGCCCAAGGTCAAGGTCAAATGACTTGGAAATTTTACGTGCATTTGGCTGTCACAGTTTTTTTCATCGTCTTATATCTCCCTAACTACTGTAGCTATTAGCATGGAATTGCATATACACATTCAATACTATCTATACCTTCATGGCACACCCAACTCATGCTGCCCGCAAGCCCAATGTCAAGGTCAAATGACTTAGGAATTACTTGGAAAGTTTACGTGCAGTTGGTTGTCATATTTACATGCAGTTGGTTGTCACACTTTTTTCATCATCTTATATCTCCTTAACCACTGTAGCTATTCACATGGAAATGCATATACACATTAAATACCATCTATACTTTCATTGCACACCAAACCCAAGGTCAAATGACTTGGAAATTTTACGTGCAGTTGAATTGGTTGTCACAGTATTTTCATAGTCTTATATCTCCCTAACCACTGTAGCTATTTGCATAGAATTGCATGTACATATGAAATATCATTCATAATTTCATTATGCACCCGACCCACGCTGCCCGCAGGCCCAATGTCAAGGTCAAATGACTTACAAATTTTACGTGCAGTTGGTTGTCACAGTTTTTTCATCGTCTTATATCTCACTAACCGCTATAGCTATTGACATGGAATTGCATATACACATTCAACAACATCCATACTTTCATTACGCACCCGGCCCATGCTGCCCACAAACCAAAGGTCAAGGTCAAGGTCAAATGACCTAGGAAGCACCTACACGGGGGCATCACTGTGTCTTACAGACATAATTTTCTAGTCAAACCTGTTTTAACGTTGAATAACCCACCAGGGTGTAACTGTTGAGTCCACTCGGTATGAAAGGCTTAAACTTCCTAAAGGATTTGGAATGACAAACAGTATAGACCCTGTTCACAAGACTCTTCTAGGAGCCATCTGATATTGGTCTACTCTGTTTGTAAATAACTGTGCATATTTGTCCCTGATTAACCCTTTCACCGCCAATGACGCATTATTGCACCACGACAAAGAATGTAGTCCCAGACATGAATGAAAATCTCTGTCATTTGAGAAGTAAATTGACGCCTTTGATATTGGAAGCCCTACAGCGTAATTTCCACCGATCATATCTACGCGAGCATCGTGGAGGATCCATAAGAACTCGGTATTCGAACTTATCCTCAATAAGTTCATTTAAGTTGGCAACTGTCTGCGCATGTCTGGCAACGGTATCTGTCAGGAGACGATGTATATGCTATTTCAATACGCCACATGTCAGGTGATGTTCTTGGAAGTATTGTTCATTTGTTCCAGCTTATTCCTAGTCCGTTTGCCCCGAATGTACAGCATGGATCCGCCATGCATCTGGAATATGTACAAATGATTATATGACGTATCGGCTTATGTTAGAAGTCTGTCTGAATGTAATTATCCTGAATCTGAATGTATTATTTCTCATATATAGCAAAGTACGATATATACCATGCGTCCGTATCATTACCAGTGTCATTCTCAAAGATATACCCCTTAATGTTAAATGCAACGTTCGATATTAACCGTGTCCCTTATATAAACGTTTTTCACGCATTTGCAAACAGAGTAGATCCAGACCAGACGGCTCCTATAGGACAGTGGAATTTGATAAATCCGTGTCTTTACTTTCTAAAATGGCTACAATGTTCCACCTATTTTATCCATGAATATTCAGTAGGTATTGAATTCTGTAATAAACATAGAACAGGGAAAGGGTTAAGTTCATTGTCTATCGACTACTTAACCATTCATTACATATAATGCCTTTTAATGTATTTACAAACAGAGCATACCCAGATCAAACGGCTCCTGTAGGAACAGTCTGATCAGGGTCAAGTTTGTTTGCTCGTGGACCAATATATATTTGATTTCACAGTTTCGGCCATGGCAAAACCTTCATGTGTTCATTGCCCAGTTCAAGAAAAATCAGCTAATTAATATTCATTATGCCATTACTTCTTACATGGTTATTCCGGGAGTAAAGGTCATGGCATTTATGACTTATGTCAATTACCTTCATACTGGTTTCTGGATAGCAGACAGTAATTGTGAACGTGGTAATTTCTCTGGTCATACTTTGAATGTTCGTTAAGCACGTGCCTCGTACACAGTTGCCGTCGATTACAGAGATGTTGTTGCATGCGCTACTCTCCTTACATGCTGTACTCAGGCATGGGAAAAGTAGCACACTTAAAAGCATCAGCATCATCTTTGTAGTCTACAAAACAGAATAACGAAATGATTTATGATATATAATATATACATGTACATACAATGCAACTTCACCCTTTATCGAAGCATATGCATTTCACAAATCGACGATTTTCCACATGTAATTAGTACAATATTATTCGATTTAAATTTGTATCACCATTTCTCGATAGACATTTTTAGTTTATACTTAAGACTTCAAATACTTGGACATTCCTGATACAGTATTAAATACACTGATAATTCCTGACTTAGCAATTTGCCATTAACCTTTTCCCTCTTATAAACGCCTTCTTAACGCCTTTTCAAATATATAGTACCATATTAGAGGGTTCCTACACCGTCTGAGAGGGTCTGCTCCATTTACTTGTGAAATTATATTAGTTTTGACTTTACAGTCTCTACAAACACCAACGAATAGCCCATCACTGTTATTGGTAGAGTCTATTCAGTTTGAAATGTAAAACCTTCAAGAGGATTCTGATTGACAAACAACACATACTCTGATCAGAGAGTTCTTCAAGTATCCCTCTGATTTGGGTCAATACTATTTGATAGCTACAGTGCACTCATTTTCAGCATTCAAATATTAAGTTTTTTGTAGGAAACACTCTGAATGGACACATAATTCTAGGCACCATTAACCCATACTGTGCGGGACACGAGTCACTAATTTCCTTTGCAAACAGTGCAGACCTAAATGAGCCCGCTCATCCAGGTCTTCACAGTTTGCCATGTTACACGTTTCTTTAGAAAATCCCTAAATATTCTCAATAAGCTTCACCTGTTTGAATTTAGGAATAGTCCATTTGAAAAGTCAGCGTTGTAAGGGTTAATTACAGATCGTACGTCCGAACGTGCCGTGTGATCAATTTCTATTCACATAGCAAAAACATCGTTCGGCAGATTGTGATATGGAGGAGTAAAATAACATCTCTATTCTCCGGTTGACAGCTTTATTTCAGAGTCCTAGCTATATGAGAACTGGCAGCATTCTCCCCGACTTCTAAACCCAGACTCCAACCAGAGTGCCTTTACTAGATTTTAGAGCTACTTATATACCAAGTTAGTGAACCAAGAAAAAACCATCCAAATGTAAAGTAAAGTACCTAGTTATAGTCTACTTTCAGTCCGAATGACCGCTCAGCCGACTGTACATTTACTCCCCTGGTCATTGAGTCATTGGCCTACAATATTGAGCACTGCTAACATATGGCGCAATCATGCAGCCGCAGTACCGGCGAGTGACCCTCACAGGTACCCATTTTAACCCCTGGGTGGAGAGTATGTGCAGGTGGGAGACACGGAAAAGCGTCTCTGAAATTTCCGGGTAGGACCGGGATTTGAACCCCGGACCTCCGGACTGATAGTCAAGCGCGTTACCACTAGACCACCGCCACCTACAAATGCATAACCGACCTTTAATTGCTATTAGTCAATATGCTTATGGCTGGTCACTTCTTCTTCAAAGGTCGTGTACCTTTAGCGTGCTGCTAATCCACATATTTACAAGACAATATTACAAGATATCATCATTAATTCAAATATACGACGATAGCAACATGAAGCTGCGATGCGTGTACTTTAAGCATACGTTAGCCCCTTGAATGCTGAATATTCATAATGGAATGACCCAGTCAGTGTGAAAAGCTTCAAGATGTTAGAGGATGTTAAATGGCAAACAGTGCAGACCCTGATCACAGGTACACTAACTCTCGATTCCCACATTCAAAGAGTTAATTGATGTTAACATACTCAGTATGTGTACTCATCAAGACGAATCGGGTTCCACTGCCTTTGACCAAAGTTAAGAGAAACATAACGTATCATACATGTACAGTAAAACCCTCTAAACCGGACGTTCAATTTGGTATTAACGTCAGTCTAAGAGGCAGTTGGCAGTTTAATGCAGGGTGAAAGTCATACAGAGAGCTCCTCTAGGAGTTTCTGCATGACTTTCACCCTGCATTAAGCAACCAACTGTCTAAAAGTATCTAAATTCTTCTCAACTAGAATTCTGGTTTAGAGGATTTTTACTGTACATTAAAGCGAACATGGAACGCTTACAGTCCAACTTAACATCACTGCTATAAATGCCCATACAGCAACACAAGTATTTTGTTATTGCAGTGACCTATGTTCTGAATTAGTATTATTTACGTTTTTAAATTTAATCCATTTAACCCCCATTTCCCACGTGATAAGAACCAACCTAAACTTTATTTAAAGAGATGTTTCTGCAAAGTGTGACGTTTCGAAAACAGAAGCAGTCTGAGCACGCCTTTACAAACAAAGTAGACCTAGATCAGGCGGCTCCTACAGGGATATAAACGCATTTTCACGCTTTCGTAAACAGGGTAGACCTTGATCAGAAGGCTTCTATAGGAGTTGTCTGATCAGGGTATCTGTTTCCTTATGGAATAATATAATATGTCTGATTTCTATAGTTTTTCCAAAGCATCCTGTGTACATATACCACATTACAAATCCAGTTATTACATATCGAGGGCTTGGTGCAAAACTATTCTAACTCCTTCACTTTAGTGAAGGAGTTAGAATAGTTTTGCACCAAGCCCTCGATATGCATGATACATAAGAAATTAAAAGGGAAAGGATTAAAATAGCATTATATAAAGCAATGCAGTAGATTCAGACTTGATTTAGGTTGATTTAGGTCAAGTTTAATTTAATTCAAAGCTTCAAATGCCCCAGGAATCACTGGATGTAATCTTTCATTACCGTCTCCATTTTCTTCCTATTCTCTACATATGGACTCGAAAGATACCCTGAAATGTTATTACGTAAAATGAATACCTATATATAGGTATAATCAATATTGTAATTATAATCCTTATCATTAATACGTTCGTTTGGATCTGCTAATATTCATTGTATATGTCCCTGCCGATTCTATTATTGTGTTTTGACATGGAATGGTAAAGGATTTCATATGAATTGTAGTTGTTTGCAAGAGAAGTTTCTGAGCATTACCATTATAAAACTTTATGTATTCTGACATCTGGAGCTAAATGTACAGAAAAAGAAACAATAATTTGAAAGTTGAAAAGTATTTCGCTGCCAGTATGGCATCTGTCATAACCTATGCAAACAGTTTGGATCCAAATGACCAGGACCAGGACCCATGCCGTTTGTTTCTGTGGTAATGTTTTATTAAAGAAAGTAGGAGAAAACAAACAAACGAAACTTGTAGCAGACGACAAAGTTTGCAGAAGATAATATCAGGCAGCGAAATATAATGTTCTTATCCGTGTCAGGTTCAAAGCCGTAATACACCCTGTAGGGTATAAGTTCTGAAAGTAGGAGAACCTTCGAAAGTAAAAGCAGCAATGCAAAGATAGAAAATTGCAGACTCGGTTTTATTGAGTCTGTTCATGAGCAGTTATGAAAAGTACAACACTACTCACGCCCTCTAGCACCAGCTTAAGCGTTATTTAATTTTCAAATCTAATAACATCGAAACAAATTATGCCGAAGGACACTGAGAATGAAGTATACGGGGCGACTTTTTACGACCGCCACGCACACACTTAACACCTGTTGTTGTGAAGTACAATATCAGGCAGCCAACGATTTGTTACCTGTTCTTATCCGTGTCTGTTTCAAAGCCGTAGTACACACCAAGGGGTATAAGTTCTGAAAGTAGGAGATCCTTCGAAAACAAAAAGCAGTAATGCAAAAGAGAAATTTGCAGACTCGATTTTATTTAGTATGTTCATGAGCATAAATCTCACACTCACATAACTTCGAGACAACCATTCCGTATCATTATGCTCGCTGTGCTGGAAATCGACAACTGTTTCATGTGTTTTGGAAATGACCAGGATGGGCTAAGGATTAATAATAGCATTTCGGTCTTAAAATTTACATAAAACTGTCACGTTTACTGTTAGCTGTTCCCATCCCAGATCGAGAAATACAAACAGCAACCTCCTGCTTTTAAAGCAATTGCTTTCGATGCGCATGTTTAAAACAGTAGACAATGTCTCAATAATTAATATACATGTATTACTTTCATTTCTTATTGAAAAGTATAAATAGGTTCAAGCTGATATTGTCATCTTATGATGGCATTGTATCATTTTACATCATGAAGCTGGAAGTTTATTTTAAATGAAGCCTTCAAGTACTAGGCAATTGACACGAAAACCCGGTCCTTGCCCGATCCGCTTGTATTGCGTTTTGAAATAACTCTGTGTGCAAAGTATGTGACCATATTCGCAAATTATATTTCGCAAATATTACCTAAATAAATGAATACAAAAACATTACTTAAATAAATGAACACAGTCATGCCTAAATTTTAAATTTCGTTTTTATTGTACATGTAGAACATAAAATCAGTTTCGTTAACAGAACATGTACTACCATGCAGTGTAATGACAGCTCTACAGAGTCAAATTAACCTACGAACGCGGGGTCCACGTTATTTGGCATTGTAGCCATCCCTTTTGATGGTATGAGTGTCTTCAGACCTTTCCACATTCGTAGCATCCATTCTAGACCGCTATGGACAGCACCTGGATACACATTGACCCATACGTTCTTGTCCAGCACATAACCATTAAACCTCGTCATCTTCTCTGCAGCCTCTACTGCTGCCCCCGCCATTTTGAATGGAGGAGCATCTTCCAAGTCCCCAGCATCAATATAAATTCGCTGCGAAGGACGGTCTCTACTCAGAGTAGAGTCCGTGATAGTCTCGTTTAAAAATTCGAATCCTGATGTAACCGTATCATGATCAAATTCAAGTGGCCACCAGAACGATGACGACTGACAAGCAGCGAATCCAAAATGATTTGGGCGTGTCCACGCGGCATGACACGACATAAGTCCACCCAGTGAGTAACCAATGATACCAACGTTTTCTCTAGTGGTTGACAGACGATTGTTACACAGCTTTTGGACGGCCGGCAGGACTTTCATTATCAGAAAGTCAAGGACATCATTTCCTTTACCTCCCATAGGAACTATATTTGCACATTTGTGAATCATTGTATCCAGCCAGCCAAGAATGTTTTCTGTAGCATTTTCAGGGTAACAATCACCACATCTGTCAAGCAAAGAACCATTCTTACATTCAAAGTAATCATGTGTAGATGGTGTAAGAAAGTCCATGCGCTCTGTCTGGTTGTAATCACCAAATCCAATCATAACGAATTCCTCTGTAGCTCCAAACTTAGTTATAGGATCGTCAAGCAAATCCATGGGAAGATTTAACGTTTTACCGTCAAAATCAAAGGCGAAAATGACAGGATACGTTTTGTGCACGTTTTCATAGAAACTTGGTGGCTGGTACAGAGCAATCGACCTGTCTCCACCAAGAGTAATAGACGTTACTGTAGTGTTTGAATAGTTTCCTGTCTTTTGATAGAACCAGGGATATGAGTGAAATTCTCTATCGTTTGAGAAGTAAGTTGAAACCTTTGATATCGGAAGCCCTACTGCGTAACTTCCACCCAGCATATCTATTCGATCGTCGACAAGAACTCTGTATTCGAACTTATCATCTATAAGCGGAAGCGTGTCTGCGCATGTCTGGCAACGGTATCCGTCAGGGGACGATGTATATGCTATTTTAATGCTCCACGTGTCAGGTGATGCTATTGGAATTATGGTTCCTTTGTTCCAGTTTATTCCTAGTCCGTTGCCCCGAATGTACAGCAAAGATCCACCATGCATCTGGAATGGAATAAGTGTATGTTGCAAGACATCTTACTACTCGTGTTATTGGGAGATTTGAGGACCCCAGCTGCCCGGCAAGGGGCCACGAGTGAATGCTATTCCAAATATGTGATGCTCTTCAGACTTTGTACTAACATATTCTTCAAGGCAGTCTGCCATGCCTGCCTGATATGACAATAACTCTGCATTCACCCATGCTACCTTGCCGCATAACATCCAGCGACCTAACAACAACTGACAACAATCTTCTATCATAACATTGGTTTATTTACGCATTAAGTACAACTAAGGTTCAGGTTTGGCTCTGTTGGGCATGGTTCCCGATCCCACCGTGCTTGCCCAATTGGCTAGCAGGTACACCGGACAAGTTGTCGTGTAAGGGCGACCTTTGACAGCCATCCGAAGTGGTATCCCAAATTTATAATTATTAGGCCCAATAGCCACAAAATACGCCCCAATAGGCTTCAACATATGCCCCAATAGGCTTCAAAGTATGCCCCAATAGGCTACAAAATATGCCCCAATAGGCTTCAAAGTATGCCCCAATAGGCTACAAAATATGCCCCAATAGGCTTCAAAGTATGCCCCAATAGGCTACAAAATATGCCCCAATAGGCTTCAAAGTATGCCCCAATAGGCTACAAATATGCCCCAAAAGGCTTGAATTGAAAATATGCCCCAGAAGGCTCCAGACTGAATAAATCACATGCAAATTTGACATAAGCTTGTTATATAGAGCTGCAACCCCGAGAACGGATGTATCGCCAATTCAACTACGGCAGATCCTGGGAGATCAGTAATCCAGCCATCATCTACAATGGCGACACCCCGGGCCTCTATCAGAATTGCAGTCCTTTTAAAATTATAGTTTGATATAAATATTATTAAATATGTACTTAAATTGTACACATAAATGTTTTGTTCGGATTTCGCTGTCGGCCAACTGGCGCCAACCTGATCCCAAGTGTTGGGAATCAGTGGGGCGCCACCGACAGACCATTTCGATTAATCATAGATTATAAATTGAAATGAGAAATTTAGATTATGAGTATAAATTTAGTAACGAAAGTCTTAAAATTGACAATTTATTTTTTAATTGCACATCTGAAGATAAATACATACATTATTAATGTAGTAAAGTGTTTTCATACATTTTATATCAGAAACAATATAGCTATTGTACATAGAATATAATAAAAGAAAAATATTATTTCGATTAATCGATTATTTGATTTTGTAATCGGTTATCTATTGAATCAGCACATTCGATCAATCATCGGAAATAATCGATCATCGCTGAAACACTATGATGATATGTGCCTAATATCAAAGCTGACTGTAATGTATACATATGTCTCAATAGAAAACAAGGCGCCCCTGGGACTGGGTTAATATCTACCCAGGAACACAATCGATATATTTGTCGACGACTGACAACGCACATCATGCGGTCCCAAAAAGAAATCACCTGGAGCGATTGGGCTCTGGTGAGTGAAATTTGAAAGTTACCAACCGTAGATAGAAATTCATGTAAGCTATAACCTTCTCGTGAGCAACCATATCCACAAGCATTTCATGTAGCTCCTTGAGCCCATGTTAAGGGATGCGAATAAGCATATACACTGAATCCAGCGCTAAGCCTAAAATATCAGAGTAGTGCAACAATCAATAGATACTTCAATGGCGAAAGAAACTGAAAGTCCAATGCATACTAGGTAAATGTATGAACCAGGGCTTCAGAGTTATTGAAAAGAAAATTGATGTGTGTGCCAGAAAGGCATCAGTTCACCATTGCATTGTCATATGTTCGGTCACCTAAACCGGCTTGACCACAACCCACCACTAGGGGACAACTACAGACACCCAGATTCTAAAGACCCTGGCTGCACCAACACCAACTGCGCCAACTCAACATATTGACCTGACATTATCTTGTTGTTAAGAGTTTACGACACATAGAACCCAATCGATGAGTGGACGCTAGATGTTGGTGCAGGGTTTGGATCTAGGACCGAAGCTGTCACCTCACCTGGGCCTGCAAACAATTCAACACCAACGCATTACCTATGAAATGTCCAAGCTGACTAAATGGAGAGACCTCCAGCTGGGTGGATGGTTGGCCCTGGTTGATCATCCTTGTGGAACGCTGCATCTGACTGGCTCCTAGAGCTGGGTATCGCCCCTCGCAACTCAACTGGCTCCCCTTGAGCACCATTGCCTCCATTCAACAATCACCCGAGATGGACACTTGCTACGGGCTGAACGTCTTGGCTCATTGTGTGTGGACGATAAATAAAACAAAATTGCTTTAAATATCCATAAAATAAAATTATTTGGTTTGGTAATCAAATATGGTATCATGATCATACTGCCATTTGTGCCAGTGTGTGTGCGCCCCTTGCCAAGGGGGGGGGGGGGGGGGGGGTAACTGATCAGAACACTGACAAGAGGCTGAAGATCAATAGCTTAACAGCATAGATTCACATTAAATGGTTAAAGCAATCGAAAGAGATCAAAATACATATATTATTTCTTTTAGCTTACATATATATTAAATTTATTTATCCATCATAAAATTGAACAGCTTAATATACATCCATGCTTGTCAATAAAATATCTAAAAGATATCTAGCTCAAGATCCGGTTTGAATAATGAGTAACTTGACCAACTCTCTCAGCGCGCATATTTTAGAATATTTACAGCACGCCTAACCAAAACAAGAGTGACGTAACGGGACAGCATAAATGATACGGCTTATGCATCAGCGATCTAGAAGCTAAGAACGATATTAAACGTGTTTTCGTCCTAGACAATAGCATTTTAAAACAGGAATAATACGAATTTATGGAAAAAACAATATGGCCCGTAACCGAACACATCTGTATACAAGCAAAGTACACCGAAATGTATAAATAGCACGAAATCCACAAAAACATGGTGCAAACAATGTTCGTGCAAAGATAGATTGTAATTTTAACAACTGTAACGATGGTACCGTCGATTAGACCAAAGTATTTAAGTCGTCTACAGTGTGAATTTATGACACATCATCCCACTCACCATGATTAGTTGCAAATCAGAAGACAAAGGAACAAAGGAACTTGGGCGGTCTTTGACTATGTCGCTTCTATCAATGACAAATCGGTGTGCAGTATGCCGCTTCTATCACATACAAATTACAAAAATATGAAGAGCTCAAACTCCAATAACAAACGATTATTGTTGAACAATAATCGCATTTATTCGAAAGAATTTTACACTGGTTATTTTAAGTGTGCACCCTTTTCGGATATATATTATCATCTGGTTTTGCAATGTACGTAAAAATGAATGGAAGATGTTTTATGTCAAGTTCGTCATTAGTAGTACATACGAAGTCGACAATTACATGGTACCGAGGTTATAAAAACTTGACCAATCAGATATTTTAGAATGAACTAAGCACCAGACACAGAGGTTGTATAACTAAGGATCCAGATTATCTTTCCCCTATATATTTCTGGTTTAAGAGAATTCAGTTTTTGCAAATGCTACTTAAACCGTTCCTGCATTCAGAACTTTGTGTAATTACCACACAAAACAAAATAACAAGTCCTACATGTTTACCACTTTGTGAGCTTTTCAGAACGTCTTTCATCTTAATTATATTAAAATCTTTCAGAATGGATCGGAGGTTGAGGTGCAGGGACACGTTCGTTATAATTACTGTACATGTATATATTATTACCAGAAACTAGTGTGACGCAATATGTTTCATGCCAGCTGAAGCTGAAATGCTTTGTATTTGTTATACCCCCAATGTTATCTTAGTAATGTTAAGACAAACATTATCAGTACAATAGAACCTGTCTAAAGTAGTCATTAACAAGAGGTCTAATTATTGGTCTGTAAGGCAGGTGGTAGCTTAGTGCAGGTCAAAAAATAATGCAGAAAGCTTCAGCAGGAGTTTTCTGCATTACTTTTGCCCTGCATTAAGCAACCATTTACTTTTTAACGCTTCTATGTTCAATAAATGAGTGACCGCTTAGGGCAGGTTCTACTGTAATCGGAAGGTCATATAACATGTTAGGCATTTAAATCATTTAACATGTAAGGCATATAGAATTAATTACCTTCAAATTGGTTTCTGGATAGTGGATAGTGACCGTGAACGTGAGATTTTCTCTGGTCATACTTGGAATGCTCGTCAAGCACGTACCTCGTACACAGACGCCGTCGATTACAGAGCTACTGTTACATGCCATCCCCTCCTTGCATGCTGTGCTCAGGCATGGGAGAACCAAAACACTTAAGAGCACCGGTAACATGTTGTTTGTCTAGAAATAAAAGTTTAAAAAAGATTCAAAGTCATTTCCATTTTAAACAAGTATTAAACATTTGGAAGAGGTTGGACGTCTAGTGTTTGTGATCTCCGCCTCGCACAAGGGTGAGCTTGGTTTACCATTTACCACAAACACACCGTCGACTATTTGATGCTGCAGTGGTTTGCACCAGTTATCGACAAACCGCTTATGCGGATATAACATGTCCAATAACAAATTAGTCTAATGTGGTGCGTAACAGTTCCATATAAAGAGATAATTTGGAAAGGACCAGAGGTTCGTTCATATAACAATAACCTATGCAATTGTTCTTAAATTTTAAGCCCGAAATGCTGCGTCGCAACTTTCTTTTTTAACCATTTCCCCGCCAATGTCGCAAAATGCACCGCGACAATCTATCGGAGTTTTCTGCATTACGTTTGTCTGCATTAAGCTATCACCTGCCTTACAGACACATACTTGGACAACTTTTTGATGACCGCTTAAGACGTGTTCTACTGTAGAGCCAGTATAATAACCATTTACCAGTCATTCCTTTGCCAAATTAACCCTTTCAAACGCTGAATAGCTCATCAGTGTTTAAGTATATAGTCCACTCCGTATGAAAGGCTTAAACTTGCTAGAGGATTTGGAACGACAAACAGTGCAGACTCTGGTCAAAGGTCTCTACAGGGTCATCTAATCTGGATCTACACTGTTTAAAAATGACATTGCATGCTTGTCCCGCATGTTTTGTTTATGTACTTGAATGGGCGTTATAAATTGCTACTGCTAATAAGCCATCAATTAAATAATATCTCAAATGAGGAATAAGTATAATAACACAAGCGTGTTGTATTTAATGACATTTACTTAACGACTAATTATAAAACACTACATTCAGTGGGTTTACACGTATAAAACGTTTTCACAATGTTGAATAACGTGAAGAATATTAATTAACCCTTTCGCTGCCACACAATGTCGTCTGCAAAATTTGTCGTCTTCTATAAGTTTTATTATTATTATTTTCCTCTTTCTTTCAAAGGGCATAATCACAGCATTAAACAGTTTGGATCCTGATGAAACACCGCGTTACTATGAGTACCATCTGGATCCAAACTGTTTTCGCGGGTAATCACATAATCACAGATTCGCTATTGGTTCTCATACACTACCGATTTATGATAAAAACAATAAAAAAGCATAATGTTAATCCAATATAAGTTAAATATCATCTTACTCAACACATTTATGATTATACGTTAAACGGAATTACAATACTATACTCACCAACATTTTCATGTTCATTGACACGTATTGTCGCAATCACATGTTTACCGGACAGTGCGAGGGGCGGTCAAAAAAGTGCCCACTGTTCGTGGTACATGCACATATACTGTATTTCTATGAACGTCTAAGTACACATATGTTTGATCGGAAACTGAATGGTTATGCCAATAATTCCGGTCAGTATATCTTTAAATAACAATTTTGTAATTGCATTATTATGTTATGTATACAGGAATGTTTAAAGCTAGTTAACACGGATTCGACACATTACAATAATGTCGATATGTCATAAATCATTCTAGACCTACTGGTTGAGAGTGATTAACGCTTGCCATATTTTCCAAAGACTGCAGAAACGGTTTTGGCATGTCCGCATGTCACGTTTTACATTTTGGTCTGAGTTCCTCGTTTATGCGAATCTAGAACTAGCGTCTATGACGGGTATGGGTCTTGGAGGCACAATTAACTCTTTCGCTGCCAAAATATGTCGTCTGTAAAATGTGTCGTCTGCTACAATTTTCCATTTTTTCCCTCATTTTTTGTTTCAAAATACAGTCACAGTAACACACAGTTTGGATCCTGGTGAGACGCCGAGTTACTCGGTGTCTCATCTGGATTCAAACTGTTTGCATAGGTAATTACAGATGCGACATTGGCAGCGAAACAGTTAAAGAGGCAGTGACACCGCCAATAGTTGCCAATGGTTACACTTTCGTCCTATATATATCAAGATCCGTCGGGTGACATTGCAAGGGAGGTAGCATGGTCGCATGGGAAGGGCACTAGGACACAAACATTTACATGGATAGTTTGAGAAACGCCAGTGCTAGATGGCTGTTGAGACAAATGACCAAAAGACAGCCAAGATGACCTATGCAAATAGACAATTGAGTCGCTGTAATAAGAAAGATTCAGTTGTCGTTGTAAGTACTGTTCTGGCGGATTTTTATTAAACTAAAGAGTTCACGAAAAACAAAAAGTCATGTGTCAAAGGCTGGCACACAATGACACCAGTCGGATATCTCTTTGTCTACAGTGGATTTTAGGAATGTGTACAGTAAACAAGTTTTGAAAGTTTGGAGATCCGAAAACAAAAGCAGACTTGGTTTTATTGAGTCTGTTCATGGGCATTCATGGGCAGTTATGAAAAGTGCAACACTACTCGCCCCTAGCACAAGCTTAGAGGGTATTCAATTTTCAAAACAATAACATCGAAATTAATGATCCTGAAGGACCAGAAAATATAACGACACTGAGAATGAAGTACGGGGCAATTCTTATGGTCGCCATACAAGCACTTAACACCTGCTGTTATGAAGTACATACATGTAGTAAAGTATGCCCTTTTGAAGTACAAAACCTCTCTAAACCGGGTGTTAAATTTGGTATAAATAGTAGTGTTGCAGATAGGTGGCAGTTTCAGTCAGGGTGAATATCATGCAGAAAGCTCTTCTAGGAGCTTTCTGCATGACTTTCAATCTGCATTAAGCACAAGTATCTAAATTCTTTTCTACTAGAATCTCGGTTTAGAGAGGTTTACAGTACTTATTGTAAATCACACCGTCCCCATAGCACCGACCTTGTCCCCTGTGGATTTCATTTATTTTCAGAACTGAACACAAATGCTTGGTGGTACCGATCTCCGTCTGGTGTACATTGATGGCGGATTAACCCCCATGACTTTCAGAGGAATACAAACGCTTCCATGAAGATAACCAAAATGCACAGTTTTGAATACTCTGAAAACAACACAGACACTTTTATACATATTTAACCCTTTTCAGAAACGAGTATAAAAGTCTGGATACTTTCTTATCGCCCCTCTTACACCTTGATAAGCAATTTTTGTAAAATAAAACACTTATCCTGCTTTTCGCGACATGACCCGCATCTACAAACAGCGAATAACTTCGCGTTTCACCAGGCTCCAAACTGATTGACACTTAAGCTTGTGTCAAGACACTGGGTCAACGGTTTCTCAAAAGTTTGGTCGAATCGAAAGTAGCAGGCACAATGCACCTGGTCCAAATAGCCATCCTAACACAACTTAGCATAAACCCTTTCCCTCATAGGCTAATTTTAGACATAACCTCTTTGAATAAATCTACCGAAAAGGTGCATTAACTAGAGACATGGAAAATGTTAGAACTGTGTAGTATTAAAAAACCATTGTGATAAATAGAGCATTTGCTCCTTAGGAGCAAATGCTCTATTTGTCACAAGGGTTTCAAGAAGTGACTATTACAGAGGAGTAGAAATGCGTATCCGCGGAGGAAAGGGTTAATTGAATATAGCAACGAAAGAATTTTGCAAATTTGAATGTTGACAATTTGTACCCAGTGGTCTATACCTTTATCCCATTACCTCACGAACATTTAGTAAGGAATATTGACATCATGAATATTAATTAGTTTAATTTTTATTGGAATTATGAGCAGGAGGATATTTTACCATCAAAGAAACTGTAGAATTTCATAAGCAAACATAGCAGACCCTGATCAGACAGCTCCTACAAAAATGGTTAACTACAGCTTTGTAACACTATAACAGTTGTGGCATACCATGAAATAGGTACGTTGGTAGCTATACAAACATGCAGGACTCGAGCCAGAAGGTTTAGCAGTGACCGGGGACCAAGTACAATTATGCACATGCTTGTTTTCATCGTTGTATTATAAAACTTAGGTAGATAATATTTAAACATTCATTAATTCTGACATGTGCTAGAGGGCAATTCGGGGCGAAAAGGTTTACCATGATCTGAGTCCATGCTTATAAAGCTTTTCAGATGAGTCTGAGTTCGTTCTCAAGCTTTTGATTGATCAGATTTGAGTTCTCAAGCTTTTGATTGGTCAGATTTGAGCCAAACGCTCAAATCTGACCAATCAAAAACTTGAGAATCGACCCGGACACAATTTCAACACCAAATTTTGATAAAAAAAACAGCCGTTGAAAACTTGCCACCCGTTGAATTTTGATCAGTTCCCGGGCCTTTTTTCACCTACTCTAAATCACTTCTCCATGTGTGCGTTTGTGTGTGTGCGCGTGTGTGTATGTGTGTGTGTGTGCGTGCGTACGTACGTGCGTGTTTACATGCGTGTGTCAATTATTTTCTATCGATGTGTTGGTGGTGGTTGTGTCTTGTACGTGGCATTTCCTGCTTGACATTCGTAGCTGTGGATTTCATTTATTTTCAGAACTGAACACAAATGCTTGGTGGTACCGATCTCCGTCTGGTGTACATTGATGGCGGATTAACCCCCATGACTTTCAGAGGAATACAAACGCTTCCGTGAAGATAACCAAAATGCACAGTTTTGAATACTCTGAAAACAACACAGACACTTTTATACATATTTAACCCTTTTCAGAAACGAGTATAAAAGTCTGGATACTTTCTTATCGCCCCTCTTACACCTTGATAAGCAATTTGTGTAAAATAAAACACTTATCCTGCTTTTCGCGACATGACCCGCATCTACAAACAGCGAATAACTTCGCGTTTCACCAGGCTCCAAACTGATTGACACTTAAGCTTGTGTCAAGACACTGGGTCAACGGTTTCTCAAAAGTTTGGTCGAATCGAAAGTAGCAGGCACAATGCACCTGGTCCAAATAGCCATCCTAACACAACTTCATTAGCACTAACCCTTTCCCTCATAGGCTAATTTTAGACATAACCTCTTTGAATAAATCTACCGAAAAGGTGCATTAACTAGAGACATGGAAAATGTTAGAACTGTGTAGTATTAAAAAACCATTGTGATAAATAGAGCATTTGCTCCTTAGGAGCAAATGCTCTATTTGTCACAAGGGTTTCAAGAAGTTACTATTACAGAGGAGTAGAATGCGTATTCGCGGAGGAAAGGGTTAATTGAATATAGCAACGAAAGAATTTGAATGTTGACAATTTGTACCCAGTGGTCTATACCTTTATCCCATTACCTCACGAACATTTAGAAAGGAATATTGACATCATGAATATTAATTAGTTGAATTTTTATTGGAATTATGAGCAGCAGGATATTTTACCATCAAAGAAACTGTAGAATTTCATAAGCAAACATAGCAGACCCTGATCAGACAGCTCCTACAAAAAAGGTTAACTACAGCGTTGTAACACTATAACAGTTGTGGCATACCATGAAATAGGTACGTTGGTAGCTATACAAACATGCAGGACTCGAGCCAGAAGGCTTAGCAGTGACCGGGGACCAAGTACAATTATGCACATGTTCGTTTTCATCGTTGTATTATAAAATTTAGGTAGATAATATTTATACATTCATTAATTCTGACATGTGCTAGAGGGCAATTCGGGGCGAAAAGGTTTACCATGATCTGAGTCCATGCTTATAAAGCTTTTCAGCTGAGTCTGAGTTCGTTCTCAAGCTTTTGATTGGTCAGACTTGAGTTCTCAAGCTTTTGATTGGTCAGATTTGAGCCAAACGCTCAAATCTGACCAATCAAAAACTTGAGAATCGACCGGACACAATTTCAAAAAAAAAAATTGATAAAAAAACAGCCGTTGAAAATTTGCCACCTGTTAAGTTTTGATCAGTTCCCGGGCCTTTTTTCACCTACTCTAAATCACTTCTCCATGTGTGCGTTTGTGTGTGCGCGCGTGTGTATATGTATGTGCGTGCGTGCGTGCGTGCGTGCGTGCGTACGTACGTACGTGCGTGCGTGCGTGCGTTTCTACGTGCGTGTGTCAATTATTTTCCATCGATGTTTTGGTGGTGGTTGTGTCTTGTACGTGGCATTTCCTGCTTGACACCCGTATACTTCATTCTCAGTGTTGTTATAATTTTCTGGTCCTTCGGGATCATTAATTTTGATGCTAAGGGCATTGCCACTTTTGCTTTCGAAGGATCTTCCAATTTCAGAATATATTAAATACGTTTTCAAACGTAGAGGTCACTGATATCTTCATAAGTAATATCCCCGTTCCACGAAAAACAATATCTTTATCACCAATACCTTTTTAGCAAAAGCAATTATCAGTAATGCTTTTAACAATCGTAAATTCATTATTAATAAATTATCACCGTCATTTTTTCCTATATTTCTTATCTAAAAATCACCGGGCAATGTTTGAAAATAAAACCGACAACAATAAATTATTACTATTCATTATCTTGTATACCACACAAAGGACTGTGTGACTTTGTGATTTGTAATGTTGATTTTTTGATGTGTTGTAACTCGGTTATTTCAAGTGATGTTGATTAGTTTTGTATGGGATATCACATAATGAATTTGATTTGAATGGCTTCATAATATTTCTACTCTTCAGACAGAAGAAGTGTAATGAGTAGTGTTCATAATTCGTCTTTCACCGTTTAACTGACTATATATACTGGTCCCCGTTTACAAACTTACTGATCCAATGGTTTACGCACCTGACACGGGAACTGGAAGTCGAAGACTCGGTGGTTGTAATCTGTAGATGAGCCGCAAATGCCTTGACGTTTGACTTGTTTAACCCTTACAACGCTGAAATTTTAAATGGACTATTACAAAATTCAAACCGGTCAATCTTATGGTGAATATATAGGGATTTTTCCTAAAGAAAAATGTAACATGACAAACAGTGCAGACCCTGATGAGAGGGCTCCTCTAGGAGCCCTCTCATCTGAGCCTACACTGTTTGCAAAGGACATTAGTGACTCGTGTCCCGCACTGTAAGGGTTAAAGGAAAATATGTGTTCTATTTGACCGATATGTAACATTTTCTCATACAACTATTTCTGTCTCATTCCTAAACAAATAAAACGACCATGACTCTAGTAAACATTATCGTAAGACAACAATCATTTCTATCTGCTCACATGTATACATCTTTTTTCGATTTTGCTAGAAATACATTCATCAAATGTGTAGTAGAAGTTTGACACAAAAGATGTTCCAGGCATACATGTAATGTATATATGCATATACGGCCGTCGCTGTACATACATAGACACATAGACACAAACAGACACACTTGCAAGACCAATTATATAAAAGTCTAAAACGTATGTGGGGAATGAATAATCGTATGGTATAAACAGAAACTTTTGTCTCAGTCTAGCAATTAAAAATATTTTGAGCATTGATAGTTTTGGGCACTCATACCTCTAAATGAATTGATGGAATCTCAAATTTCAGTTTTGCATTCGCATGATGAAGGGATGAATAGCAATTCGTTAAGTAAGAAGCTATGAAAGAAGTTGTTTATTGATGTTCACCTCTGATTTCCTCTTTTAATCTGATCACCTTTCCTTCTGAAAACCCGCACACTGCCGTCTGCAAAACTCATCTGAATCTGCTCTCATCTGTAAACAGTACTCTGGACCATAGAGTGCGCGTCTACTGGAGATGACGCCATCTCCATAGAATACGTCTGTTTAGTAACTGACCAACGCAATGTCGCGTTAGTCTTATCGGATCGAGACCTGACCGCAGTCTCCTGAGGACAGTTCTTGAAGATATGTCGTACTCAATGTCAGTGCCTTTTGCTGTCTTAAACCGTTGACGTCGATATGTTAACGTCATGTAGCGGTCCTTTCTTGCCATCGTTACTTTTGTCCTACCAGATTGCGGACCATCTTTTACATGTCTCGTCTCATCATAACTACTCAGCAGATTATAGATCGTATTCCAGTGATAATTCATCTGTCTAGCAACAGCAGCATCGCTAACACCAGGCATCAACAGTACAAGCGCTTCAATTCGCAGATTTTCCGTAAACCTAGGCATTCTGAATTTCATCAAAATTGAAATGTACTGTGATTTGTTTTATTCGACGGACGTTAGGGATTAAGGAAGATCAAAATCGAGGATAAGCAATGAGTTGCACTTGGCTATAATTCCGAACACAAGATCGGACATTCGTTGCGATTTTGAGTACAAACTTAGGCCAAATGCTCATGTATATTGTATTTAAACTTTCATGACCGTAGATTAGACATTAATCAAGACAATTTAATTTGGAAAGTGCACAGTTAATGTTGCATCAGGGTATACATTTGATTAGACTACAGCTTGTGTCGTAGTTCAATTTCTCTGATTTGTGGTACAGTGCTCCCTCCCTACAACGGTCCTCTCAATAACGATTCCCTCCTTGCAACAACACATGTCACTGCTTCTGAAACAA
Source organism: Azorinus chamasolen (assembly GCA_963576725.1). Lineage (NCBI taxonomy): Eukaryota > Metazoa > Mollusca > Bivalvia > Cardiida > Solecurtidae > Azorinus > Azorinus chamasolen. Next base: position 6,542,855 of record OY755244.1, read on the forward strand.
CAAGGCTCCAGAAACAACTTTTTTTCATTGTATTTTCTTTATGCCTCCATCAAACCCTATGTTATGACCACTCTTTAGAATCGTCACTTTGTGACGATTCTAAAGAGTGGTCACAACATAGGGTTTTATTGGGGCATAACGGTTTTAGTTCTCGAAATACACCTTATCTGGGGATCTGCAAACAAGCTAATTATGTTTGATTTTCCCTCCCTATAACAACTCCCTCAGAACACATACAATCTTCGTATCCCAAATGGTGTCGTTGTAGAGAGGGAGCACTGTACTATTATAAATGAACCATATTCATACATTCATTATTTGTTACATGCATATTTATGCGGAGGATGGTTAATGAAGTACAATTGATAGATAAGTTTCATCAAACTTTAACGAATTGCGCCGTCACGGAAAAGATAACGGATTGCGTTATACAGATGATACAATTCTGAAAGTAGGCGATCCGTCGAAAGCAGAAGTAGTAATACGAAAAGAGAAACTTGCAGATTCGGTTTTCATAAGACTGGTCATAAGCAGTTATTAAAAGTGCAACACTACTCCCCCACCCCACCCCGCCCCTTCTCTCTCAAGCAATGGCTTAAAGGGGATGTCCCTACATTTGACGTGTTTCATAAACACTTAAAATATACAAAACTCATTTATTTATATGCTGAAAAGTAGTATATCGCAAAAAGCTCCATCCAATTACCGTTTATAATGACAAAACATCGACGTGGTTGATATCGCCGATCCCGGTTTTACTACCCGAAGTTTCAGTTTTATTCGACTTGGGTTTTAGTTTCGTAACTGTTCGCCCTGTTCGCGATTCTCCGACCACCTCCGAGAAAGCTATTACGTAAACAATGGAGGGATCGAGTGATCATCGGCAAAACGCGGAAGAATTTAACGTAAAAGGCCGATAATATTGTGTTGTAGAACAAAAATTATCAGTATTGATGAAATTGGTTTATTTGTATCACAGGGGCATTTTTCGATATAAGTTCAAATTGGGAACCTTCATAATAATGATAGAGCATAACAAATACCAAGTTTTATGCTATTATTGAAAATGTGCGATCATTGAAGGGACTTCCTCTTTAAGCGGTAATCAATTTCCATAACTAAAACCATTGAAACTTGATCCCGAAGGACCAGAACACATCATCAATGAGAATGAGATGCGGGGCGACGTTTAACGGCCGCCGCAAAAAATTACTTAACAGCTGTTGTTGTGATATCATAGAGATAACACATTCTCTGTTCTCTTTTGAAGTTGTAAATCTTCTTTTTTCAATAGAGCATATTGACTATTCAAGAAAGATGGTACTGAACTATTTCCTGGGGACGAGTACATTGTTGTTTGCAGTTATTTACACTACACACGCATCAGCATTCAATAAGTATTTTGCTATAAAAGGAACAAAGGCAGAGGGAAGTTGGCCGACAATTCGTGTTGACATAGAATACAAGTGTTGCCTTGCATGTGAAAAGAATGCTAACTGCGCTGGAGTTAACTATAACGCAGGTAAGTTTGAAAGCCACGTCTTGATGGGTTTAACACAAATTAGTAACCTTGTTAGGCACTCTGTGACGATTGAAAATGTTCACTATTAGTAAAGAACCATGAATAATTTATTTTACAAAGACACACCTATTAGTCAAACGACTTATCTACATCCGCTGTCCATTAGGTTTTTCACCGCTGAAGCATCCCGGAACTCAATTAACATCACTTACGTTTCACAGAATAAACTGAAGGAAATTCTGATTCATTGGGTAGATAGCATTGTACGAGTATAAAGGCGAAACATATTTGTCGATGAATTATTTAAGCAACCTCTTTCTCATTGAGCCGTTCGCAGTGTTTCAATGCGTAGTATAGTATAAGTATGTATTGCCTAGACATTGAAATCATGATCGTTTTGGTTTGAAGTCTGATGTGAAAACCTGTCCTGAATATGACCCCAAGGTTATAAAACGTTTTGCTTGGGTCTGAGATCATTCTCAAGCATCTGATTGGTAAGATTCTGAGCTTGCTCAGAATCTGACCAATCAGATACTTGAGAATTATCTCAGATTCAGACTCAGAAGTTTTATAATATTGGACCCAGGTGTAATTGTGAATACTTCCAATTCGATAACGCTTTTGATAAACTTTATGTCCGTGTGTAAAACAGCTAGATCCTGATGCGTAAAACAGCTAGATCCTGATGCGTAAAACAGCTAGATCCTGATGCGCATGACTGCTAGATCCTGATGCGTAAAACAGCTCGATCCTGATGTGTAAAACAGCTAGATCCTGATGCGCAAGACTGCTGGATCCTGATGAGTAAAACAGCTAGATCCTAATGCGTAAAACAGCTAGATCTTGATGCGTAAGACCGCTAGATCCTGATGCGTAAGACAGCTAGATCCTGATGCGTAAGACTGCTAGATCCTGATGCGTAAAACAGCTCGATCCTGATGCGTAAAACAGCTAGATCCTGATGCGCAAGACTGCTAGATCCTGATGAGTAAAACAGCTAGATCTTGATGTGTAAAACAGCTAGATCCTGATGCGCAAGACTGCTGGATCCTGATGAGTAAAACAGCTAGATCCTAATGCGTAAAACAGCTAGATCTTGATGCGTAAGACCGCTAGATCCTGATGCGTAAGACTGCTAGATCCTGATGCGTAAGACTGCTAGATCCTAATGAGTAAAACAACTAGATCCTGATGTGTAAAACAGCTAGATCCTGATGTGTAAGACAGCTAGATCCTGATGCGTAAGACAGCTAGATCCTGATGCGTAAGACTGCTAGATCCTGATGCGTAAGACTGCTAGATCCTGATGTGTAAAACAGCTAGATCCTGATGCGTGCGACTGCTATATCCTGATGCGTAAAACAGCTAGATCCTGATTCGTAAGACAGCTAGATCCTGATGCGTAAGACAGCTAGATCCCGATGAGTCGCCGACTTATTCGGAATCTCATCTGGATCCAAGCTGTTTGCAAATGCGAGTGATGAAGACCACAGTGACATGTGCTAGACCCGATGACGTGTCCACTAACCAAACGTCTTATATTCCTCGAAACTGTTTGCAAAAGTCACTATGTAGTTAATCCATAGTCGTGGAACGTTACAAAAGTTGCCTATTGTGATATTGATGTTTAACCCATAACCTTATAAGCTATTTTTAGATACAACCTCTTTGAAAAAATCTACCGAAAAGGAGCATTAAGTAGAGAAAAGGAATTGTTTGGAATTTTGTAGATTGAAACCATTGTAATAAATAGAGCATTTGCTCCTATGGGAGCAAATGCTCTATTTATCACAATGGTTTCATAGAGTAACTTTTACAGAGTCGTCAAAAGTCGTCAATATGAGGGAATGGGTTAATATCGTGTTACTGTACGCATGACTCCTATATAAATTACCTCTTCTCTCTAACACTTTACCTCATGGATATTCATGACAGACATGATCACATCGCGAAAAATAATCAGCTTAAAGGGAACTTTTGACTATGGCAAAATATTTAGAATAAAACCTGTATCATGTCACTAACGCACATAGCTGATCCTGATCAGATTTTCATACAGAAGCCGTGGTGTCTGGGTCTACTCTGTTTACAAAGGTGTTACAAGGCGTTTGTATCAGGTAGAGGGTAACTAAGACTTCCAACATTCTTTTTTCAGATAGCAAAACATGTGAAATGATGTTTGCGAATGAAGATGGTCAGTTTTCGTTGACAAATTCGCCCGGATGGAGTGGATATTTCACAGACCTCAAAAGTTAGTACTCAGTACACATAATTATATTTCTATTAAAATGCAGCCAAGAAAACGCAACCCTTTACTTGTTCTATATTTAGTCTAAATTACAATACCTACTGAATATTCATGGACAAAATAGTTAAAATTCAATATACAAGGTGGAACTTTGTAGCCGTTTTAGAAACTAAAAGATGTTTCAAATTCCAATAGCAAACAGAGCAGATCCTGATCAGACGGCTCATATTGGAGCCGTCTGGTCTGGGTCTACTCTGTTTGCAGATGCGTGAAAATACGATTATGAGGGAAAGGGTTAATGCTTTAACTATTTAGATAACTCAGCTTCCAATCTCAAGAATGATTTTGAACTTAATAGCACTTTGGATTGCAGGTAACGTAACTCGTTTTCTCTTCGAAATTCACAAAGTCCTTATTAGAAAATTACCAAACGGACACGCCCTTTGATACTTTGCAAACAGAGTAGGAACTGGCTGATCAGGGTATTTTGTGTTTGTTTATGGAAGAATATAGATAACGTTTTGCAGTGTATGCCATTGCCAAGAAACCCCGAGTTCATTGACACTTCAGACCATGAATTTTATGTGGTGATAAAATGTGATTTTTATGGCTTTCGGGCCATTTAGCTATCGGTCTCTTTTACGGCAAAGAGTTCACTATTTTAGTTAACATGCACAAGACAAGTTTTCAATTATGCACTAGTTTAGTTGTAAAATGTTCATGTATTTGTTTACTCTTCGTGCATTTAATAATGTTTCGCTATGTAAGATTAATTACTACTAATCTACACAAAGATAAACTTTTTTTTAAAAAAACTTGAATTTTAATAAACTCCAAAGATGATGCGAAGGAATATTTTTACCATACTTTTCGCAACACCTTGGCGTTCTAAAGCAGAAGGAATATAGCCGAGGTTTTCGATTGCATTTTTATACACATTTGTAACTGATTAGCACATATCAGCCAATCAATCTGCCTTTAGCGTCCTATTCGGTCATTTCCGTTTGACCGTACTCAAATTAGAAAATAGAAAGTTTCATACAGGACAAGGTTAAAAGAAATCTAAAATTATCAGCCAATGAAATTCGGAATTCACATATATCACACAACGAACAGCGTGTTTTGACAATGGCACCCAACCTCAACATAAGTGTAAGTCTTACAAGAAGTAAAACCGTAAAAACACGGGGTTCTATCGGCTTATCAAAGTAAGTATTTTCCATAGAAGGTTTTCAACATATATTCAATAAAATCATATTCCAGTCTCAATAACAACTGTGAAAATAGAGCCTCTTCTATTTATCGTGTGACCGCCGACACTGTCATTTGCTCAAGACGTGTGTGTGTCGTGTAAAAGCGCAAGTAAGTAGCAATTTGTTGAAATGTCTTTTACAACTCTGCTTCAGACTGTAGTTCTGAATTTGAGTTTCATCAGTTTCCAAACAACTACCGTAATTGTATGTATGGATCTACTTAGTAATTGAAAATAAAACCAGTCTACTTTCAATTTGTAAGGAGACTACAGTTTTTCAAAAATAGTGAGTGCTGAACTTGGAAAAATAAATGTTATGTGTAAGACTTAGTTGAACAAAATATGTAGGATTATACATTATTATATGTAGCCTATGTATAACTTTGATGTTGTGCTTCAGTTTTTGCATCAGCCTTGGACATGAAAGCATTAATTGACCCTTTACTCCATGAATATTCATGTAAGAAATAATGACATCATGAATATAAATAAGATATTATTTTGGCCACAGTAGAAACTAGAATCATGTCTATAATTAAACAGCCGATCATCAGATGGCTCCTTTTGTTTCAGTCTGTCATATTTTTATGCCCCCAATCGATGTGGGTGACTTTGTCCTGTCTGTTGGCTTGGCTCCAACTTTAATGTTGGCAATAATTTTGTAGCCATTGCACATACATACTTCAAACCTGGCACACATGTTTTGATAAAGTACGGTGAGAGAAGTTTCATGCATGCAGCTCCAAAACTTTGGAATGCTCTACCTTCAGGCATTAGAGACGCAAGTTCACTGGCATGTTTCAAAAGGTGTCTGAAAACGCATTTTTTCAACATTTATTACTAGGACAGTTTGTTCAGAATAGGAATGGCTTTCAGCCAACCTATTAAGCTAACAGGTTACCCAATAGTCATGTACAGTGGCAACTAAGCTAAGGATAGGAATGGCTTTCAGTCAACCTATTAAGCTAACAGTTGACCCAGTAGCCATGTACAGTGGCAACTGAGTTCAGGATAGTAATGGCTTTCAGCCAACCTATCAAGATAACAGTTGACCCAATAGTCATATAAATGGAATGATTTTCAGTCAGCCCATTTATTCTAATTTATGATATTGATGAGCATGGCTTTCAGTCAACTTGTCTGTATCAAGTTTGTTAATACAGATTATTCTAATTTGTGATATTGATGAGCATGGCTTCCAGTCAACTTGTCTGTATCAAGTTTGTTAATACAGTTTGTGCTATTCCTTACGGATAGTGATTTCATATCTATTATATATCTTTTGCATATATTTCACTGACCGGATGGAAAATCATGTAGTTCCTTCCGGCTAGCGATTTCATATATATGTACATCTTTCATTGTCTGGATAGATAATCATGCGGATCGTTCCGGTTAGTGATTTCATCCATGTGAAGCGCTTTTGAACGCCCATATCTAGTGTGAAAAGAGCGCTATATAAATGTGGTATAATAACAATAATAATAATAAATATATTTAACGTGTTGCAAAAAAATATATATATTGTATAATTTTGTATATTTATTGTAGTTTATATATTTATTGTATGAATTATATATTTATTGTATAATTTTATATATTTTATAATTTTATGTATTTATTGTATAAAGTATATATTCATTGTATAAAATATATATTTATTCAATATACAATAAATATTTAAAATTATACAATAAATATATATTTGATACAATATTGCAACGCCTGACACGCCATAGTATTAGCAGACGACACGCAGGCTGATTTTCTTTGTGCTCTACCCTAATTATCCAGATAAATCCTAGCCCTTTCGGTGCCAAATTTCTTCTTGTCGTCTGCAAACCACTTTTGATAAAATAAGGAAAAGAGATAAATAAATGCAGTTTTCAATGGAATAAAGCACAGATATAGAAACAAAGTTTGAGACAAAAAGTGAAGTCTCTTATCAGACGCCGCCTTGAAAAAGCGGCGTCTAATCTGGGACTGCACAATTTGTCGTGGTGCAATTTAGCGACATTGGCGGTGAAAAGGGTTATGTACTAATTGCAGACCTACATCATCCTGAAGGAACATTTGGATCAGACTTTTGAAAAATATTGTTTGCTAAAATGCGTGTTCAATTGAACGTTATCAAAATGGTGCCAAATTGAATTATTATTCAACTTTTGCAGGGGGTGGGGTGGGGGGGGGCGTGTGCGAATACTAAGAGTAAATATGATACATCGTATTGGTTGGCTGACGTTACATCGCATACTCCATGGTCAGTATTCATGTAAGACATAAATTAATGACAACATGAATATTTATCAGCTTAGTGTTTATAATGTAAACTTTGCACAGGAATAGTTTTGCTTCGACAAAAACTGTAGAATCAGTTCTATACAGTGACATACCATGTCAATAGCAAACAGTGCTTACCCTGATCAGACGGCTCCTGTAGGAGGTCTAACTTGTTTGCAAATTTGTTAAAACTTCTCTTGCTGAATTTTAAAATGCATTTCTCCTTCTTTACCCATGCCCTGTTGTATAATTACATATATCTTCACTGTGTACACGTATTTCGCTGTGCAATCACTGCTGTGGAGTGCACTGGTTGCACAATCAACTTGTAAATAGTGCAGACCCTGATGAGACAGCTCCTGCAGGAGCTGTCTCATCTGGGTCTTCACTATTTACAGGTAGGTATATTGACGCGAATAGCAAGAGAAGGGTTAAAACGCGTTTTAATGAGGGGACGAATTTACCGTTTCCCTCATATAAACGTGTTTTCATGCATTTGCAAACAGAGAAGACTCAGATCAGATGGCTTATAGAGGAGATGTCTGATCTGGGTCTACTCTGTTTGCTTATAGCAATTGGTTTGTTTCATTGCCTTTAAAAATGGCTAAACAGTTCCACCTTCCATATTTCATTGTAACTATTGTGTCCATGAATATTCAGTGGGTATTCATATTTGCAATAAACACAGAACAGGGAACGGGTTATGGTAAGAACGCTGGTATCAGTGAAACCAGGACACATCGAGTTTCACCGAGACCAATCGGAAAACCGAAATGCCGACAAAACCGATATCAGGTTAGCCGTTATATCCAAATTTCGTTATATCAGGTCCATTTTACTATATGTAATCAGAGAGGGGGAATAAATTCTATTTTTTTATATGCAGTATTTCGTTATATCCAAGTTCGTTATAAGTGAGCTTCACTGTATCAGGTTAACTGTTTCACTGCCATTGGCAAAACTGATAACCTAAGACAGAAAACTTAAATATGAAATTTGTAGCAGACGACAACGTTTAAAGACGACACTACGTGGCAGGTAAACGAATATGGGATATGAAAATATTAAACCCATTCCTCCATAGGGTATTTTTAGGTCCAATCACTTTCAGTTGAATAAATCTACCGAAAAGGAGCATTAACTAGAGAAAAGGAAAATTTTAGAATTTTGTCGTTTGAAACCATTGTGATAAAAAGAGCATTTGCTCCATAGGAGCAAATGCTCTTTTTATCACAATGGTTTCAATAGGTGATTTTTACAAAGGCGTAGAAAGGCGTATTTATGGAGGAAAGGGTTAAACATTTTATACGGCGGAATAAGATTCCGCAAACAAATATATCCAAAGGCAAATGTCAAGTTTTGTAAAGAAAGCATGCTATTAGATAAAAAAAAATGTTACATCGTTTAACCCTTCACCCACTGAAAATGTATATGTTCATATACTCCACAAGCAAACAGAGCTGACCTTGATCAGACGGTTCCTACAGTGGCCGTCTGTTCTTGGTCTATTATGTTTGTGAAAAGCTTCAAATGCGTATCTTTGGAGTTAAAGGTTGAGCCTTTTTCAAGAATATCTCCTTTATTTCCAACAAATCCTATTTTATAGCTAGTTTTTCAGTCGACTTTTCTATTCTAAAACGTGGTCTACTCATGAACAGACTCAATAAAACCGATTCTGCAATTTTCTCATTTTGCATTTTTACTTTTGCTTTCGAGGGATCACCCATTTTCAGAATATTTGAATTAACCCTTTTCCTCCAATAGGAGCCGTCTGATCAGGGTGTGCTCTGTTTGCTAATGTAGTTTGTTTTTTACTTTCTAAAACAGCTACAATATTTCACCTTTCATACTTATTTCATTTTAACTATTTTGTCCATGAATATTCACTTGGTATTGAAAATTGTAATAAACATACAATAGGGAAAGGATTAAGTTGAGAAATGATAAGTCCGGTTATTGAATGAGTATCTGTGGTTGGTTCTACCTTGGTATAGATAAAAATAAAATGGCATATCCCGTGATGCAGAAATTTCTGAAATGCATGACACCTTCCACTGCAATAGTCACCCAACTGTTGGCAGTTTACTCAATAGATAAGCCCTTTTAACGCCTTTTGCAAACATAATAGACGAAGTTCAGACGGCTCCTATTTGTGAACCGTCTGACTAGGATTTGCACAGTTTGGTTATGCAATAATATAGGTATATTTCTACAGTTTCTGACCTGGCTAAAATTCCCGTGTTCGTATACCATTACAAAAAATAAAACTAATCAATAAACATGATGTCGTTATTGCTTACATAAATACTCATGGATACACTTATTTAATTAACGCGTCTTATGTATATCTCTGCTGCTGGGGTCGGTGCCGCCTTCTGCCTCCAGATCAAGATACATTGCGACAAATTCAACTTTAAAGCGCAGTTCTATCTAATGGGTCGACAGTAAACATCCATATACATATAGTTCTGTACAATTGTATCTTGTCATATCATATTACATGTATATTGTTAAATTACATAATATATTGTTGTATTGTTTTGCAGTTTGTAATACATATAGCTTATAATTACAATGTATATTTCATTTTTATGTTTATAAAAATTACATCATGTTATATTATCGTTTCTATGAAATATATTTATCGTTTACTATAATACATATACTAGATATTGCATGTTCGTATTACAAGTATGAGCCATTACAGCTGGCCTGCTATTAGTGCCAACGGAGGCCGATTGAGTCCAACAGATGCATTAATAGTTTCAACTGACAATAATTCCTTTAACTGCCCACTGATCTTGAATTTCAGGTGTTAATCTTCTTTCGAATGCTGTCGCGACACAGAGTTCTAATGGTTGGATGGGGGCGGACGTGGCTATAGATGGTAATACTAATGGTCATTACGAAGGTGGTTCTTGTTCCCACACTGCGCTGACTGGAACTATTTGGTGGATGGTCGATTTCCGAAGCCGCTTCTCTGTTTCCGCTGTGGTATTATGGAACCGCATAGATCCAGGAGGTATGTGTTCTACTATCTCCTCTTTAACCCATTACCTCATAGGCTATTTTAGATACCTCTTTGAATGAATCTACCGTAAAGGAGTATTCACTAGAGAAAAGGAACATTTTAGAATGTTGTAATTTGAAACCATTGTGATAAATAGAGCATTTGCTCCTATAGGACCAAATGCTCTATTTATCACAATGGTTTCACAAAGTAATTTTTACAGAGTCGTCAAAAGTCGTCAATATGAGGGAATGGGTTAAAACACTGCACGACATGTTGTCCAGAAAGAAACTCCGTCCAGTTTCCAGCATGGGATCCCCATATTGTTCAACTTTTAGACCGCTTCGGGCGGGTTTGTGATTACCTATGCTAACAGTTTAGATCCAGATGAGACACTGAGTAACTCGCCGACTCATCAGGATCCACACTGCTTGGTATTATGACCATGTGGTTTGAAAGATAAATCAACTGTGACAACTAAAGTTCTATTGAGGTGACAATTTTCTACCAACTAACGAGATGGTCAAGGACCAAATAGTACACGCCTACAGAATTAAACAGTTTGTAGTCCACCTAATATTGAATTTACTGGCAGTGTATATACTATATTAGGTCGACTACAAATTGTTAAACGAATTGATTTATCTTAACATTTTAATGGTTTTTTATCAACAATTAATATTTGTTTACAAATGACATGACTATTGGTTGATTAATAGTCGACAGTCCGATTAAGCGGTTAACCGGTCGAAAGTATGAACGACTTAAAATAGGTTAGTGAAATAACTGATTATTGACATCCCTACTAAAACTAGCTTTAAATGACAATTATTTTGATCGACACCTCCTCTTATACCACTGTATGGATTTCCACCAAAATTCACATAAATTATATGCAGATGACCATTTATTTATACATAAGATAACTTTATTCAAATCCATAAGGCTATCGGCCCATGAGGAAGTGTATACATAGTATACACATTAAACATATAATCAAAACCATAACTGACAAAACTATAACTGACAAAACTACAACTGACATAACAATACATAAAAACATCAGTAATGTAATTTTTTCTGGAGAAGGTTGCTAAAACCTAGGGTACATTAAAAGGGCTTCTAAAAGTTTGAGATAAGATAAGTGCAGTTTTACAATGTGCTTGCAGTCATATTGTGACTAGAGTTAAAATCTAATGTGAAACAAAAATGCTTAGAATATGAGTGATCATGATACTTATATGTTGCACTAACCCTTTCAATGAAGATATATAAACGCAGACAAATGAAATATTTTTCCATGAAAATATACACTGATTGGCATTATTTTAATAAAATCATGCAATCATTCAAATGTTTAGTTCAGCATATTGTTCTTGGAATTACTACAGACATAAGTATGATTTCAGACACCCTATCAAACAATGAGATAATTATACTTAAAACAACTAAATAATGAGTTTGTCCAAAGCTTTTCAATACTGGGAATTCAAGAAATGAATCAACTACCGAAATAGGTTAAATTGTAGTTTGCTAGATAATTAGCACGTTATTATAAATTATTTGTGTTGATTATTGACGGATCAGTCATTATTAAATCTTAGAAAAGAATAGTATCATTTTCATTGTAAAATCTCATTCGTATATTAATACACTCTGATAAGATAAGCTTAATAAAGCACACATATTTGCAACAAATCTGGAGTTTAACTGTATAGAGGATCTTAAATGAGTGTCCATCACAAACTGCTTCCACGAAACGAGCCTACTATAATAATATGACACGAGCTTTAGCAAGTGTCACATTCACAACAGCAAACGAGCTCCACGAAAACAACATGTAATGAACACTAATGTAAGATTTTTTTATCACAAAAGCCTTAAAAGTGCAATAGAAAAAGAAACCGGTCATAGCTGGTGGCTGTTTCGGCCATTCCTTACAAACTGTAGGCTAACGATTGCTAATTTACATAAAAACGCACTGGTGCACTAGTGCATTTGCGCGATTTACGGCACTCCGGCACTCCTCCAGGGCAGATTATGTGATAAATGCAAGTACAGTAAAACCCCTCTAATGCGACCACCAATCATTTCGGTTCACTTCATAATTAGGTCACATGACCTAAAATAGAGTTTAATGAGCACTTTCTTTTTAAAAATGGCACCTCCTCCTAATCCGTGAATTAGATTTTCACTAAATTAAATAATGATATTCAAGCAATCCTCAATCAAAATCTTATAATTAGTTTCGGTTCAATCCATAAGTAGGCTACAGGAGCTAAAACTTTTTTTAAATGACATCCCCAACGAGTAACTGGATTCTCAACAAAATTCATATAATTGGTCTGTAGGTGACCTTCTATCAGACTTATATACATAATCACATTCCACTGCACAAATATGTCAACAGAGTTGAAACCGCAGTTTCTTTAAACAACATCTCCTTATGAACCCCTGAATGGATTTCGACCAAATTTCACAGAAATTCTGTATCATATTTATTCAATCGAGGTTTTAAGCAAGTATAAAATGGTTGCGTAAAATATAGAAGATTAAGAGTTGTCAAAGACACGTGACAAATATCCCCAAAGGATATCACCCACACAAGTCTGGGTCATTTATAAAAAAAAATATCTAAGAAAACACAAATATATAGAGAAAGATATTTTTTTTAATTTGATCCACGATTGTCACCTTGACCTTTGAGTAAGGTACGTGGTTCTTTGTCGCTTCATATCGTTTCAAGGTGGAACAATTGTACCATGTTACTTGGAAATCCATTTTTTGTATGTAGATTTACAGAGCGGACACGAAAAAATGTCCACACTTTTTAACTTTGACCCCATATTGTGACCTTGACCACTGAGATAGGAACCTGGCTTATTTTGAAATCCAGTCATGTATGTAGGAATTAAAGAGCGGACACGACAAAAGTTCCCCATTTTTTAACTTTGACCCGACTGTGACCTTGACCTTTGAGACAGGAGTCTGGTTCTTTTTCTGCAATAAATAGTCTCAATATGGTGAACATTTATACCGGGTAACTGTGAAATCCATTCATGCATGTAGGAGTTACAGAGCATACACAATAAATTTCCCCCATTTTTGAACTTTGACCCCTGATTGTGACCTTAACCTTTGAGTTAGGAACCTGGTTCCTCATCGCGACACATTGCCGTAAAGTGGTGAGCAGTTGTACCAAGTTACTTTGAAATCCGCTTATGTATGTAGGAGCGGACATGACAAAATGTCCACCTTTTTAAATTTTGACTCCAGATTGTGAACTTGACCTGTAAGATAGGAATCTGATTCTTTTAGCGACACATCGTCTCATGATGGAAAATATTTGTGCCAAGTTACTTTGAAAATCCATTCATGTATGCAGCAGTTACAGAGCGGACACTACAAAATTTCCCCATTTTTTAACTTTGATCACTGATTGTGACCTAGACCTTTGAGATAGGAACCTAGTTCTTTTTCGCGACACATCGTCTTAAGTTGGTGAACATTTGATCTAAGTTATTTTAAAATCTACCCATGTACGTAGGAGTTACAAAATGGACACGAAGTGGGACTGACGGACGGACTGACAGACTGACGGACGGACGGACGGACAGTGAGATTACTATATATCTCCCTTTGGGAGCATAGAGAGCAATATTGTCTTGTACTTTTAATTAACCATTTAGTCTACCAAACTATGTGTTTTATATGTGACATTTCATGCATGACTCATACGTGTACTTTCTGCGCTTTCTCAAACAGAGCTTACCCAGTAGGCCCCTCCAGGAGCCGTCTGATCAGGTTCTTGCTTTTGCTTATGATATAAGATATGACCCCATTATATTGCAACTCACTGCACGTTTGGTTACTGACCCCTTTACAGTCGTCGGTAGCTCCGCTCCCCTCTCTGCTTGCGCGATGGCAAGCTGAGGGTAGTACTATCTATGATGGTATATTCTTAAACCAAGAAACGGGATGAGCTTACCACTCGTATGTTGCCCTTTCTCTGTCGTGTCCTTTACGGCTTCCCTGCAGTTGCTCTGACTTCGGCAAAGTCATTGAGTACATATTTGACGGACTTGAATCACAGTTGCTGTTATGCTATGTGTTACATATTGTCCTGTGTTTACCGTATTCTATGTTGTTGGGAAGTCAAGCGGGGATACCTTTATTTACACTGTTTGTTAAAGTAGGGCGACTTTGAGATAATTATAAGGTTAGGACGTGAGTAAACCGGTTTAAACCCCCAGTGGTGGTTTTGCCACTGATCCTTCAAAGTTGGCCTTTGTCACCCTTACTTTTATGTTTATTTCATTTCTTTGTACGTGTGTGTTTGCTGATGTTTGAAATGTTTATCTCTTGTAAGAGTGCATTTGTTGATGTTTGAAATGTTCATCTCTTGCATGCGTGCGTGCGTGTGTGTGTGTGTGTATGTGTGTGACATGCTTTCTGTCGATGTTTTGGTGGTGGTTGCGTCTTGGGTGTGACTTATCCTGCTTGAATTTACTTTTCATAGGTATGAGTCTACAGTTACTGCAATGGCCAACAATGCATGTGCCCATGTGCTATTTAAACAACTAATCTAATACATATTCATGATGTAAGTATTTCTGACATGATAGTCAAGGAGTAAACGGTTAACAGGGTCCCAAGGGAAAACGTGACTATATAAAATTATGGAAGAAAGGGGGAAATGCTTTAACAAGAAATGATTATGTTGTTCAGCGGTTTTTTGAAACACTTAAAAATGAGAAAGGTGAACATTTATAAACCTAAAATACGTAGTTCTCACTTGACTTTTCAGCAATATTTTACAATTATAGCAACAGTGTATTATATTATGAAGCAACACGCCTGCTGATCATGCAATGTACTCCCATCTTCGAAACACCCTTACGATTTTGTAACGAATTTCAGAGAATAAAAACAAAACAACATTTATGTGAGAAGATTACATATGTGCTTTAACCATTTACTCCATAAATACACTTTTCAATGCCTGTGCAATAATATAGATATGACTCTACAGTTTCTGCAATGACAAAATTGTCCTGTGTTCATATGCCATTCTAAAAATGAATCTAATTAATATTCATGAAATCGATATATCCCATATGCATATTCATTGACTAAAGGGTTAATACATATATGATGTGTATGTATGTGTACCCGCTGGAGGAAAATATAACAATATAGTAAATAAATAAAAACAGTACATGTAGTTAGGTTTTCACACGTATAACGAGTCATTAACGACCTGCAAAATGTTAGCAGACACCAAACATTCATTAATTCTTAGGCATTAGAGGGTACAAGTGAAAATGGAAATAAATATTGCATTGTTTTTTTCATTAGTGTAAATCTAGCAAACAACTTCAAAATGTAACAAACAGAAAACGTCAAAGAGTTATTGGGCATCAGAGAGCACAGTTAAAGCGGAAAAATTATTGCGATTGTTTTGTCCTAGGGTGTAAATCTAAAAACTAGTTCGCAGTAAATAATGGTCATCCTGAATTCCTGTATAAGAGTGGATGTGTGCTTCAGCCGCAGTCAATAACTCGTTTCAGCCCACGGCATCATGCCACATGAGCTAAAAGGAAATTTTAACCGACAATTCCTTTAAACAACAGCCACTGAATGAATTTCACAAGAATTATTTGTAGGTGAATGACTCTTTATCAGATTTGTATAAATCGTTCCGGCCCACCGTGTTATGGAAGCAAAAACTGATACCGGTAATTAACTCGGTGCCGCATTAAAAATATAACTTCGTTGGGATCTGTGATCTAGATAAGATGCGTAAATTAAAACATTTTCAAGAATAGTTTCTTTATTTCTCCACCAAACCCTATGCTATGACCATTCTTTAGAATCGTCTCGAAGAGTGGTCACAGCATGGGGTTTGGCGAAAAAATGACAATTTCATATTTGGGGGTACGCACCTTTATCTGTAGCTCTGCTTTACCTCAGATATGTATTTTCATGACTTTGCCAATAGAGTAGACCTATATCAAACGGTAGGAACCGTCTGGTCAGGGTCTGCTTTGTTTGCCTTTAGTATAGTATAATATGCACGTTTTGATGCAAGATGTATACATACTTCGAATTTGTTTCAAGAGAACATTCAATTTTTAAGCAAACTGATATCTCAGATATGTATATAATGAGCACACAACATTGAAAAATGATAGACGGTGTGTTAATCTCAGCAGTAATATAAAGTGGATGTGTGTCTATCGTCACAAAATCTAATATAGAACTGGATTTCTATTGTACATTTATATCCATATTTAGGAGCTTTGGTGAAGCAATGACCTGTATGTATGATCCCGTTTTATGACCCCATAGGGTGCTCCTGTCCGTTCATCTATACGCCCGGATGTCCGTCAGTCCGTCCGTCCGTCCGTCCGTATCCCCGCAAATTCGTGTGCCAAACTCCTCATACACCATTACATGGATTTACTTCAAACTTTCATAAACAACTTTGAGGTGTAGATGTATGTAAAAAGAGAAATTTTCTCCGACCAATTGTCGTTATAAAACATACAGTGAAAAGTGTTTGATTTAGATACAATATCGGTGGGAGAGGGGGGAGAGGGGGTTGGGGGGCATTCGTGTCCTATGGACACAATCTTTGTTCTTCAAATGATAAGAATGGTCTTTTATCATCAATTAGGCGGTTCCAATTAACTTCATATGATTGTGATGTTTACCCGTGCAATTCTTGAGCAAATTATATTTAAACATATTTTTTCAAACATTTCATTGTCAAAGGTCAAGCTATAATAATTTCAAATTTCTTCCGAAATACATTCAGGGTGTCAAACAGATTGGATCTGATCTGAATGGTCCTTCTTTCAAACAGTTTGAACCCTCATCTAGATCAATACCGTTTTCATATGTAATCACCCATCCACTCGCAGCAGGCTAAAAGTCAAATACATGTACATGTATTAGCATGCTAAGATTTGTTTCATCCGATCAAAACTGTTTACATGCACATATGCAGACCGAGCTTCAAGTAATTTTGGCTCGTTTGGTCCTGCCCAAGCTCTTTGCAAATGCAATCACGAAGTTACCTTTAGCTTGACAATTTATTTGTTTTAGTCGATCCCCAACTGCTGATGTTCCAACGGTTGCAAGGGTTGGTCCTGAGCGTCGGGATGTCTGTGCCTTCTCTCGACTACCAGACCAGCGTATGTGGTTACTACAAAGGCCCACCACTCCACAGATTCGACAATCCAATCCGCGTTAACTGTACTCGAGTAATGTACGGCAGATTCCTGAAGATTGAAAAACAGACGGCAGGCACCAGCGCACTGACATTATGTGAGGTGCAAGTGGTTCAGTAGTATCAGTCAATCGATACCCTTCGCGTGAAGATAGGCACCGCCTTTTATCGTTCAGCGGGTGGATGGATGGTGATTACATATACAAAATTGTTGTATCCAGATGCGACGCCGAGTAAATCGACGTTTCCTCCGGATTGTATTTTTTGGAAAGAAATGCATTCGATTTTGACAACCGATGGAGACGAAAAGTCACAAAGCAGGCTAAAGATTAATATATACCTATGCTGGACATTTGCATTGTTTGAAAATACACCAATTATGTTAACAGTAGAACCTGTGTTAACCCTTTCACCGTCAATGTCGCAAAAATGCATCACCGACAAATAGTGCAGTCCCTGATCAGGGACTTCACTTTTTGTCTCAACTCTAGTACATGTTCTATATCTGTGCTTTATTCATTTGAAATTTGCATTTATTTATCTCATTTCCTTATTTTACCATATGATTTAATAAAATTGGATTGCAAACGAAAGTTAGAAGTTTGGGTCAGTTACGGTTAAGCGGTCAGTCATCGAAAAAGCCTAATAATGTATCTGTAAGGCAGGTGGCAGTTTAATGCAGGTCACAATTAACACAGAAAGCTCCTATAGGAACTTTATGCATTACATTTACCCGAGATTAATCTACCACCTACTTTTTAACGCCCCTGTGTTCAATTAAGAAATGACCACTTTAGACCGGTTCTGCTGTATTTGCTTAGATAACAAGATCATTCATAAGAATAAATAATTACAGTTATCTGTATAGTATTCGATCAACGCTAACAGATTAGATGACCATGTTGATGATATACCCAACAACTCAGCGTCTCATCTGAATCCAAGCTGTGTACAAATGCGAGTCAAGCCGAAATGACATTGATACACGAACTATTAGATAGTTCTTAATCCTTAAACCGCTGTAAAAATAATGTCTGTTTAAATTTGGATCTCTTGGTGAGACGAAGAGTTATTCAGCGTCTCAATCTGTTTGCAAGAATTGGGAATCAAGTTGTAATTTACGGGATAAGATATAAAAGCACTGGAAGACTCATAAGACAGGCAATGGGCATTTTCATTGTATTTGATTTGCGCACGTGGACACGCTGTAATTTGTAAAAGGAAGTATAGGGACATTATTAAACTAAACAATACAGGCCAAACAAAATGTGTCATATCTTGAGGTCACCGACCCAGGACTATCTGATCGTACCGGTAAAATTTCGCGCGATCATTTTTCTGTAACTTTCGAAGCAAATGCGGCTAAACCTCTAACAGTGAGAAAAACTGTTTCATTTCGGAAACTTATGGCAATTAATGTCGACTCATTCAATAGAGATCTCCTCAGCTCAGAATCCTTCAATTAATGTCGACTCATTCAATAGAGATCTCCTCAGCTCAGAATCCTTCAAAGCAAGTTTACAAATAACAGATGTTTACGAGCTGGTTAACACATATACACAAATGCTAGCGCTTGCTAATAAACATGCACCATTGTGTAGTAAAACCGTAACGCTCAGACCATCATGTCCGTGGTATACCCAGGAAGTGCACGATGCTACACATGTACGGCGCAAGTTGGAAAATGTTCAGACTCACAATAGACCATCAGCTGTACAGAGAACAGTGTATCAAAGTAAACAAGTAGTTGACAAGGTCAAATGTTGATTACTACTCAGAGAAAGTGGAATCATGCCAGGCAGCCTGAGAGAGTCTTTTTCAAAGTCACTAAGCACCTGCTAGGTTCAACTAGTGACTAAGACTAAGACTTTCCTCAAAACAGCTCGCACAAGATTTCGGTGACTTTTTGTTGACACAGTGGACAAAATTCGGGCAGATATTGGATCGGGCACTGTATCCAATGCGCTAGTTACCACTGAAATGCAGCGTGCAACGAACGCTTTAGATAGTTTTGTTACAGCTACATTAAAAGAAGTAGAACAGATCATTAAGACATCCACTTGCAAGTCTAGTGAACTGGGTCCAATGCCTACATGACTGTTAAAGTCATGCCTTGATGAACTTCTACCGATTCTGACCAAAAAAAACTCTTCTTTAGACACTGCCTACGTTCCAAAATATATCAAGATGTTACATGTCAGAACTCTTTTGAAGAAACCGGGTCTCGATTCAATAATTATAGGACAGTATCTAATCTGCCATTTGTCTCCAAAGTGTTAGAAAAAGTGGCCGACAAACGCATTAAGCCCCACTTGACCTCAAACGAACTACATGAGTACCATCAATCGGCAAACCGACAGCATCATTCAACAGAGACAGCTCTCCTGAAAGTTCTAAACGACATCCTTCAATCCCTAGAAACGAAATTACTATTCTTGTAATGCTTTACATTTCGGCTGCATTTGACACTTTCGATCACGAAACTTGGCTAAAATGATTTGAAAAAATACTGAATAATCATTGGGAAAACCCTTGGGTGGATAACCTCTTACCTGAATGATCGCTATCAAATAGTCTCAGTAGATGGAGAACTGTCCACTTCAGTTAACATGAAATATAGCGTGCCAAAGGGATCGTTCCCAGGACCAAAGCACTACATCATGTATACAAAACATGTTAGCTCAATCTGCAAAAAACGTGGGCTGAACCACAATTTCTATACCTATGACTCACAGTTATTCCTGTCCTTTAAGCCCGAGAGCATTTCCTGTCAACAACAAAATTTATCGCGAGTTGAGGACTGTCGTCTGATGTCATCCTGTTTCATACAAAATTACAGAAGTACTTGCAGAGATTAATGTGCAGATAGGACCCTCTAAAGTCAAATCTCGGTGCATGGCTCGATTCACAAATGGATATGACATCATATGTCAATTCAGTGTATAGGTCTAGTTATGCACCGATCCGACAAATAGGCCATATAAGAAAGTACCTCTATGCTACAAAGACTTTGGTGAACTGTCTTGTTACATCAAGAATAGACTACAGCGACTCACTGCTGCATAAAATTTCAAAGAACTCACTGCGGAAATTTCAAATAGTGCAAATCACAGCAGCCCGCACCATAACCAGAACTCCTCGATATAACCATATCACGCCAGTTTTGAATGAACTTCAATGGCTTCCGGTTCTACGTCGGATTGAATTCAATATTCTGACACTTACCTATAAAGCCATGCACATGCTTGACGTGTACAGGTCGCGCAGAGAGTTAAGGTCAGCTAGCAGATCCTTGTCGTTGGTTGTGCCAAAAAGTCGAATGGTAAAATATGGCGAGAGAAGTTTCATGCATGCATCTCCAAAAATTTGGAATGTTCTACCGTCAGGCATAACAGATGCAAGGTCACTGGCATGTTTCAAAAGGTGTCTGAAAACGCACTCTTCAACATCTATTACTAGGACAGTTTAGGAAACGATATGTTGCATATCTTTCATTGACGCAGTTCCTTCTGGTTAGTGATTCCATATCTACTGTATATCTATTGTATACCTTTCATTGACCGGATAGACAATCATGCGGTTCCTTCCGGCTAGTGACTTCATATTTATTGTATATATATTGCATTACTCTCATTGACTGGATAGACAATCGTGCGGTTCCTTCCGGTTAGTGATTTCATATCTATTG
Source organism: Azorinus chamasolen (assembly GCA_963576725.1). Taxonomy (NCBI): domain Eukaryota; kingdom Metazoa; phylum Mollusca; class Bivalvia; order Cardiida; family Solecurtidae; genus Azorinus; species Azorinus chamasolen. The sequence goes on from OY755244.1 coordinate 6,564,089, forward strand.
TATGTATTTTGTATATCTTTCATTGACCAGAGAGACAATCATCCGGTTCCTTCCGGCTATAGTGTTTATGCATATTGTATATATATTGTATATCTTTCATTGCCTGGATAGATAATCATGCGGTCCGTTCCGGTTAGTTGAGCGCCCATATCCTGTGTGAAAAGAGCGCTATATAAATGTGGTAATGTTGCTACTGACCGTACCAAGGCGGTACTCTCTTTGTCACCCATCCTTTTGTTTGCCTCGCGTCTTTGTGCTTGTGATTTTGTTCATGTGTGGAGTGTTTGTCTCTAGTTCTTGTGTGTCTGTTGATGTTTTCTGTGTTCATCTCGTGTGTGTTTGACTTTACTACTTTTCCAATAATAATAATAATAATAAAATACAATTATAAACAATTATATAGTTTGTAACAATACCTCTGGTAAGATTCACGTATCATTTAAAATGGTTTGATTCCAAAATAAAATCTTTACCAAAAGAAAATCATGTTCAAACATCCCCACAAGGTTGACTTCTTCATTGTCTCACATATCGTTTTATTTCTAACAAACTTTAAAATCGAAACAGTATTTCTTAATAATTCACACAAAATATTTTAAACAAGGTATGACTCCCTCGATGTTCCCAAAAGTAACACCTATTCCCCATGCAGTGTTTTATAAGTGTATAGATCAATGGTGCAAACAGTGTTGCACATGAGTATACCCCTACGGTTTTTATATCATGTTACACAAAATAATTTTCAATACAATTTCTTCACACCTTTAGCCCCTGAACATAGCGGTCTTTTGGTTTTCCCCACAGACGGAGCATGCCCGAACGGGACCGCCGCTACAGGGGTGGTCTCGTTTGGGTCGCTCCGCATGCTTGGAGGGCATTTAAAATATCAATTCAAAATACTCATCATGGCAAGACATTATTTATTTCTCGTACAATATGCATATGGATTTTCGTGTCAACTTATATGAAAAGATCTAGCGATGTTTTATGAATGCACATGAGGTGAAGAATACTAAAACAACTTACAGCATAGACCACCCAAAATACAACACTGAGTAAGACATTTTAACAATTGTTTTAACATGATTTGCATCAGCAATCGGTTACTAATGTTATCAATGTATTGAACGTACTGAGGATGGGTTCAACGTAGATTAAATTAAGTGTAGTAGCTTTGAGCGACTGCATGAATTAAGTCGCAAGAAGTGTTAGAAGCAGAGGCAGTCATATCATAATATTGAAGTTTAGTTGACATAAATATGGTTTATTTTGTCTTTGGTTAGTAGCTACTGCTTATACAAAAGGTCAATGCAATTAAAAAGGAGAGAACACTGTACAACTATGAACATTTAGTGTAAACATTATAATTGTTATGTAATACTGTTATGGATGGTAGGATTTAATTTAAATGTTAAAGTGAAATGAAATTATATAACGTCAATGTGTCACATATATTGATGTTGAGACAGAAGGAAGACAAGCTGAAAGTTTATGTGAAAATTAGTACATTTGCAGTTCAGTCATCTTAATTTTTGAAACGAGCTAATACTAGTAAGTAATATAGTACTATTATTATGCAAGTGTTAGATGTGGATAACTGAAAGTACACGTACAGCTATTTTGGTTACTTACAAGTACATAGACTCATGCTACTTACAATATCAACAATATACGAGTCCCGAAATCTGCCGTTTTGAAATCATTTCTTGCAGCTGTCATATATGAATTGAAATGAATATGAGAATAAAATGCATTGACTATTTACTTTGAAATTGAAAATAAATGTGTTGTTTATCATTGCCACGCTATAACACTGCTGCTATCGTGAAACCCAGATTGTAAAGTTGACTTTCTTTGCCTTGATACCGATTGAAATCAAAGTATGATTTGACTTGTCAAACAGCGTGGAGGCATATTTATGAGACCCTGTTCTGCAAACTAACAGCAGAAACCATCACTGACAGTAAAATGGCAACTGAGGAACTGAGAAAGTTCAAAATGTTGTTAAAGCACAATGAACTGACATATTACCACGTCTGTATTTTAAAATAAATAAGACATGGCCGGTTTGGTTAAGGTTCGAATGTCTTTACCAGCTATATTACATCTTTATCAAGCAGAGTTTAACCATTTCAGTAAAAAGGTAACAAAATGATTTCGATCAACAAAGAACGGTTTTGGGCTAACGCAAGATACAAGCAAAGGTTCACAACGTGCTGAGCGCCAAGTTATAAATATTCTGAAAATGGGTGATCCTTCAAAAGCAAAAGTAGAAATGCAAAAAGAGAAAATTGCAAACTCGGTTTTATTGAGTCTGTTCATGAGTAGTAATTAAAAGTGCAACACTACTCATGCCCCCTAGCACCGGCTTAAGCAGTATTCAATTTTCAAAACTGTTAACATGAAAACTAATGATCCCGAAGGACCAGAAAAGTTAAGCTGGAATCAGAACCATTCATGTAGATGCTGAAACCGACCTATTTGTTGTACAATCCAACCACCGTTAATGTCTTCTCTCTATAGATGACTACTGCGTGTCGATGGGGTTATCAAAACAAAATACGTCTGAGTGTGTAATCGTAATAACTGGGTGTTTATAAGACGAGCGCCACATAGATGTTATATTCCGTCTATCAACGTTTAATGCCTGTAAATCAATTATCATTTGATCAAAATCTAAAATAACCAAGTGATTATAAACTAATGCGCATTTAACGGTATTGCAGTACACTCATGTTCGACGTGGTAATAGTGCGGTTACCGATGTAATGGCGTACACGGTTAGCAGGGTGAAACATGTTTGTTCTCTTACTGACTGTATGTGGTGTTTCTTGCATGACGCATACATTTACTTTCTTATATTTCTTTCATTTGTCGAATACAATTTATAAAAAAGGAAAGAAACGTTTGTTAAAAAATGCACTGTCCCTCTTCTCAATTCTCAGATATTGATATTGAGCAACACAATAAACTCCCAATTTGCAATTATTGGCAATGGGCACTGGCAGTTCACGCTATATAATTGTGCTATGATCTTTGCATGACTATTCCGTTTTATGTATCAATACGTAGCAAGTTCCTTTATAAAGATTTAAAAATTGAAAAATTTCTGACAAAATAAACAGATGCACAACCGGCAGACTATCTTTAACAACAGACACTTCTACAGTGGAAGTGTACGGTGCTGAAACTAACATGTCAGAGAAAGGCACATTGTACGATCAGAAAAACGTATGTGCGCAAATGAGACATCGTAGAGATAGTACAAGTAAAAAATGAGTCGTGCAGGAAACTCCACATACAGAACAAACAGCCGCCCGAGCAGCAACACATGGAAACGGCAAATATACACAACTATAAAAACATTAAGAGACGCACAAAGACAAAACAAACATACAAAAGGGGAAGATAGAAGTACCGCCTTGGAACGGTCAGTGACAAAAGTCACTGGGGGTTAAACCGGTTTATGGGTGCCCAACCTCACACTTATTCCATCCCCACCCTAAAAGACAAACAGTGTAAATTAACGTATCCCCTCTCCGACTATTCTACAATAACAGCGGCGGCAAATACAGTGGTAAAGTCCATGTATAACGAAAACATTTAAGTGAACAAACTGTATCCACCTATCGCTAGTGTACTCAATGATTGAGCTGCAAACAGAGTAGCTGTAGAAAAGTAACAAAGGGTAAGACAAAAACGAAATAGTACGGATGTCCGACGTTCTCCTTGCGTTTCTGGATTTAAGAGGTCGCCTTCATAGAGTACTAAACCTTCCTTGTTGGCGTACATGCAAAGAGTCCACCGTGATTGCCAACTGTAAAAGGGTTGACAACCAAACATGCAGTATGTTGTAGTACTATAGGATCGTATCCCTTTTTAATGAATTTTTCAACATATTTGATGAATTAAGTGAGAAAATAGGTATGTCCAATAATTTTACGAAGTTTGTAAATCACATCACCATAAAATTCAGGATGTGAAATACCGTGTCGCAGAACTTGCAAATAAGTGAGAGATTTCGATAGTATTTTTCTTAGTTAATGATATCTATATCCTTGCTTAAGCAGCTTTTCAGTTAAAATGAGATTTCGACTGTTAAACTCGTCAATAGATGAACAAGCTCTAACAAAACGAATAAGTTGAGATATATAAACCACATAAGATTGGGCACGGGGAACATCTCCGTCAAGATGAGGGAAATTTACTATATTAAAATCAAAATAATCTATTTTGTCATATATTTTAGAAGAAATCATTCCATTATCAAGTTTAAGGTCTAGATCAAGAAAAGCCGCAAAATTGTCGGACGGGTTAGCTTTATTCAATTTGAGTTCTTAAGGATAAATTGCTGGAATCAGAGCATCAAAGAAAGGGTTATCTAAGTTAAAAATATCATCCAAATATCGAGAAGTTTCATTGAAGGCTTTTATAACATCTTGTATTCATTCATTTCTAACGTAACATGAAATTTCTCTCACAGCAGTAAAAAAGCACATCTGCGACAAGTGGTGCACTATTCGTACGCATAGGAACACCAATTACCTGCATGACGGTATATAGCATTCCCATAACGTACAAATATTTTATCCAAAAGAAAGGTTGGTGATTCGCAAACTTCTGAGCAAGTCCAATTGGTGTAATATTTCATTTGCTCGACAGTAAAGAAAGCCTTTTCGGCATTACATGCCAGGAATGATGTTAGCCACATACAAGACGCAACCACCACCATAATACCGATAGATAGCATCACACACACATACACAACTACACATCCAAACGCACACACACACGAGATGAACACAGAAACGACCAACAAACACACAAGAACTAGAGACAAACATTCCACGCATGAACAAAATCACAAGCACAAAGACACAAGACAAACAAACGCAAGGGTGACAAAGAGAGTACCGCCTTGGCACGGTCAGTAGCAAAACACCACTGGGGGTTTAAACCGGTTTACGGACGTCCTAACCTCACACTTCTCTCAAAGCCACCCTATTTTTACAAATACATGTAGTGTAAATAAAGGTATCCCCGCCGGGCTTACCCACAACATAGAAGACGGTAAACACATGGCAATATGTAAAACATAGCATAATAACTGTGAAAATCCGTCAAATATGTACTCAATGACTTTGCTGAAGTCAGGGCACCTGCAGGGAAGCCGTTAAAGGCATTTCGAAAGGAATGTTGACCCAATAACCCCATGCTGTGTATTTTGGGAGTTGACTGTCAGACCCCTGATACAGAGGATCAATGTATAATTGCATAACTTTATCTCTTATGGCTATGGACTCTGACTGGACACTGCAGGAGCACAGCTTGATACTGTGTATATAGGGGGGTTCACTTATATAAGGAGCTTTGAAATGCCTTTAAGGGCACGACAGGGAAAAAGTAATATATGGGTCTGGTAAGCTCATCCCGTATCTGAGTTTAAGAGTATACCATCATAGGGTACTACCCTCGGCCTGTCATCGCTCAAGCAAAGAGGGAAGCGTAGCTACCGACTGTAAAAAGGGTCGATATGTCATGCACTTATTTAAAGACCTATGATAACACATGTCTTTGACTGACTGCTGTCTATCGATGTTTTGGTGGTAGTTGCGTCTTGTATGTGGCTTTGCTACTTTTTCATTTACAACTTCCACAACATTTTTATTCATATCAACCATTCATATCATTATACGATTTATATTTGTGTTGAAAGCTGCATTTAAAGAGGAAGTCCCTATAATATCATAAAACTTGGTATTTGTTATGCTCTATCATTATTATGAAGGTTCCCAATTTGAACTTATATCGAAAAATGCCCCTGTGATACAAATAAACCGATTTCATCAATACTGATATTTTTTGTTCTACAACCCACTATTATCGTCGTTTTCCGTTAAATTCTTCCGCGTTTTGCCGATGATCACCTGATCCCTCCATTGTTCACGTAATAGCTTTCTCGGAAAAGATCGGAGAATCGCGAATAGGGCGAACAGTTGCGAAACTAAAACCCAACCCGAATAAAACTGACACATCGGGGAGTAAAACCGGGATCGGCGATAGCAAACACATGGATGTTTTGTCATTATAAACGGTCATTGGATGGGGCTTTTTGCGATATACTACTTTTCAGCATATAAACAAATGAGTTTTGTACATTTTAAGTGTTTATGAAACGCGTCAAATGTAGGGACATCCCCTTTAACACCAAATCAATTATCAATCAACTTTAAAGTATATGGGCACTTTGCTTTCGGTCATATCATAATTGTCATTTACTGCATTAAATACATACGATTCAATTCAATTTTTCACTGAACAGAATATCGCTCTTCAAAAACGCCGAAAATTCATGTAGCCTGTTTATTGATGGAACCCAACACTGAAAACAAAGGGATTAACAGCTTAAGTACATTTATGTTTTACCGCCACGTGCATCCCTTAGCAATTAGTGAGATTAACACCTTTAACCCTTTCCCTCATATTTATAAACGTGTTTTCACGCATTTGAAAACAGGGTAGACCCAGAACAGACGGCTCCTAAATTTAGGTTTGCTAATGGAATTTGAAAGATCGTTTCCTTTAGGTTCTAAAATGGTCTTCCATGTTTAATTATAACTATGTTGTCCTTGAATATTCGGTATGTATTGCAATAAGCATAGCACAGGGAAAGAGTTAAAGATAATATATATATTAGAAGCTTTTTATTCGTGGGGCCGATTTGACCAGCCAAAATTTAATAAGGATGCCGGTTTGACCAAAGTGAGGTTTGGTTTGACTTTTTGGAGTCTGGGTTGACTTGGGACCGGTTTGACCTGTTTTCGACCGAAACGAATATTTCAGAAACAATTTGCGTTCGAAATGACTTGGGTCCGAAACGACCTGACACCTCTCCCATATAGGTCAGAGACCACAATATCGGTCGGATTCTGGTTGGTGTTATTCGTTTTGTCCTTTTAACGTTGTTGTATGAAGTTAGGTTTTAAAACGTTTTTGGATTAATTACTCTTTCAGTCGAGGTGTATCTCAATGGTCAATGAGATTTAGGAAACTCGGTACACCGTCATGACTTGGAAGCTCAAGAACAAAATTAGTAGTTTCTAACCATATATATTTTAACACGCTTGTCGCCGGCATGATGCAATTATAACTTAAAACGTGAAAAAGTGTCAGTATATATTGCTGCTAGTACATTGCATTTTCATTGTGTAAGAAAAATTCTGTTCGGAACAAGAATCAGCAGGTAAATTTTAGATACGTCTTTAAATTTAGGAAGCAAGTTTTCTGTCGTTGGAATTCGCGATAGATCTCGGTCAGAGGAATCCAGAAACTGCAAAAGTGCTTTCTATTGCAAGGTTTATGATTTGTAGCGACTTCATATATATTGTTAGTTAACTATTTAGATAATGCCCAACTAGTTTCATCCAAGTAAGTACCTTCTGAAATTCGACTTCACATGCATTGAACAGAATCGGTAAACGGACATTAGCCCACCCGGATGAAAGCCCACAATTTCTCTAAGGGCGGACAGTAGCCCACTCGTGTTTTTTGTGGGGGCGGACATTAGCCCACTCGTGGTTTTGCGGAGGGGCGAACATTAGCCCACTCGTATTTTTTTGATGGGCGGACATTAGCCCACTCGGACAATAGACCCCTCGAGATGCATATTAACGAGGCGCACATCAGCCCACCCGGACAGTAGACCCCTCGAGATTATAATATATGTTTATTCACACTCCCAATTAGGTGAAAATCATTGTAATTACCCACGATTTATCAAATATTCTGCTACTCTTACTGGTTCTTTATGTTACGGAAAACAAATCTCTTTCGGACCGAGGATGTTTGGCCCCTAATTATCTTAGTTATAATGTTTGTTTATATTCCATTGCGCTGTGCTGTTTGATAAATCATGTATAATTAGCTACATTGATTGTTAGTGATAAAATATAAACATGAAAAATACTGTACATTGAACGTCTTTTATTTTCCCCCCAAATTTATTTCTATTTAATAAACACGAACACTGCTTTCAATATGTTCACTTCCGTTCCCTGAAACAATTGATGCGGGAATGTTAGAGTTTCTCAGTATAAACCAAATTAAAACAAATTAAAACAGATTTTTTAAATGAAATAGGTGAAGATTTGTGAAACACTGAGATAAGCGATATCTTACGTCTATTCAACTGATACAATGAACACGCGCGTGTCTAATTGGATTATCAAACACACGCTTGTCATTAATTGGATTACCACACCTGTAAGTGTTTAACTCTTTCCCTGTTCTATGTTCATAATGAAATATGGAAGGTGGAATATTGTAACCATTTCAGAAAGTAAAGACAGATCTTTCAAATTCTATTAGCAGAGTAGACCCTGAGCCGTCTTATCTGGGTCTACTCTGTCTGCAAATATCATTTGGCCTTACATACCTATTGTCCGGATGGGCTGATGTCCGCCCTGAATAAATGTGTGTGGGGGGGGAGTGTAGTATACATCACGAGGGGTCTAGTGTCCGAGTGGGCTAGTGTCCGCCCATCCAAAAAATACGAGTGGGCTAATGCCCGCCCTCTGCAAAACCACAAGTGGGCTAATGTCCGTCCCCCACAAGAACACGAGTGGGCTACTGCCCACCCTTAGAGAAATAGTGGGCTCTCATACGGGTGGGCTGTCGTCCGGGTGGGCTAATGTCCTAGAACCAACAGAATCATCAGATGGTTCCTAACACTAACAGGGGACATGTAGTGATTGGGGTTAACCGGCCTTTAGCAACATCGTTAGAGTGTCCGACTTCTAGTGCAAAGGTCAGGGGTTCGAATCACAATAGAGGCCAGCAATTCCAGTCCGGCAATTGTGTTCATCCCACCGCTGCCACCAATTATAACGTGCACCATCCGCAATAACTGGTGGTTACCCATCCAGCCAGTAGCTGCACAGACTTTTGCTTTAAAACTTTGCCACATTTCCAAGCACTTAAACCATGTCACCAAAGAGCTAGCTCCCTGGCAAGGAGAGTTAATGGTGCTTACATACCTAACAGTCTCGCTGTTACACCATGTAAACTGATCTACCAATTAAACCAATGTTCAATTTTATCAAGTTTTCTTAATTTCTATTTAGTGTATACTAGTACTTTCACAAGCATTACGGTAAAGTCGAAGGGCCTTTGAACATGCAACTTTAGACCGTACGCATACATAAATTTTTTATTGTAAACCAGTCTAGCGAAAGCTGAGAATCGAAAGGTAAACACAATTCTTTCTTTCCCTTTAAAAAAAAATAGTCATAAAGCAATCTGAAGTTAAGTTTGAAATGAATGGTTATATGATTTTGGTCAACATATGAATCAAGCAGGATGTCAACGGGTTATTTCAAGTCTTATAACGGCCCAAATATGATTAAATTTCCAAATACATTGTATATAATGTATACATCATGCTTTATCCAATACAGTCTCAAACGGATGATAAACATAGCGATTAACCGGTTACAGTTCAGTTCGCCGTTCTCAATTTATTCGTTCAAGAATTGTCTAACCGTGACAGCCCTAATAAAAATTGGGGTCAAGACCCCAGAATTACTGATAGATGCATGTAACCATTCTGATTAGAGTTGTAACAATAGGTCGAACTATCGAGCAAGGGCAATAGTTGAGCTTGCAATAGTAATAGTTTGATAGTAATTCTGACTATCGAGAACTATCGCCAATAGTTAATTCAACAATCGATAGTTTCAATAGTTTACTTAAGTACAGTGGAATCACTTATTGATCATATGAAAAGAAAACGTCCATCTCTCATTTGAGTCTACCCTGTTTGCAAAGATATGAAAACGTATTTGTTTACATCATTTAAATGGTTAATGACATGCATATGTGTTGCTTTGTGTAAGACTTGTTACAAATCACATTCTTACAGCTCTAACAAGTCCTTAGCATGCGGAGAGTTCATCTTTTCTCTCATATAAACACTTTTTCAGACCTTTGCAAACAGATATGAAATTATAATAGATCTGACTTTACTATTTCTTACAATACCAAAACATCCTGTGTACATTATGCTGTTAAAAGAATCAGCTAATACATATTCATGGTGTCATTCTTTCTTACATGAATATTCAACAGGAACAGGGTTAATGATACAGGCCTTTGTCTGGTGTCTACACTGATCCGTTAAAAAGTCCTGTTCCCAATGCAAAATAGGTAACATTTTTTTATGCAACATTATTATTATCATTTCAGGAAGATTGCGAAGACAGCAGTGTTAATATGGCCCAGCCTGTACCGGAGAAAATCTCTTTTTCCGATGAAGAAGAGAAGATACTCAAATACTGGAAAGAAATTGATGCATTCAAGACATCCCTTAAACTTTCCAAGGGAAAACCAAGGTTAGATAAACACATACTTGTAGATAGATGTTTATTAATAAGGATAGGCCTACCAAATTCAAACAGAAGAAAATCTCATTCTGCTAATTTAATCGGATAGTTTGCAAAGTACATGTAATGAGATTTTGTCTTCTACAAATATGTTTTGGCAGACAAAAAGCTTTCCACCATGTGTCCTGGTTAACACAAATAACATTTCATTCGCCCATTCCTTCAAAAAGTTCATACAAACACCTTTTTATACCTTTGTAAATAAAGTAAATCGTCTGATCAGGGTTTGCTCTGTTTGCATATTTTATGCCCCCAGATCAGATCTTGGGGACATATTGTTTTTGCCCTGTCTGTTTGTCCGTTTGTCCATTTGTTTGAGGACAACTTTAACATTTGTCATACTTTTTGAGCCAGTACAGATAGAGATTTGATATTTGGCATGCATATGTATCTCATGAAGCCACACATTTTGAGGGGTGACATGTCAAGGTCATTGTCATCCTTCAGGGTCAAAGGTCATATTGGAGGGGGGCATAGTGTTTCACAAACACATCTTGTTTAAATGAATATTGAATAGAGAAAGGGTTAACCATATAACATCCAATGGCAGATTATATTATAATATCTGTCCGCTTAATGCCATGTTCCACATGTCAACAGCTGCACAAAGTCAAAATTTCTCAAGTATACACCCTTTTATACAATCTTCATTAGATTGTTAATATTCTCCACTTACAGTCTGTTTCTTAATAGGGTAGTACATGAAATTTGAGCAGAAAATGTCCTCTCACAATCATCTGTGTGAAGTTTATGTAACTCTACCGATAAAGTCATTAAACATTTGTATTTGGTCAGTAGAATTTTTTCCTGCCAGCCAAAAGATACATTTCATGCACACAAGAATGCCAGATAGTTCTTTGGAATCCAGAGTTGCTACATGACACTTTCGAATTGCTGCTGACTTTTAGCTGTCAGCAAGAGTGTCACTGTGTGTTTGTGTTCCCTCAACTCTACATGTCTGGTTATTGTTGTGGTTTTAAAATTGTTTGTACCAAGTGCCACGGTGTTTCTGAAATGTAAATTATGGCATAACATACAAAACATAACATTTTCTTCTTCATTATACCATAGGTAGTGCCGCAGTGGTGATCTCTCAGCCATTTTCATAGATATTTCCACTGTTTGGCAGTACACTTTTCAGGCAGCAACTGGGAAGATTGTACAGAACTGGTTCTATGTTGCCATATTTATTGCTTTGTTTGGTAGTTAACTTAACTGCCCTCATTGGGTTTTATTTTCTTCTTTGTTGGCATTTTTTTGAGAAGTTTCATTTATTTGAATGTCGTCAACAACATGAGTTGAACGAATGTCACACTAGAATGCTTCTCAAATCATTGCATCTGTAGGGCTTCCAGGTCTGTTAAAAAATTGTGTACCAGTCAGCATTCAAACATCTGTCTGTAGAGCATAACATGCGCTCTCCCTTGACCTCTTATTCACCAAAAATACAACCTCACTTCATTTCAGGTATTCCTTTTATGATGGTCCTCCTTTTGCAACTGGTCTACCTCACTATGGTCACATCCTGGCAGGAACCATTAAAGATGTAGTGACCAGATGGGCACACCAAAATGGCTACCACGTTGAGAGACGATTTGGCTGGGATTGTCATGGATTGCCTGTCGTAAGAGTTTTAACTCTTTGTATGTTTAGTGATTGTTCAGGACTGTAGAGAAGAGTATACTGACCTATTAACCATTTCCCTGTTTGAATATTCATGTAAGAAAAATGATACCATGAATATTTATTAGCTAAACTTTTATAATGTAAACTTTTCAAGGGAATATGTTGCATTGTCAAAAACTGTAGAATCTGAACAATATCATAAGCAAACAGAACAGACAGCCCTACAGGGGTCAACTTTGGGTCCATTTTGTTGACAAAGATGTGAAAAAGAATTTACATGAAGGCAAGGGTAAAAATCTCAGCCAAGTCTTATCTTGCAACAAGTCGCCTGGGATTAGAACTGCAGCAAGATAGATTTAGGGCAGAAATATAAAAGCTGTTTACAGACATTGCTGAGGGTTCCGGTTGATTGACAAATAATTGAGGCTCAGTTCATTGAGCATCCATGATATGATAAAAGTTGGTACTTATATATAGTAGCTCCCTTGTCTACACTCAACATTAAAAGGGTTGTTCTAGGACTGGTCAGCCTGGTGTCAGGATAATATGACTGGGTGGGGTGCCCTTGCCATGTGCTCGTGGCAGGGGCATTCCAGTGAGACAGCACTATAACTTGTCTCAAGCGGGTGCCGTCTGCAAATAACTGAAATACTGTTGGTCGGACGTAAAACACAACTCACTCACTCACACACTCTTTGATATGACGCGAGTTAAATACATTTTGTCAGCCAGTTTAATGCTATTAAACATAAGCGACGTATAATTACTATTACAGCATGGAACTTATTATTAGGTCACATGTTTTATTCTCGGCACAAGAGTAACATGACCGTCAAAAAAAAAAAAGCTAAATGGAACTACACTAGTGTAAGAACAGTCTGTAAAACACGACCTCACAAATCTGATCTGAAGTTGTCCAGTGTTCAATTCATCTTGAATGGATGTTTAACCCTTTCCCGCATATTGACTCCTTTTGACCCCTCTGTAAAAGTCACTTTTAGAAACCGTTCTGATAAATACACAATTCTAAAACTTTCCTTTTCTCTAGTAAATGCTCCTTTTTGGTAGACTTTTTCAAAGAGGTTACGTCTAGAAATAACCTAAGTGGGAATGGGTTAATAGCTAAGGGAACCCAATTAACCCACACAATTTCAATGTATAGTGTTTGTTAAATAATGTTTTCTAGTAACATATATACTGCATGTATGTAGTACATAGGTAACACAAATCAAATGAAATCGAGTTAAATTTCATTATACATGTAGTTACATTTAAGATGCAAAAACTCATATGATGTGATCGTTCGAATATTTTCTTTGGTCCGATGGTCATTCAAATTATCGTAATTTGACTGTACTAAGTTTTATTCTGTCATTGTTTTAACAAAATAGCTATGTTCTGCAATACTTAGACATATTGTTTAGTTGATGCATTTGGCCAAGTTGAGAAATTTATTGTTTTGTTGTTGTTTTTTTCTCAGGAATATGAAATAGACAAAACCCTGGGCATCAAAGGTCCTGAAGACGTTGCCAAGATGGGGATTGAGGCATACAATGCCGAATGTCGTAAAATTGTCATGCGGTATTCTGCGGAGTGGGAGGTGTGTATGATTTCTCTGTTTTCACCAGAGCTGTAAACAATAGCTATATTGATATTTCCAAGTCCCTTATTTCTCAACAAAACTTTAAGCAAATCTACAGTAAAGTTTCTCTGTTATGGCCACTCAATAATTCCGGATTTTTAAAACAGGTGGTAGCATAATACAGGACAAAAGTTATGCAGAAAGCTCCTATAGGAGCTTTCTGCATTACTTTTGTCCTGTATTAAGCAACCAACTGCCCGAACAGACTACTATGTAATTTAATCAGGGAGACTCTCCTATACCAAAACAAATGGGGTTTTTTGCAAACAGATTGAAAATCTTTTTATACTTGCAGTTTATAAATACACCCTGTGTATCAATAAAGCTTTATCCTTTATGTCCTGTTAGCCCTTTCAACACTGAGTTTTAACAGTGTTTACTGTAGAGTCCATTCAGTATGAAAGGCTCAACTTGCTAGAGGATTTTTTGCATGATAAACCGTGCAAACCCTGATCAGATGGTTTTTGACCTGTCAAGATGTGAATATTCCTACGTCACTGAAAGGATATATTTACAGGGTTCCCACGGACAGGGAAAAGTCAGGGAAAAAAGATTTTTTTTCAAGGTCAGGGAAAAGTCAGGGAAATTTTTAATTGGTCAGGGAAATTTGAAATTTGGCAAAAGTCAGGGAAAAGTCAGGGAATTTTGGAACCAAATGATGAGGGCTGAGGAAATATGTCAAAAAGGAGAAAGAATGAAAATAAAAGGGTAAGGCAGTTTCTTCAATTTTGACTAAACCAAACATCTTTATACATAAATACTTGAATTGCTCTGATCTAATATTTTGACCATTAAGGGCCTTTTTCAAAGATTATCATGTCAAAATACATGTCACATTTTTGTTACATGCATTCAGCCATAAAATCAAAGAGAACATCTTTATACATCTTTGATTAGCTTTGTATATTTCGCATCCAAATTTTATAGTATACCTCTGCAAGACTCCAGCATCCATTTTTACAGCAGTGCTAGAATAGGGCAGCAATGCTAGATATTGGACATTCTACTGTAGTGTCTTCACTTGTTAGGACAGGCTGCGCAGCGGTGCTAGATATTGGACATTCTAGTGTACTGTCTTCACTTGTAAGGGCAGCAATATTTGGTCTGCTATTATGAAAACAGTGAAAATGTAGACCCTTTTCTGGCATCTACATATACCCCTTAAAAGGACCTATTTTTCCCAATTTGGGAAAAACATCCCAAGTGATGCAAAATTTTGATTAAATTGCAAAACAAGAGGGCCTGAAAGGCCCTGATATTGCTCACCAGAAAATCTGAGGTGTATCGCATACACATAAAGAAGCTATTCTTGAAAATAATTTGATTTATGCATCTTATCGAGACAACCAGTTTATATTGTGGCTTGAATGTCAGTTTTCAAGATTAAGGGTATTTTATTTCTATTTTATACAGCACATTGTTTCCCGCCTTGGACGCTGGATTGACTTTGAGAATGATTACAAGACAATGTACCCGTCCTTCATGGAGACTATTTGGTGGGTGTTCAAACAGCTCTACAACAAAGGACTGGTCTATAAGGGCTTTAAGGTAGGCCAAGGTTCTTAACCCTTTCCTCCATAAATACGCCTTTCTACACCTCTGTAATGACCATTTCTTGAAACCATTGTGATAAATAGAGCATTTACGCCTGTAGGAACAAATGCTCTATTTATCAGAATGGTTTCAAACTACAAAATTCTAAAATTTTACTTTTCTCTAGTAAATGCTCATTTTGGGTAGATTCGTTCAAAGAGGTTGGGTCTAAAAATGGCCTATGGATGAAAGGTTTGACTCATTTAACTGTTCACCTGATAAATATTAATAAAAGAAGTAATGACATCATGAATATTAATTTGATTTAAGTTTTTATAATGGTATGACATATGAACACTTGATATTTAGTCATTGGAGAAACTAGGTATAAACATAGAATCTAGATTTATATAATTTTATATTATCAAAAAGCAAACAGAGCAGATTTTGATCAGACAGCTCCTAAAAGAGCCATCTGATCTTGCTATACTCTGTTTTCTTTAGTTTCTAACTTGCCTTCAATATTTCCATGAATATAGAACAGGGAAAGGGTTAAAGATTTAAAGAGGCTGTATATTATGTTTTTAAACATAAATTAATAATGTAAAAATGTCAAAAGACTTTTCATCTAAAATGTTTGCCACTACAATATATGCATATTTTTCAGGTGATGCCATTCTCTACTGCTTGTAACACACCATTGTCAAACTTTGAGTCGGGCCAGAACTACAAGGATGTTGTGGATCCAGCTGGTATGTTGCCTTTCATTGTTAAAAAAATAGACATGTTTGATCTTGCATGGCAATACCTCAGCACTCGGATCTGTCCATTGCCTATATCAATACCTTAATTGCCTTAACCATTTCCTCCATAAATACACCTTTCTATGCCTCTGTAAAAGTCACTTTTTGAAACCGGAAGATAGATCTGTTTCTTTACTTTCTAAAATGACAACAATGTTCCACCTCCCATATTTCATTATCACTATTTTGTCCATGAATATTCACTAGGTACTGAAATTTGGAATAAACATAGAACAGGGAAAGGGTGAACTCTTTCATGCTAATATCTCATTTGTGATTACCTGTACAAACAGGATCCATGCTTATAAAACTTTTACTTGAGTCTGAGATCATTCTCAAGTTTTTGATTGGTCAGATTTGAGCCTTTGGCTCAAATCTGACCAATGAAAAGCTTGAGAACTCAAATCTGACCAATCAAAAGCTTGAGAACAAACTCAGACTCAACTAAAAAGCTTTATAAGCATGGACCCAGATGAACCATGTAGTAATTCAGTATCTCATCATGATTTTTACTGTTTGTGACTGTGGTAGTATTTTTAAAGTAAATGTTGGAAAGTTAAACAAATTACAGTAGTATTTGGCAGCAAAAGAGTTAATCAGCAGGTCTTGTTTGCTGTATGTTGCTTATTATTTTGTTGTAGAATGTGCACAGTGCTTGTAAGGATAGGTCCATAGCACTGGTGTGTTGGTGGAATTTAAAACCAATATTTAACCCAATCATTTAATTATGCCCCCACTTATATGTGAGGATGGGGAAGTGGGCTTACAGAAGTTGCTCCTTGTCATTTGTCCATCTGTGTGTCTATCCTGAAAATATTGTAGCACATACTTCTCCTAGTTGTTACTGCTCTACAAAATACAGTAAAGCACCTAATGCAACCACCAAAAAGTGGTCTAATTATGGATTTTAGAGGCAGGTGGTTGCTTGATGCAGCCATCTGTGGTCACTTTAGAGGGGTTCTATTGTATAGGCATTTTAAATGACAAGTTTACCACACATTTGGAGGGACAGGGGCATCTGTGTCCTATAGACGAAATTCTAGTTTGCATTTTTATTTTCCAGTAATCATCTCTTTCCCCTTGGAAGAGGATCCAAGCGTTTCTATGATCGGATGGACAACCACACCATGGACACTTCCAAGTAATTTGTCGCTGTGTGTCAACCCCAATATGGAGTATGTCAAGGTCAAAGGTGAGTGGCCTCTTGCTATGATTCGACTTATCTTAGTACATTTATAAGCTGTCATTTGATAACCTTTTTGAAACAGCCTGATCACGATCTGATTTGTTTGGTTATGAAATTATACAGATGTGATTCTACAATTTCTGTCAAAGTAAGACGCATGGTGTGTTCATGCACCATTATAAAAAAACAGCTAATAAATATTCATGATTTCATTATATCTTACATGAATATTGAACAGATAGAGGGTTAATTGGTAATTGCTTTGGTTTCTGTATACCTGACCTTTGTTTACTGTACCATTGGTCTGTTATACCTTACCCATTTATCCTTGCCCTACCTTTCATGCTTTCTTGGATTTATAAGCATGTGGCTGGTATAGATTGTCATGATAGTTCTTTATGTAGGCGGAACATTTCTCATGAAAACCCTATATGACCACTTAATTTCTCTTTAATATTGGACTGACAAACAGAGCAATGGATATAAATGCATATTTATATACTAATGTCATCATTTCTCCACAAAATCCCAAGTTGTGACCACTCTCTAGAATTGTCTTGAAGGGACAAATCTAAAGAGTGGTCTTAACATTGGATTTGGTGGAGAAAACAGGAGCTGTTCTTGAAAAGGTTTTAACCCTTTCCTCCATAGGCTGTTTTTAGACCCAACCTCTTATAATGAATCTACCCAAAAGGAGCATTTACTAGAGAAAAGTGAAATTTTAGAATTTTGTAGTTTGAAACCATTGTGATAAATGGAGCATTTGCTCCTATAGGAGCAAATGCTCTATTTATCACAATGGTTTCAAGAAGTGGTTATTACAGAGGCGTAGAAAGGCATATTTATGGAGGAAAGGGTTAATTTTGCCTTTTATCTGGGCCTCTGTGTATGTATATATCTGTTTTACCCACAGACAATGAGACTGGAAAGGTGTACATCATGATGGAGGCAAGAATTGAGGCATTGTTCAAGTCTGAGGCAGATTACACAGTCTTAGACAAATTCCTTGGCAAGACACTGGAGGGGAAGAAGTATGTGCCACTCTTCAAGTACTTTGAATTTGTAAGTAACTAACGTTTCTTTAATTTTTGTGTCACCTGCTGAGTGGCAGTGTGTCACATAGGGATCACTTTTCTATTGTCTGTCCATCTGTCTGTCTATCCACTCACAGGAATTGATGTTTATGTGACACTGAAAGCAATAGATCTTTTGTGGTTTTCTTTTTATGAGATTAAAGTTTCATTTTAAGTGACTATTTTTAATAAAAGAATAGTCACATAAGATTCAATTCGTGACTATGTCCGTCTGTCTGTCCATCACATTTTCTTTTTTTTATGCCCCCCAACGGCGGGCATATAGTAATCACATTGTCCGTCCATCCCAAATTTCGTGTCCCTTCTGTAACTTTTTGTGTCACCTGCCGAGAGGCAGTGTGTCACTTAGGGATCACTCTTCCGTCTGTCTGTCCAACTGTCTGTCTGTCTGTCCGTCATACTTCCTTTTTTTCAAGCTTTCAAATTTCACACATGGATCAAGCAAGAGGAAGTGTCATGCACAAGGGCCACAACTCTAGCATCAATATTTTTTAAGTAATTCCCCTTTTTCATATTAACAAGTTTTTGTGTCAGCTGCTAGCAGGTGACACATGTGTTCCTCCGAACACTCTTGTTTATCTGTGAATGGATTTCGAAAAAACCTGGCACAAATGTTCACCACACAAAGACGATGTGTCACATTTAACTCCCTGGTCCATGGGTCAAAGGTCAAAGTCCCTTAAGGGTCAAAGGTCAGGGCATATGTGTTTCACAAACACACTATTGTTTATTCTAACGCTTCTCCCAGCAGGTGACTTGTGTTCCTTGGAACACTCTGGTTTTACTATTAGAGACAGAGACAGGTAAGATGCATGAATTGACCCCTTTGACTACTAATAGAATTGTTATGGCCTCACAACTTATCTTGTATTTTTCTATGATTTTGCTTCTTAAGGTTTGATTAAACTGTGCTGCAACACATTATGGTCATGTAGCGTCTATATGTTTTTTATGGTAAGTAGGCAAGGAACAGTTTTGTGAAGGTTGCCTGTGTATGTATGTGGGAGTACCTACTTCATTTCAATCATTTGCGCTTCTGGGGTTACTGCGGACTTCCCTTTGGCATATCTTGCCTGACTTCTGTTCCATATTATTGTTGCAGATGCGAGCAAAGACAGGGGCTTTCAGGATCTTGTGTGATGACTACGTCACAGCAGAGAGTGGTACTGGCGTAGTCCATCAAGCACCATACTTTGGAGAAGTAAGTCCTGTTCAGATTATAATGACATCATCTGCTATACTATAGAAAGGGTTAATCCTTTCCCTCATAAACAACTTTTGGCACCTTTGCAATCAAAGTGGACCCAGATCAGATGGCTCCCGTTTGAGCGAGCCATCTGATCAGGGTCTGCCCTGTTTTCAAAGGCAAGAAAATGTGTTAGTATGCTGGAAAGGCTTATTATACAATTTGGCTACTTTATAATAGTTCTAATCTATTACTGACTAGATTGGGTCTGGCTGAAAAATAAGAGATATTGATAAAAGATTGTTAAATGAGTGCCCGCCTCTTCTACACCTCTGTAATTTGTTCTTCATTCAGGATGATCAAAGGGTGGGGCTAAAGTATGGCATCATCACCAAGGATATGGATATGATCTGCCCAGTTGATGCTAGCGGCAAGTTTACTGCAGAAGTGTCCGACTTCCAGGGAATGTACATCAAGGTATTGTTAACTTTTCAGCATTGAACATTTATGCTTATAAAATTGATCACTTCATGAATATTCATTAAATTTTAATTTTTTTTAATGGAATTTTATTGTTGAGAAAAACCAATAATTAAACAGAGCAGACCCTGATTAGATGCTCCTGTAGGAGCCATCTGATCTGGGTTTACTCTGTTTGCAAAGGTGTGAAAGGTATGTACATATTTTTGAAAGGGTTAAGCATTATCAGTGTCAAAGATTAAACTTTTTATACTGCAGGATGCTGACAAAGTCATTATGAAGACACTGAAAGAAAATGGCCGCCTTGTTCACCAGAGCCAGTTGAAACATAGCTACCCCTTTTGCTGGAGGTTTGTCATGATTTAACTCTTTTTCTCCATGAATATTCATATAAGAAATAATGATGTCATGAGTGTTAATGATTAATTTGTTAAAATAGCACACGCCTCAAGAACTTTTTGCCATAACAAATTTCATAAGCAAACAGAGCAGACCCTGATCAGACTGCTCCTACTGGAGCCGTCTGATCTGGGTCAACTCTGTTTGCAAAGGGGTACTTCTTGTGCCAATGAGATAGTGTTTAGCAGACAAAAAGCAAGGAATAAAAACATGCACATTCAGTGAACATGTCCTTACTAAATTCTTAGTTGTATTCTAGTTTCATTGCAGTCTGTCTAAGGTGTAATTGGTTCTGAAGTGCACTGGTACATGGTTAAAATGTTTAAAAGATTGGTTCTCATGTTATCTGGAGCATTGCCAAAGGGGATGTCCCTACATTTGACGCGTTTCATAAACGCTTAAAATGTACAAAACTAATTTGTTTATATGCTGAAAAGTAGAATATCGCAAAAAGCGCCATCCAATTACCTTTTATAATGACAAAACATCCATGTGTTTGATATCGCTGATCCCGGTTTTACTCCCCGATGTTTCAGTTTTATTCGGGTTGGGTTTTAGTTTCGTAACTTTTCGCCCTATTCGCAATTCTCCGACCACTTCCGAGAAAGCTATTACGTAAACAATGGAGGGATCAGGTGATCATCAGCAAAACGCGGCAGAATTTAACGGAAAAGGGCGATAATATTGTGTTGTAGAACAAAAATTATTAGTATTGATGAAATCGGTTTACAGTCAAACTTGCATGAGCGACCACGTGTATTAAGCGACCACTTGTCCTAAGCGACCACTTTCAGGTCCTCCCGTGAAGTTTTGCTCTAGATTTAACTTGTACTAAGCGACCTTTGTCTAACGCGACCAGCGACCGTCAAATATCTGTCCCTACGATAATTGCTCCGTTTTGTTAACCGGCCAATTATATATTGTCGTTGTTGCATCATGACAAGCAATCGCATTCACACCTTTAACCAACTGACTGTTCGGGAAACTTACCTGTCACGCCTAAATTTGACATGTTCTCAACACAAAACATGTACGTGTTTCACTCTGTAAACTCCGTTAGTCTCTGTGCTCTTAACATTTCTTAGCGAGTAAAGTCGAACAATGTCCGAAGTTAAAGGTTCATTTAGCAAATAATTTCAAACAACCAAGTATATATTTCATAAAACAAGTTTGTTGACAGGATGTAATTGCCTCTGGGCCTGTCAAACCCCTAATCCGATTAAACCTGCTGTGTAAAACAATAAATATGGCTGTCACTGTTTTCAGAAAATGAAAGGTCACATGTGATGTCGCGTGTGATTTATTGGGGTTTTAAATTTCATTTGATTGGTCAAAGAGTGCACACCCTTTTCTGCATTAGCATATAACCTCCAACCCCGCACTGAGTTAGTGGTTTAGATTTCTAATGATGTTTGTTTTTCATAATTAAAGTGCAAACTTTGGTGGCTTTGACAGTGCAAGCGCATCTCAATTATACACACAATTAATTTGTAACGAAAGTTATGCAGTTAAGATTTTACTGGTTCCCTTTGCTATTAGGGCATCATGCGCATGATACGAGCCGGTAATCAGCTGTGTGTATTACATTCATGGCGGCATATATACAATTTAATAGTTGTCAGTTTTCACACGCAAGATTTGCATTGCATAAGGGAAAAGGCCATTGGTTAGAGAGTATAATAAGCTTGGAAAGCATGTTTACAAGTAGCAGGGCAGAGTTTGAAAACAAACAAATCAAAATCAGTGATTTCTTTAAGTAATTTGTTTGAAAGAAGTGACTGATTTTTGGTTATTTTGTTTTAATTTCATTCAGAAATAAGACAGGGAAAGTGTTAACCCTTTACATTTAAGGCCTTTATTTGGTTCCCAGCTGGAAGGAGCTGGGGTCAAATTTAGACATTTAAACTGCTAATTTGGTTAAAGGTAGGGAGACATATGCTGTACATATTTTTGATAAATAAACCAAATCAAACAATAAAATGGTATCTTTTTAATCTCAGAAATAACAAACATGAAATATTTTTATGCTTTATTACATACATCTGCAGGCACATATACATGTATATAAATTAACATTGCAAACTGAAAAGAAAACATTTGCATGTTTGAGTACACATGTACATGTACATGTTTTCTTTACTACACTTGATGACGTTTTGTATTAAGAGACCGTTTTATTAAGAGACCACGTTTTAACCGTCCCTTGGGTGGTCTCTTAATACAAGTTTGACTGTATTTGTATCACAGGGGCATTTTTATGCCCCCATTGACGATAGTCGGGGGGCATATTGTTTTTGCCCTGTCTGTCTGTCTGTTTGTCCGTTTGTCTGTTTGTCTGTTTGTTTGTCAGCAACTTTAACATTGGTCATAACTTTTGAGCCAGTATAGATAGAGACTTGATATTTGGCATACATATGTATCTCATAAAGCCGCACATTTTGAGGGGTGCCGTGTCAAGGTCAAGGTCATCCTTCAAGGTCAGAGGTCAAATATATGGGTCAAATCGCCAACTTTAACATTGGCCATAACTTTTGGACCAGTAGAGATAGAAACTTGATATTTGGCATGCATGTGTATCTCATGAGGCTGCACATTTTGAGGGGTGACATGTCAAGGTCAAGGTTATCCTTCAAGGTCAGAGGTCAAATATATGAGGGGGCATAGTGTTTCACAAACACATCTTGTTCGATATAAGTTCAAATTGGGAACCTTCATAATAATGATAGAGCATAACAATACCAAGTTTTATGATATTATTGAAAATATGCAAGCATTGTAGGGACTTCCTCTTTAATTGTAATATTAGCATTACCCTTCTTTATATGCATGTAGCATACATAATATTATCTACATTTGCAAATAATGTAGACCCATATGAGAAAGCTCCAATCAGAGTTGTCTCATATTTGTCTGCACTATTCAGTGGCTACATTTGATCTACATGTAAAAAAATGGACCTAATTAATATTCATAGTGGATGATTTTGAATATTCAGTATGTCAGAGAAGGTACTGACCAGTAGGCACTCACAAATCAGATGATGGCATTTGTAATACACTTTAACCCTTTCCTCCATATATACACCTTTCTACGCCTCTGTAATAACCACTTGAAACCATTGTGATAACTAGAGCATTTGTTCCTATAGGAACAAATGCTCTATTTATCACAATGGTTTCAAACTACAAAATTCTAAAATTTCCTTTTCTCTAGTTAATGCTCCTTTTCGGTTGATTTATTCAAAGAGGTTGTATCTAAAAATAGTCTATGGGGTAATTGGTTAGGCAGACGCCATGAATGCTGTATATAAACATGTTGCTGACTGTGCAAACGCATTAATCCCAAAAGCTACAGTATTTGCTATGTGCATGCTTCTGATCTATCTAGACACTGTTCTTCAAACTGTTTGTTAACGTTATCTGTCATATAAGTTCTAGAGGTTGTAGATATTAACCCATTCCCTCATAGGCTATTTTTAGATCCAACCAGATTCAAGAAATCTACTGAAAAGGAGCATTAACTAGAGAAAAGGAAAATTTTAGAATTTTGTAGTTTGAAACCATTGTGATAAATAGAGCATTTGCTCCTATAGGAGCAAATGCTCTATTTATCACAATGGTTTCAATAGGTGATTTTTACAGAGGCATAGAAAGGCGTATTTATGGAGGAAAAGGTTAACCAGAGCTTTAGATAAGACCCGTAAATTAAAACATTTGCAAGAATAGCTTCTTTATTTCCCCAACAATCCCTATACTGTGACCACCCTTTAGAATCGTCCTTTCAAGACGATTCTAAAAGAGTGATCACAGTATAGGGTTTGGTGGAGAAATGACAATTTTAGTATTTAGGTAGGCACCCTTATCTGTAGCTCTGTATGTGTCTTATACATACACATGATTTAGGTAAGTGAGCTTGCTTATATTGTCATTTTGTCACTGATTTAAATCAGTGGAGTAAAATAGATTTTATGAACAACAGAGACTGTTTTGGGCATATTGAATAGTTGTTTGATCATAACTAACAAACTTTTTAATGTACATTATACTTTTCAAAAGACAGTGACAGAATGAGAATAATGATTGTGATTATTGTTTCTCCTTGCAGGTCAGAGACGCCCCTCATTTACAAAGCTGTTCCCAGTTGGTTTGTAAGGGTACAACAAGCTCAGGAGAACTTACTGGCCAACAATGCTCAGACATACTGGTAGGTCCATGCAGCTTACCGGGGTAATCTCATGAATGTTCACATAAAATATAATGATGAATATTAGTTAGATATATGTTTTCAAACTTGTGTATCAACACAGCAATTTTTTACCATAGTAAAAAATTTAGAATTAGATCTATATTATTCCATAAGCAAACAGAGAAGACCCTGATTAGACAACTCCTATAGGATCTGGCTGATCTGGGTCTATTCTGTTTGCAAACATGTGAAAAGGCATTTCTAGCAGGTAAAAATCTTTGTACACTAGCTACTAAGTTGTTGCCGTCTCTAAAATTTTGTAGTTTGCTACAAATTCTTAGGGTGGATGTTATCCTCTTTTTTCAAAACCGTGATTGGGGTGACAAACAGTTTGGATCCTGATTACATGCTGAGTTACTTGAAATCTCATCTTGACCCAGAAGTTTGGCATAGGTTATCACTAACTCCCTCATCAACGTGGAATATTACTTTGGGAAAGAGTTTTGATCCAGATGAAATTAATTGATGTCCCATGACTGTGATCAGGATCTACACTATTTGGCACTGATCATTGTTCATGCAAATAGTGTAACACCATATGAGACAGCTCCAAGAGGAGCTCCTAGAGGAGCTTTCTCATATGGGTCTGCATTATTTGCCATTATAATTCAGTAGCTAAAACTGATCCAATTTTAGAAGGATTCCGCTAGTTAATATACATAGTGAATGGATTTACATTTGGATATTCAACATTGGAAGGTTTAAGACTGGTATTCATACTAATTTGAAAGTCTGGTATATAGAGATGTTACTGTATACACATGAATAAGCTAGGTTTCCTCAGTTTCTATTAAACCTATATTGCCCTTCAATTTTCGCTGGTTGCCTGTATTGGTCTTGACACTCTATTTTGGTTATAATATTGTAGCACGCTTTTAACAGGGTTCCAGACTTTGTGAAGGAGAAACGATTTGCCAACTGGCTTAGGAATGCATATGACTGGGCCATTTCAAGGAATCGTTACTGGGGCACACCCCTTCCGTTGTGGGTATCAGATGACGGAGAGGAGATTGTATGTATTGGCTCCATTGAAGAACTCCAGCAACTTTCAGGGGTCGCAGATATCAAGGATCTTCATAGAGAAACGTAAGCCAATTGCAGAATGTAACAATCTAACCACATCACTTATTTCACGGCAAACCCTGTCTTGTTGGTGTTATTTAGAATTGCCTCAGAGATGGTGATTCTAATGAATATCAGCAAAACATAGTTGGGAAATATAAAAAATAATTTAACAGAGACCCAGATAAACTGTGTAAATAAAAAAGTAAAATTGCATAATTTTCAAGACTACCTTCTTTATTCAAACTAGAGTATGTAGATGATGTTTGCATGACATGGAAAAGAGATTAATTAGTTCTTTACTTGATGATCCTTTGTTTCATACCTAAGTTGCAAACAGGCTAGACCCAGCTCAGACAGCTCCCATAGAAGCTGCCTGATTAGGGTCTTCACTGTTTAGTTATATGGTACTGATCTGATTCTATACTGTCATGGCAATACATTTCCCGATTTAATATTTTAATATTTAACTTTATTAAATTAATATGAATAATGAGCAGAGTCTTGCATGAACATTCATCAGATATGGATTTTGCTGCACTAAAATACATGCTATGTGTTCATATATGAATGATAACAAAGATTATTTGTATTGAAGTCTCTGACCTTCAGCCTGTTATTGTTTTGTTTCTTGTATTATATTCAACCCTTTCCTTTTTACAAACACTTTTTCAAGCCTTTACAAACAGATTAGACCCAGATTAGGCAGCTCCTATAGGAGCCATCTGATCAGGATCTGCTGTTTGCTTATGAAATTATATTAGATTTGACTCTACAGTTTCTGCCAATACCTAAAACTCCTATGTACACATATGCTATTATAAAAATTCATCTAATAGATACTCATATGTCATTATTTCTTATATTGATATTCAACAGGGAAACAGTTAAACATTTCGGATAATTTTAAGCAGTTTCCATACTATTGCAACAAGAAGAGACATATATGTTATCTTTTTGTGTATGTGTACTTTATTAATCTTAGGGTGGATAAAATCACCATACCATCCAAAATGGGCAAAGGTGTATTGCGCCGTGTGCCAGAGGTGTTCGATTGTTGGTTTGAGAGTGGTAGCATGCCGTACGCACAGGTCCACTACCCATTTGAACACAAGAAGGAGTTTGATGATGCCTTCCCGGCTGACTTCATCGCAGAGGGCATCGACCAGACCAGAGGATGGTATGTATATTAATGCTGTTTTTATAGCCCAAATTCAAACAGGTCAAGCTTATGTTGAAGGTTTAGGGATTTATCTAAAGAAAAGTAACATGACAAACAATGCATACCCTGATTAGAGGGCTTCTCTAGGAGCACTCTCATCTGGGTCTAGACTGTTTGCAAAATACATTAGTGACTCGTGTCCTGCACTGTTAGAGTTAACATTTTGTATGCTAAATATGCCTGCCTGAATTCTAAAATATTTCCTTCCATATCTCTTCAAAGATGAAGTCAAGAGTTACGAACACCTCAGATCTTGGTGAAGTGTAGAGTTACATAGCATCTCATCTTAAACCTAGCTTTTGCATAGGCTATTACAAATGCTCTGCTAGTGTTGAGAGGGCTAGATAGTCAGTGCCCACAATCTAGTCCTTTTCTATAAATAAAATACTTTCTGAATTAATTAGGGATGCAGTTTATAGTATCTGATGTGTGGCAATTTGGGCAAATGGCATTGCATTTTAACAGAAACTTGGAAGCATGTAATTTTACTGAGACAAATAATAGTTGGATGATTGATGAACCTTGTCCAAGAAAACATTGTTATTGTGAAAATTGTCATGGTATTACCATAACAGGGGCCTTCTTGAGCCATCTGATCTAGGTATTCTCTGGTTTGTAAAAGCATTAATTCATATTTACATGGTTAACAGCAGCATAATTAAACAATGTATAATTTATCTGGATCCATTTGTCTGCAAAGTTGACCACAAAGTTGTTCATGGAGTGTGTAATGTCACTTGTGTATTTCAGGTTCTACACACTTTTGGTCTTGTCCACACTGCTGTTTGGGAAACCACCATTCAAAAATCTTGTGTGCAATGGCCTTATCCTGGCCTCGTAAGTACTTCTCACATTGATAATTATGACAAGTGTTATGCTCCTCACAAGGTGGGAGGCATATGGCCTTTCTCTTGTTAGTCAGTATGTTTATCCGGCAAACTCCTCATACACTTATGAGAGGGTCTTCTTCAAACTTTTACAGATGAACAATGTTGACATGAGGATGTATGTAAAGTGGGGAATTTTTTTCTTAGATCATTTTTACCAGAGTAATGGGCCTTTGAAATTTTCTTCACTCTATAAGATAGTGAAAATATTCTTGTTAGCTCTGGGATAATTATATATAATATAGACAAACTGTAGCTTGGTCTTTTATCCCTCTACATAAGCTACAGTATCATTTTATAACTTAACTTTTATTTTATACAGACACCTTTTTTTACGCCTTTGCAAACAAATTAGACCCAGATCAGATGATTCATGTAGGAACCTTCTTATCAGGGTCTGCTCTGTTTGCTTATGAAACTATATAGCGCCTGATGAGACACTAACCTCACCCTTTCCCCATATAAACACTTTTCATGCCTTGGCAAACAGAGTTGACCCGGGTCAGGCCACTCCTGTAGGAGCAGACTAATCAGAGTGTGTTCTGTTTGCTTCTGAAATTACCTGTATATAGATCTTATTGTACAGTTTCTGCCATAGCCAAAAACTGCCATTTAATAAATCAGCTGGTTAATATTTGTGATGTCATTATTTCTTACATAAATAGTCATGGAGTAAAGGGATCATTAACTAAAAGTCCTGAGATCTTATATGTTACACCCTAGGTTTTAACCCTTTACCTCATGAATATTCATCTCAGAAGTAATGACTGTATAAATATTAATTAGTTGATTTTTTATAATGGCATTTATATGAACAAGGGAAGTTGTTTTCATGACAGAAACAGTAGAATCATTTCTATATTATTTCATTATCTGGATCTACTCTGTTTGCAAAGGTGTGAAAAGGTATTTGTATGAAGGAAAAGGTTATTGCAAAAACTGTAAAGCGCAAAACTGTTGAAAACCCAGCTTATGATCACCTTTGCAAACAGTTTCGACTTGAATTAAACATTAATTAACCCTTTCCCTGTTGCATATTCATGTAAGATATAATGACATTAGAATGCTCCTACAGGAGTCGTCTCATCTGGTTCTACTCTGGCTGCAAATGCGTAGAAAGGCGTATTTATGGAGTAAATGTTTAAATGGTTTGAGGAAAAGGGTTAATCATCTTGTAAGAAATAATTACATCTTGAATATTGATAAAATTATATTTTGTAATGACATACGAACACAGGAACGTTTTACCTCGGTATAAATTGTAGAATCATATTATTTCATATTATAAAGCAAACAGAGCAGACCCTGATCAGACGGCTCCTATATGAGCTGTCTGATCTGGGTCTACTCTGTTTGCAAAGGCCTAGAAAGGTGTATTTATGGAGTAAAAGGGTTAAAACAGTTACCTAACACAGGATTTACTTCATTTTCTTATTGGTTGTAGAGAGGTGTTACGGTATTCTCTTTATTTTTGTAGAGATGGACAGAAGATGAGTAAGAGGAAGAAGAACTACCCTGACCCACTGGAGGTGGTGCACAAGTATGGAGCTGATGCCCTCAGGTGGGTAGAGTAAACCTTACTGTATTACCTCAGCATTCTAACATTAAATCCTTTGATCTTGTTTATAAACAAGGAGGCTTTTACAAATGGTTTAGACACAGTGAGAAGCGCTCTGAAATGGGTATGCATTGTTTGTCCTTCAACCCTTTCCTTCATATAAACTTGTTTTCATGCATTTGCAAACAGGGTAGACCTTGATCAGACGGCTCCTATAGGAATTGAAAAGACATGTTTCTTTACTTTCTAATTTAACTTGGCTACAATGTTCCACATTTCCAGATTTCAACTATTTTGCCCATTGAAATTTGGAATAAACATAAAACAGGGAAAGGGTTAACTGTTTACTCAGTAGAGGCCACTTTTGACTCCCTTGCAAACAGAGTAGACCCAGACCAGAGTCTGTTCTGTTTACTTATAGAATGTCTTAGATCTGATTTTATACCATTCGGCATAGCTATGTATTTACTTGTTTTATCCAACAATATTGATTAATTAATGTTCATAGTTCATGGAGTCTGCCCTGAATATTCATGGAGTAAAGGGTTAAATGCCTATAGAAAATTTAATACCGAGTAATTTGATCTGACAAGTAGTTTTTATTTACGGGTGACATATTAAGGTCAAGGTCATACATTAAGGTCAAAAGTCATGTCAGGGGCATAGTGTTTTACAAACACATTTTGTTTTAGTTATTGACCTTTCACACATTATTATGTTGGAAATTGATTGTATTTTGTTTGCCTTTGGTTTACAGTTGTAGCTCAGCTTTGTTTTGTTGTGGTTTTTTTTAGACTTTACCTGTGTAACTCTCCTGCTGTGAGAGCAGACACCCTGAAATTTCGGGAGGAAGGAGTAAGAGATGTCCTGAAGGATGTCTTCTTGCCCTGGTTCAATGCCTACAGGTTCTTCATGCAGAATGTGGAACGGCTGGAAAAGGTATGACTTTCTAAACCCTTACTTTCATACAAACGCTTTTTCACACATTTGCAAACAGAGTAGACCCAAATCAGATAACTCCTATAGGAGATATCTGATCATGCTCTACTCTGTTTCCTTTTGACATGGTATTTATATCTGATTCTACAGTTTTTGTCAAAGCAAAAACTTCTCTTCGTAAGTTTACATTATAAAACTTCAGCTAAATAAAATTGATATTCATTATGACATTACGTCAAACATGAATATGAACAAGTAAAGGTTTAATCTACCCAGTATCTTTATTTTTATACATTGTCATCAGTTTTTATTTAGGTCTGTAAACAAAATGAATTGGGTTCATTGGCAGTATGTACTTGTGGAATTACAAATTTTATTGAAAAGTTTCCTTGTGGTCTCAAAAGTAAAACATAGCAGTATGTATAAGTGTTGGTAATGATTATGTATTTTAAAGAATGCTTTGTAAAATATTCCAAGTTTCTAATGATAATAAGAGAACACAGCTGTAGAATAACTGAATGACATTAACTTTGCCCGCTAGAGGCAAATCGTTATCACCTATACAAATAATATGCTGCTTCTCATTTGGATCTTACCCTCGAGGGGGATGGGAAATAGTTTCACAAACCATCTTGTTAATTTAGGAATTGAAGCAGGTGAGAATTGTTGCAGACGAAAAGAGTTAAGGACTCTTTCTAAATCATTTTTTACACTCCTACTATTCTGTGCATCATTCTTCATCTTTAGTTTCAATATATTACCGTAATTCAGAGTGATTGTAGTATAATGCAAATATCAATGCTGTCTGCTATGATTCTCAAATAATTATTTTTTCTTCCCCTTCTCCTCAAAACTGTCGTGATAGTGACAAACTGTTTGAATCCTGATGAGAAGCTAAGTTACTTAGCATCTCATCTGGATCGACGCTGTTTGCATAGGTAATCACTAATTAGCCACTAGTGTGCAAAGTGTTGTAATTTCCATTTGATGGTTATTTCCAGGATGAGGATATAAAGTTCCAGTACGACCCAGCCAACCTGGGCTCATCTGAAAACTACATGGACCGATGGATACTCTCCTTCACACAGTCCCTCATCAAATATGTGCGCCAGGAAATGCAAGGTTGCTGAAATGACTGCACTTTTATCACTTTACATCATGAATATTCAGAAAGGCGTATTTATGGAGGAAAGGGTTAAAGAAAGAAATTTATTGTTATGGCAAACAGAGCATCAGTAACATACCAGTGCACAAATCAGACCCCAATCATACAGCTCCTAAAGGATTTTGATATATTCTGCAATGGTGTTAAAAGGCAGAATTATAGAAAAAGTTTAAAATTCTGTATATTAATTGCACTGAATTTTATAAAAGCAAGGAAATTGTTGACAATGGCAGAAACTGGAATCAGAATTATAATATTTCATAAGCAAACAGAGCAGACCCTGATTTATGGGCAACTCATACAGGAGTTGTCTGATATGTTTCTACTGTATGAAAAGACACTTATATCAAGTAAAGGGTTAAATAATCAATTTTATAGTTTGGCTGTCTCATTGTGAAATGGAAAAGAATCTGATAAATTGAGTTGCAGAGTTGCAGATAAACGGTTTACTGTTTTATCTATATATTGTGACCCTTTGAATACTTAATTTTTGAAAGTCCATCATCGTTTAATCCTTTCCTCCATAAATACGCCTTTCTACGCCTCTGTATAAGTCACTTGTTGAAACCATTGTGATAAATAGAGCATTTTCTCATATAGGAGCAAATGCTCTATATGTCACAATGGTTTGAAATTACAAAATTCTAAATTTTTCCTTTTCTCTAGTTAATGCTCCTTTTCGGTAGATGCATCCAACAAGGTTGGATCTAAGACTAGCCTATGGAGGAAAGGGTTAATGATAGGGTCCACTTAATAGGGTAGAATACAAGAGGATTTTGCAGACCCAAATCTGAAGGTTCCTCTAGAAGTGTACACTGTTTGCAAATACCAGTACACTTGTTTCTGGCATTCAAAGATTGACTGTCTGTCAAGTCCTATTTTGTTTGTACGATTTAAAATCTCCCGTCCATGTTTCATTGTAAAGTTTTGTCAATGATTCTCATAAGCTCATGAAATCTTGAATAATGTTCAGGTGGGTTACAGGTTGAATGATTTCTGTTCCAGGCTACAGGTTGTACACCGTGATGCCAAGACTGGTGAAGTTTGTGGATGAGCTGACTAACTGGTATGTGCGCATGAACAGGAAGAGGTTGAAGGGTGACGGAGGCTTGGAGGACTGTCAGAAAGCTCTCACAACACTGTTTGGTGTGCTGTACTCTATGACCAAAGTCATGGTAAGATATCATCTTTGGGACAGCAAGGACTTCGTTTGCTCTATTCTACAGCTTCTATCCTGAATGAGAATCATTAAAGTTTCTTAAGCCCTTACTCTATAAATACGCCTTTCTACTCCTTTGCAAACAGAGTAGACCCAGATCAGATGGCTCCTCTTTGAGTAGTCTAATCAGGGTCTGCTCTGTTTGCTTATGATGTGATATAGATATGATTCTACAGTTTCTGCCATGGCCAAAAGTTCCTGTGTCCATTTGCTATTGTAACAATAATCTAATAAATATTCATGATGTCATTGTTTGTTACATGAATATTCATGGAGTGAAAATTTAATCTTTTTCCTGTTGTAAATATTGTCATCTGCTCAAACTTCATTTGCTAGTCTATTCGCGGTAATTTTGGTCATTACATGTACCAAACCTCATGTAAAATCAAATTATCGCATGTTCCGAGATACTGCACTTTCACTTGTAAAGTCAGTCATCCTTTTCTTGTAAGGTTCTCCATGCATGTCAGTGTCTTTTTATTATGTGTGTCATACTTATTACTTAAATGCCTGAATTTGCTAAATTTTCAAGGGTATTTGGACAAACACTGTAGAATCGGATCTATAACATGGCATAAGCAAACAGAGCAGACCGTGATCTGATGGCTCCTGCAGGAGCAATCTGATCTAGATCAACTCTGTTTTAATACTGGATTTACTCGATAGTGAAACCTTGATTGACCATTCCACATTGAATGTTCAGCATGGGTTAAAGACACAGTGTAGAGATCAATATCAAAACACATCAGAGAGAATTAAATATTACCCCATATTTTCATATCCAATATTATTCAAGTTCACTGTAACTTGTAAGTAGATCGACAGATTAATTTATCATGTCATGGGGGTAGGGGGCATATAGTTTTGTTTTGCTCTGTCTATCGGTTGGTTTGCCTGTTTGTCCCCAACTTTAACGTTTGTGATAATTTTGACGCCATTACACATACATACTTCAAACTTGGCATGCATGTGCAACATATGGAGGTGAACATTTTTAGGGGTGACTTATTAAGGTTAAGGTCATACATCAAGGTCAAAGGCACATCGGGGCATAGTGTTTCACAAATACATCTTATTCATCTAGGTCACCATCTAACATTAGTATTTTATATTTTATTCCAGTCCCCATTTATTCCGTTCATGACGGAGCACATGTTCCAGAATCTGCGTCACTTCCTGTTGCCCAGTGCTGTGAAAGGCCAAGACATCCGCAGCGTTCATTTCATGATGATCCCTGAACCAAGGTATGAAGATTTTTAACTCATTGTAAGCCGGCATTGAATTTATGATAACTTATGCATAGTTTGAATCAAGATTGGAGGCCAAGTAACTCAACGGGATTTAAACTGTTTGATAGTGTGATGGTTTTTGAGGAAAAGTGGGAGAATTGTAGCAATTTTGCAGCTGACGGTTACTTACTTAGTATGCAGATGTATTGTCTAATGATTGAGTCTTTGTCTGATCAGGATTCAATCTATTTTCTTATTGGTGTTTCTTCTCTTCTTACTTTCCTTCATATTAACGTGCATATGCAAATAGAGTAGACCCAGATCCTATAGGAGCTGTCTGATCAGGGTCTGCTCTATTTGCTAATGGAATTTGAAAAGATCTGTTTCTCTACTTTCTAAATTGGCTGCAATGTTCTACCTTCCATATTTTGGTGTAACTATTTTTTCCATAAACATTCAGTAGGTATTGAAATTTGGAATAATTATAGAACAGGGAAAGGGTTTACCCTTCACATGATGAATATTCATGAAAGACTCCACCCATTCTGAATATTATAGTAAACATTACTGAAGGCATTACTACATGACAAATAGTATAGTCAGATGACTCAGATCTAGGATTGGTAAAACTTGTGTACAGCAATCACCCAAAGTAGGTCTAATTCTGGGCTTTTAACCCTTTCCTTCATACAAACTCTCTTTCACGCCTTTGCAAACAGCATAGACTCAGATCAGACAGCTCCTAGAGGATTTCATGTGTTTATTGCCAGGCATTGCCTAATTATCTCCCTTTGCCAGGCATTGCCTAATTATCTCCCTTTGCCAGGCATTGCCTAATCATCTCACTTGAACTTGAAAAAAATACAAGCTAATGTCATGACTCCCGCATCCGTATTGTTGTCAATGTTGTCGACATTGGTGTCTGGAAACTTTGATATTGGCTATTACTTCTTTAATTTTCATGCAAATCTTATGAAAGTTTCACACCCTTGCTCTCCATCACAAGGGCTACAGTCGAACAGATGAGCGTTGGCACCCGCATTTGGCGCTCTTGTTTGTCATTTCGGTTGGATATGCAGTCAAAGCTGTCATGTGTGTGTGTTTTTATCACATTTTGTGATAATTCTTGTTTAAAGTTGCCATTGTAAAATTCAGCTAATAAATATTTATGATGTCATTATTTCTTACATGAATATTCAACAGGGAAAGGGTTAAAATAGGTGGTAGCTTAATGTAAGATGCTTTTTGCATTACTTTCATCCTACCTTAAACCTTTACCTCATACAAACGCTTTTTCACATCTTTGCAAACAGTAGACCCAACTACCTGCTCTTTTATAGACGTGTTATCATATTGTTTTTATAGGCAGGGTCTACAGTAAACAGTGCAGACCCTTTCTGTGACAAAATATCTGAGGTGGGGGCATCAGTGTCCTATGGACACATTTCTAGTTTATGTTATCACGATGACCAAGGAAATTGTTTTTCATGATGGAAACTGTAGAATCAAATCTGCATCATTTCATTAGCAAACGGAGCAGATCCTCATCAGACGGCTCCTACAGGAGTCATCTACTTTGGGCTTCTCTGTTTGTAAAGGCGTGAAAAGGCAATTCTATGAAGTACAGGGTAACAATTCTCTTTATTGTGAAGGGAGGAGCTGATTGACACAGACATTGAGGCAGCTGTTTCTCATATGCAGTCCGTCATAGAACTGGGGCGACTTGTCCGAGACAGGAACACTCTACCCACCAAGGTAAGAATGCTAACTACAGGCAGCCTAAACTAGTACAATCTTGGTGGTCTGTAAGACTCTGCAGATAGTAATGGTGACCAAGATATTTCTCATGTACAGCACTTTGGTATCTCTGCAATCAGGAGATTTTATCTGTCATAACTAGGATTTGGTGCTATTTGGACTTCCAGTTCAATCAAGCTTTTTAGGAAATACTAAGTGGGTGTCAAACAGTTTGTATACAGATGAGATGCTGAGTTACTCAGTGTCTCAGCTGGATCCAAGCTGTTTACAAATGTGAGTCTGGTTGCATTTGGCGACGGAAGCTTTAATTTCATGCAACAAATATTATGTGTATGCATTTGTATATGAGACCTTTGATTGTATTCAGACCAATATTTTACTGATTACATATTTCTAAAAATCTATTTGTTCTTTCTTTAAACTTGAAACAGAAGTGGGCATCATACTTGCCACAAATAATGTCTGAAACTCTTTACACAATTACTATTTATGTAAGATTTCATTACATCATCAGTAGTAATTAGATGACTTTTGAAAATGGTATTTTGACACAGGAGGTTTTGTCATGGCAAAAAATCAGATCTAAATTTTTCCATATGCAAACAGAACTGACTCTGATGAGATGACTTCTCTAGGATCCATCTGTCCTGGGACTACTCTGTTTGCAAGGGTGTTAAAAGGATTATGGATTAAAGAGTGAATACAGTAAAACCTCTCTATAACGGCCACTAAATTGTGTTAATTAGTTGGCATTTAGGGCAGGTGGCTGCTTAAAGCATGGTGAAAGTAAAACAGAACGCTCCTACAGGAGTGTTCTGTTTTACTTTCACCTTGCTTTAAGCAGCCACCTGCCATTAACACAAAATACTTTATGTAATTAAGTGGCCTTTATAGAGTGGTTTTACTGTATATCATGCAGTAAACAACTAAAAGCGTGTCTGATAAATGATAATACCTGTATTCTGTATATTTTCAGTACCCACTGAAGGAAGTAGTGGCCATTTCTAGTGATTCAGCAACACTTGCCGATGTCGAATCTTTGAAAAGCTACATTCTTGAGGTATGCCCGTAAATCATGCAAGACTCAGCCAGTTTTGAATATTAATGTAGTTCTTGTATTTAATTTCTGTATATAATAGAGCACATGTTTTGAGTCTTTTCACTATTTTGAGCTTTGGCTTTCATTGTCAGCCAGTACCGAGCTTGTTTGCACTTACAGGAAACTCTGTTATAATTCAATACCGCTCCTTGTTTCATTCATACAGGAGTTGAACGTGAAGAAACTGACCACCACCACTGATAAGGAGACATATGGTGCCAGGCTTCATGCAGAACCAGACCATAAGACGCTGGGAGCCAAGCTGAAAACTCAGTTTAAACAGGTCACAAACTTTAATCCATTCCCTCATATTGACGATTTGCTCCGTAGGAACAAAGGCACTATTTATCACAATAGTTTCAAAACGGCACAATTCTAAAACATTCTTTTATTCTAGTAAATGCTCCTTTTCAGTAGATTTATTTGGGGAGGTTGGGTTAAAAATAGCCCATGAGGTAATGGGTTATACTTAACCCTTCGTTTGCTATTCACGTCAATATACCTACCTGTAAACAGTAAAGACCCAGATGAGACAGCTCCTGCAGGAGCTGTCTCATCAGGGTCTGCACTATTTACAAGTTGATTGTGCAACCAGTGCACTCCACAGCAGTGATTGCTCAGCGAAATACGTGTACACAGTGAAGATATATGTAATTATACAACAGGGCATGGGTAAAGAAGGAGAAATGTATTTTAAAATTCAGCAAGCAATGGGTTAATTATTTCCCTTCTGATTGTTTATTCATGACACCATGATTATTCATTAACTCTATTTTGAACAAGGAAATTTTGGCCCTTTCAGTAACTGCAGACTCATATCTATACAAGTCCATAAGCAAACAGTGTACACCCTGATCAGACGACTCCTATAGGAGATATCTGATTGGGTCTACTTTATTTTAAAAGGTGTAAAAACACTTCTTTCATTGGATGAGAATAGAGAAAACACTTGATTGCTTGGTTGAGTTGCACATCTGCATGTAAAACGTGAGATAACTTGACAAAGATGTCATATTACTTAACAAGAAGAATCAAGATTATAACTTAGTCTAACTTTACCCTTTCTTTCGAATAAAGCCTTTTCACACCTTTGCAGAACAGAGAGACCCAGATCAGACAGCTCCTGCAGGAGCTGTTTGATCATGGTGCACATTGTTTGCTTATGATATAGATCTTATTCTAATTTTTTCCAAAGCCAAAATTCCCATGAAAAATGTACATTTTAAAAATACAGTTAATAAATATTCATGTTGTCTTTTTCTTTATATATGAATATTGAACAGGTAAAAGATTAATTTATGTGACTGCAATGCTGTAATGGGTCTTTTATCAACTTTCAGGTGGCATCGGCCATTAGAGAACTGACTGACGATCAGCTGATGGCATTCCAAAGCAAAGGGAGTATAGAGGTCGGGGGTCACACACTAGTGGAGGGAGAGCTGAGACTAATGTACAAGTTCGACAGCTCAAAAGGGTCTGGGTCATCATATGACGCACATGCAAACAATGAGGTATGATTCATATAAAGGTTGTGTAATACTAAAATTAGCACTTGATCAAGAATTTTATTGGAGCAGCTCTGTTTGAAAATGTTCCTTATTACTTTGTAAACTATTAAGACCTTTGTTTATGAAAGCCAGATACCATTTGAACACATATCTTTTTCTCATACGGTAAAAACTCAATACTTGGAAATTTTAGTATAAATGAAGAATTGATGCCTTTTTAGGCTGCTTTATGCAGTGTGAAAGTTGTACAGAAAGCTCCTAGAGGAGCTTTCTGCATGACTTTCACTCTGCATTAAGCTGCCACCTGTCTTAAACACTGATAATGATACAGTAAAACCCCTCTATAACGGCCACTAAATTACATTAAGTATTTTGTGTTAAAGGCAGGTGGCTGTTTAAAGCAAGGTGACAGTAAAACAGAACGCTCTTATAGGAGTGTTCTGTTTTACTTTCATCTTGCTTTGAGCATCCACCTGCCCTAAATACCAACTAATTAACACAAGTTAGTGGCCGTTATAGAGAGGTTTTACTGTATATATCATATATAAGCAAACAGAGCAAACCCTGATAGACAGTTCTTATAGGAGCCTTCTGATCTGGGACTTTTCCGTTTGTAAAAGTGTGAAAAAGTGTTTATATGAGGGAAAGGGTTAATGCATTTAGGAAATGATTGTCTTAATGACAAACAGCATGGATCCTGATGAGACACTGAGTTACTACGTTTGGATGATTTTTGACGAGTTATGGGCCCAAGATTATTCAGCAATAAACATTCTTGTTTTTCTTGTCCAAGCTACTTCTTAGCAACTACTGACAGGATATTTATAAATTTTTATTGCAAACTACTTCATCAAGTGGAGATTTGCACAACCTGGCAGGATTTTGGTCAAATGATTTGTGTGTATTTGTAGGTGCTTGTACTGCTAGATACGTCTCCAGACCAGAGCATGCTGGATGAAGGTGTTGCCAGAGAAGTCATCAACCACATTCAGAAATTTAGAAAAAATGTAAGTCATGTACACACTTATGCTATTTGCCCTTAACCCTTTCCTCCATAAATACGCCTTTCTACGCCTCTGTAAAAGTCACTTTTTGAAACCATTGTGATAAATAGAGCATTTGCTCCTAAGGAGCAAATACTCTATTTATCACAATGGTTTCAGAGCTACAAAATTCTAAAAAAAAGTCCTTTTCTCTAGTTAATGCTCCTTTTTGGTAGATCTATTCAAAGAGGTTGGATCTAAAAATAGCCTGTGAGGGAATGGGTTAACCTGCAGAATAATTAGAACTGACTCCTCCCTTTCTGAATATCAATTAAAACAGAAATTGTATCAAATTTTATAACTGAAGAAAAATATTTTTATGACAGCAAAATTTGACAGCTAAAATAAGCAGCATGTAACTAGTATTTAATAGCACTATTAGCTCAGATAACCCAGGGTTTGTTGACATTTTCACTGTTTACGAACTGTGTGACATGTCTTGGGTTACACATGGAATGAATGGGATAACTCATCATATATGTGTATTTATAACATAACTCGTGGCTTCAGCGTGACGTAACACTCATTTATTTTTTGATAATCATGGGCATATAATCACTAGTGAATAACATTCGAACGACCGAATGACATTCGAACGATTCATACGCGCTGTCACAACAAACAAAATGGCCGACGTTGACCTAGCTGTGAATGACAGAGTAACAATAGACGGCAAAGGTCTAGGGATAATAAAATCACGTATATTCAGAGGTTTTGGGACATGTTATACAGTAGAATTGTTCGGTAGTGACTTTCAAGTGGAACTTCCAGGAGAAAGACTCACAAGAGTGGAAAACAGCTTTTCTGAGCTCAGTAACGCCCACCCGCAGCCGACAGAGGTAGTTCCAAATACAGAGCAGTCCAGCAGATTCAGGGTAGTTTCAGATGATCAGGTAGACGAATTTAATTCTCAACAAATTAACAGAAATACATTGATAAAAACTGCCAGTGATCTCAGGACATTACGAGCTTTCTTAGACCTGCCTGACATCAAAGAACCCCGTGATATCCATCAAATCCCTGTTCCTGAATTGTCATCTGTACTCTAGGTTTCTCGTAAGCGTTAAAAAGAAGAATGGTGACGAGTACGAACTATCTTGTCTTAGGGGCATGATATCAAGTTTTGATCGTCAACTCCGTCGCAAAAACTATGAACAATCTATCGCAAATGGCCCCGGATTTGCTAAAGTGAGAGAAACTCTTTCTATGAAACAGCGTCAGCTTAAGAGCGTTGGCAAGGGGAATCTTCCGCAAAAAAGTGAGGCCCTTAGTGACGATGACATTGATAAACTTTGGATCACAGGCCAGTTAGGATCAGCCACCCCAGACAGTATCCTACAAACTTTATGGCTTTATAATACGGTCCATTTTGGTCTTAGAAGTTGTCAGGAACACCGTGATATGTGTTGGGGTGATATCGCTATAAAGAAGGACGACAGAGGCCATGATTATTTACAGTTTACAGAGAGACAAACTAAAACTAGATCAGGCGAAAATCCAAGGGACGTTAGAGCTGTTGCACCTAAACTTTGGTCAAACAATACAAATATTGATCGCTGTCCTGTAAAAATATACAAAATGTATGCAGAAAAAAGACCTACCGGATATTCTGATCCAAATCATCCCTTCTACATCGCCACCACAACTGTACCATTTCCTTCTCCACGCGAC
Organism: Azorinus chamasolen; assembly: GCA_963576725.1. Taxonomy (NCBI): domain Eukaryota; kingdom Metazoa; phylum Mollusca; class Bivalvia; order Cardiida; family Solecurtidae; genus Azorinus; species Azorinus chamasolen. The sequence goes on from OY755244.1 coordinate 6,605,082, forward strand.
AGTTGGTTTAAAAGAAATCCTGTTGGTATTAACAAACTAGCATCCACACTGAGACGCATGGTACAGAAAGCAGGTTTAAATCCAAGCAAAAAGCTATCTAACCACAGTGCGCGAAAGTACTTGATCCAAAAGCTGAATGATAATAATGTCCCTGCCAATCAGATCATGCAGATTTCTGGCCATAGAAATATAGCGTCCATTAACAATTACAGTCATCTCAATCCAGCTCAACACAAACAAATTTCGAACATTTTATACTCAAATACAACTGATCGTGAAAATCTTCCTCCAGTTTCAACACAGTCCTATGCAGCAGTTCGAACCGAATCTAGGTCATCTAGTACTAGCAGTCTACATGTGTCCGGCGGGTTCCATAACATTTTTGGTGCTCCAATACACGGCGGAAATTTCCATGTGCATGTGTACAACACTAATGAAGATCATAATCCGCCAAAACGAAGACGAATTTGGAATCCAATTGATAGTGACAGTGACGCGTAGAGAACTGTATGTAGGTCATCGTTTTGAAGAAAAAGCGCACTTTACACAGCTGTGTTATGTAAAAGTGACGTCATAGTGTGACAAGTTTGTATAGTGTAACTGTCACTCAACATTTATTTTGACATGTTTCTATTCGGGTTTTGATCATAAACTTTCATATTTAATTGAATAACAGAGAAATCAATATTAATTTCTATTTGTTATGACATAAAGTCAATAAAAACAGTGACAGTTTTGGAACTACTTTTTCCCAGTCACTTACAAACCTTATAACACATTTCATTGATCATTTCTATATAAGGAATGTTTACTACAATCTACGTTACTTCTGAAAAACTGTTTGCAAAAATCGGTTATGTTATAAATAGGATCTTGCATTCGTGTTCATGATTATTGGATTTATTAAATCCAATAATCATAAACACTCATGTAAGATCCTCTATACATACACTTGAATGACATCACATGATTGTGGTAAACATACACAAAAAGTGACCTTCTGACGCCGATCGGAATCGTTTGTGGCAATATGACATGTGTTCATGTGACAGCTCATTAGTGTTATGACAATAGCACTATTATGAATATCGTAACATTCATTAGCTGATTATTTATGACAGATTAGATAGCATGGTGTTATTGATACAGATTTAACCCTTTCCTCCATAGATTCTACAGATTCTTCCATGGATACAAAATCATGTGTTCATATGCCATTATAAAATTCTGCTAATAGATATTCATGATGCCATTATTTCTTACATGAATATTTATCAAGTAACGGTTTAACCTCTTACATCATGAATATTAATTAGATATTGTTATAATGGCAAATGGGCACAGGAGATCTATATAGTTCCATAGCACAGAGCAGACTCTGTTCAGATAGCCCTTACAGGACCCATCTGATCTTGATCTACTGTGCTTGCCAAGTTGTCAGAGGAATCTCTATCAGGTAAAGGGTTAAATATTTAAATCTACATCTACTACAACATATTTCTTTGACAGCTCGAGATAGTTTATTGATACTAAACACTTATGATCTTGACCAGATACTGACTTACTCTATGTTTAGTTGTGACTGTTATTATTAATGTTAGATATGTAAATATATTCAGCAAACAGAGCAGACCAGGGGGCAGAAAGCTCATACAGGAGCTGATCTGATCTGAGTCTACTCTGTTTGTGAAGGTGTAAAGAGGCAGGGTTACCAGGTAGTGTGTGTTAACGGTTGGCTGTTATATATTTTACAGGCAGGCCTTGTGCCTACAGATGACATCACTGTTTACTACCGAGCATCGGAGCAGCTGTCAAAAATCATCACCGACTTCTCAGACTTTATCTATGCCACTATCAAACAGCCTCTAGTCCCCTTCCCAGTACCAGAGCAAGCTAATAGAAGAAACTCCCAAAGTGTAACGGTGAGTTGCTGCAGGGTATACAATAATACTATCAAACAGCCTCTAATCCCCTTCCCAGTACTAGAGCAAGCTGATAGAAATTCCCCAAATGTAACTGTGAGTAGTTGCACTGTTTAAATAAATACCTCTTACCTGTGGTAGGGGCTATATAAGAATCACCTTGTCCGTCCGTCAGTCGTTCGTCACTCATGTTTTTTCGGGACATTTTGCTTTTTTCTTGAAAACTATTTTGATAACTCCATCAAACTTAATACATGTTATAAGTGTTATATGGGGACAGTCTTCTCCATGTTTCATAACTCTTGCACAAAATTTGACAGAATTATGCCCCTTTTTAACTTCATATTTTGTCTCTCAATTGGGATATATTTTTGGGACATGCCATTTTCTTGAAACCTGTTTATGATATTGTCTTCAAACTTGGTATACATTATGAGGGTTAAAACTCTAAATCGATTTTTGAGGGAGTTATTCCCCTTAGTTACTTTCCAGAAGCAATTTTCTGTCTGGAGCATAACTTCTCAAGTATTGTAGGCACAACTGTGAAACTTTACATATGGATAGATGGTGATGAGAGGATGTGCAGTCAACAAGGACTGTAACTCTAAATACATTTTTGAGGGATTTATTTCCCTTTGTTACTTTTCATATTAATTAAAGTATTACTTCTACATTTCTTCACCATTGAACCTCTAATTTTGCATATTTATAATGATGTGAAGATGTCAGTGACATCATTGTGATGTGAGTCATTCCTTGATCGGACTTTTAAACAAATTCTTTTCACAAGTGTGGATGAAAGGATTATTGAGTTATTTCCTTTTGTATTGAAGTCATATTGGATCTTTTGACAAGATGGTGGATGGGGGTATCAATCACCTTTAGTGATAGTTCGAGTTGTAACTGGGCCTTCTCTGACTGAGTCAGTTTTCTAGTTAAAGATGTTCAAGTCAATGTCATTCCTATAAATGCATGGCCACAATGTGCTGAACTAGTTGTCCTAAAATGGCTACAGTGAAAATTTAAAACTTTCTCTTCTACCATTTATTATATTTTCAGAAATATTCCATAAGTGACCCGGTACCAAGGTTATTCAGACTGTTGTGATATGTTTAAAATTATGGCTGTCAGGCACGGGACTAGTTTTCCTGATGTGGCTATATTGAAAGTTTTAAAAATCTTCTTCTGAATTTGTTAGCCTCAGTTCAATTTAAATTTGCAGGAATATTCCCTCAGGTAATCTTGACCAAAATTGTTCAAATCACTGTGATTGTCAACAAAAATGGCTGACAGGAGTTGCAATATTTTTCCATGTATGGTTATGGTGATAATTTCAAAAGTCCTCTCCCCTGAAACCACAAAAATATCTCAGCAGATTTCAATATGATTTTGCAATCAGAAGCCCAGATAAGATGCATAAATAAAATGTTTTCAAGAATAGCTCCTTTATTTCTCCACCACATCCTATGATGTTACCACTGTTTAGAATAGCCTCGAAGAGACAGTTATAAAGGCTGATCTAGTGCTTGGGCGACCTCTTGAAACATGTGTTCAAACAAGTTTTGATTTTTCAAAAACCAGAGCAGCTAGGGGCAGGGATAAGTCTCCAAACAGCTATAATGAAATATTTTTTATTTATTCTCCGATACTAGTTGCAGAGTTTAGTATAACATTAACTCAAGTGATATAAATAGGGGTCCAAGGTTATAACACTTCCGAGTCTGGGTCTGAGATCATTCTCAAGTATCTGATTGGTCAGATTCTAAGCAAGCTCAGATTCTGACCAAGAAAAGTAGTTTTTGTCCATGCATATTTATAATATATAGAATATTGAATTTGAAATCATATAGAAAAATAAGCTTTGATTTTATTTTCAGTTTAAGCAGCACACGTTAGAGATGGTAATTGTGATGAGACAGGGAGGATCAGCACCACCAGTGAAGGTGCTAACTACTTTGGCCCCAGCCCCAGTCAAGAATGGTGTAAAGCCAGCATGCAAGTTTGTCAATGTCCAGTTGTGTGGACTGACTGGTCAGGAAGGGCAGTCAGGAGGAACTCAAGCCACAGTCCTGCTGGAGAACCCACAAGGACAACACCTGGCTAACCCTGATACCCTGGCATGTCAGGTAAACATAATCACGAAGTAAATACAGAGTCTGTATTTACTTCGTGACATAATGAATCAATTGTGTTTAGATTATCTTAACATTTATAAAAAGCTTGTTAACCCTTTCCTCCATAAATATTTATGCAAGAAATAATGACATCATGAATATTAATTAGATTAACTTAGCATAAAGCAAACAGAACAGACCCTGATCAAGGTCTACTATGTTTTCAAAGGCATAGAAATGCATATTTATGGAGTAAAGATTAAATTAGAACCTTAATTAAAGAACAGTTGAAAATATTTGAGACTGGTTGCTGTTTAATTTAAGACGACCATTTAAATAGACTTATATTATACAACCACTGACATCTGAATACTAGGTTAATAATTCTTTATTTTCCATTTCTTGTATAATAACATATTGGATGGGTAGTTTCGACCGTGACGGAAAGAGTCTGCCTGGTTAAGCATACGTCAAAGTCAGACTATATTTAGCAAAGCTTTGGCCACCGAAAGGAGGTTACCTAAAGAGACAATTATTAATTATGGTATTACTGGTATATTATTAACTGCTGCAACGAATGCATAATGCAACCCATGTTTGTCTTTCACCACCAGTCATGCATTAGCTATACATACATTAGGAGGGTACGCAGGTGCTTGCACACTAAAAGTAAGGACAAGAACACCCTGCCTCCTAATTGCAACCATGCAACCAAACATATTCTGTATACAACCATCTGACTTAGCAACTGTTTCCTTGATTTCCATTGTGCAACCAAACTTACATACATGTACTGTATTGCAACCATCACATTCAGCAACCAACATAAGGAGGGTATGCGGGTGCATGTACACTTAAAGTAAGGACAAGAACACCCTGCCTCCTAATTGCAACCAAATGTATATATTGTATGCAACCATTATACTTAGAAACCGTTGGGTTGACTTGCATTGTGTGTCTTAAAGATGCTTTGCTATTCCCTCCATCTAGGAAGGCAGACTATGCAGCTATAAATTTTTTGCTATCACCAATTTGCTGTGCAGCTCCTTGAGATGGTTTGTTATTCCCTCTATCAAGAAAAGGCAAATTATTAGTATGGACCTTCATAATAATGGGTTATCTCCCTTCAGCAGGCCAAAGCTTCACTAGAATTTCCCCCACAGAAAATATGAAATATTTTCCCCCAATGCTAGTGACTATGGGATGCCAAAAAGAATTTTAACGTTTTTATGTATACTTTGATTAATGTTGCTTTCAGGTAAAGTCAGTTTTCGGTCTGAGAGGGCGAAAGGTGGACATGTTTACAGACTCAGGTCTGCAGACAGCTTTGTCAGCAACGAAAGACACCAGTAGCCTACACACAAGAACTGTCTATGTTGCTGCTCCAGGGGGGAAAACTACAGCATCATCTGCAGCTTCAGTTACCTCCCCTGTATGCCACTTTGCCAATGTGGAGTTCAAGTCGGTTGAGGGCAAGCAGTGTAAAGGAACACTTCTGCTAGAGAACCCAAGGGGAGATAAGCCTTCAGTAGATCAACTACTGGCCCAGGTAACTTAAACCTTAAATAACCATTTACTCCAAATATATGCCTTTTAGCACCTCTGCAAACAGAGTAGACCCAGATCAGGCATCCCCTGTTACATAGGGAGATGTCTGTTTGCTTTTGGAATAATACGGATCTGATTCTACAGTTTTTACCATGATAAAAACTTCCAATATTTGTCAGTCCATTTTTAAAATTCAGCAAATTAATATTCATACAGTGACTAGATACAGATACTCAAGAATGAAATCAGACTCAACCAAAAATATTTATACCCATGGGCCTGCATTATATACATTTCTCTGTTTCAGGCTGGAATTGTTGTATGTGATAATGGACGTAAAGTAAGACTGTACAGAAAACCTGGCGAGAAGGATGAAGTGACGTCCAGCAGTGTTGAAGATATTCTAGCCTTACATTCAGAGACACTTTTTGCAGTCTGTCATTGATGAGCTATCCTTCTTAGACTGTCAAGAATTATGGAACTTATCTGCAACCCAAGATAATAAAAATATGAAGAAGAATAAAATCTTATTCATATTTGAATATAACAATATATACAGTAAAACCTGCCTTTAGTGACCACATAATAAATAAACATGGAAGTCTATAAGGATATATAGTAGCGTAGTGCAGGATGAAAGTAATGCAGAAAGTTCCTAGAAGAGTTTTCTGCATAACTTTCATCCAGCATTAAGCTAGTAAGCTACCACCTGTCTTAAATCCATAAATATGCCTGATGTTTTTGCAAACAAAGTAGACCCAGATCAGACAGATCCTGCAGGAGCCATCTGATCAGGGTCTGCTTATAAAATAATATAGATATGACTGAAGTTTCTAACATTCCCATTGTTCATTTACCATTATAAAAATGAATCTTATTGATATTCATGACATCATTATTTCTCATGAATTTCATGGAGTAAAGGGTTAAAACCCAGAATTAGTCTTATTAGCTCTTCTGTTTCGAAGAAAAGCCAAGCTATTGTGATCACTCGGTTGTAGGCATTGTTGTCATTAGCGGCGTGCAAAAACTTAAATGTAGATCATTACTCAAAAGTATAAGAGGTATCAACATGAAACTTCATAGGTGGGTAGATCTCATTGAGGAGAAGGCCCCTACATAAGAACCATAACTCTTGATTTCAAAATTTTGGAGTTATGACCATTTATTTTTTTCAAAGTTTTAATATTTAGCTGGACAAGCACCAACTCAGAAGAGCGTTGGTGCAGCACGCGGCTCTTGTTTTATATGATTGCTCTAGGCAGATTTTACTGTATTTGTATTGATAAATTATGATTGAAAAATAGTTTATGAAGCACAGTACTTGCACCTAAATATTTGGTCAGACAATCTTATACATGTAGTTATATTCTACCCATGTTTCGTATAAATCAACATCACAAGTTGTACACATATTCATATCATTAAAATTATGCTTACAGCCCATTTTCCATTTAATAGTTTATATATATTCAGCTAAATATTAATTGTATTTGAATACTACTAGATAACTCGCCGACTTTTTAAGAGACAGAAAAGTTCATCAATTACACGGAAATCAATGGACACATTGGCCCAATCTCTAATGTCGGAACTATATTATGAATATTAATTGGGGCTTCACAACAATAGCTCATGTGGGTCAGTAGAAAGTGTAAATGCACAAAAGAGAGAGCACCTGCTGTGTAATACTTTACCAACATGTATATATCGAATATGTAATTAACACATAATTAATTACACAACAGATTCCGGTGTATGGCAGCTGTGTTTCTGTTGGTTTCCGAGATAATACAAATATTTCTTTACCGTTATGCTTTAGCACAAAGTTAGTTTCAACTCACAATGACTCTTAATTCTGAAGTTATTTGTTTTGCAAAATTGGTAAAATTATGTACAGAGTACATGTACATCCTTAATGGGCAAATAATGCAGACCCAAATCAAACTGCACCGGATAAACAGTTGATGAGGTTCTTCGCTATTTGTTACTCTGTTTGATTCATATACAGTAAAAACTCGATACTGCGAAATTTTGGTTATGAAGACTTTATGTCTTTGTAGGCAGGTGGCTGCTTAATGCAGGATGAAAGTCATGCAGAAAGCTCCTCTAGGAGCCCTGCATTTAAGCTGCCACCTGTGTTAAAGATAAATAATGGTACGTTTTTGAGTGTTCATAGTATTGAGTTTTTACTGTATAATTATCAAACATGCTGATGGAATGACTTTTTCAGCTTTACTAAGCAATGTATAGGGGAATTGGATGTCCAAGTATTTAGGGTTAATACGGTGATATGAATAGAATAGATAACCTTCCAAGTCTGTCAAGAGTCATGGAATGTGTGTGCATTTATCTTGATTAAAATTATGATTGAAAAGGTGCTTTTATTTTTTTCAGGATCAGAAATACTATAGTTGTATATGCATTTATCTTGATTGAAATTATGATTGAAAATGTCAGAATCAGAAGCACTATAATTGATGAGCTCAAGCATTATAGAAGTTGAATGTAATTATGTATACAGTAGAACCTGTCTTAAGCGACCATCAAAAAGAACTCTAATTAAGGGTCCTTAAGGCAGTTGGTAGCTTAAAGCAGGTCAAAAGTAATGCAGAAAGCTCTTATAGGAGCTTTCTGCATTACATTTGCCCTGCTAATTAAGCAACCACCTGCTTTTTGAGACTTTTATATTAAATAAACGAATGGCTGCTTAAGACAGGTTCTACTGTACCATTGATGAACTATGATTGAAAATGTGCTAAAATTTTAATCAGAGGAAATTTCCTAACCCTTTACTTTTAACCCATTCCCTCATATTGACGACTTTTGACGACTCTGTAAAGTCACTTTGTGAAATCATTGTGATAAATAGAGCATTTGCTCCTATAGGAGCAAATGCTCTATTTATCACAATGGTTTCAAAGTACAAAATTCTGAAACTTAGCTGATGCTCCTTTTTAGTAGATTTATTCAAAAAGGTTGTATGTAAAATTAGCCTATGAGGGAATGGATTAAGAAATAATGACATCCTGAAGTTCATACTTGAACGTTTATGTCGAGTCATGGAATGTGTGTGCATTTATCTTGATTAAAATTATGATTGAAAAGGTGCTTTTATTTTTTTCAGAATCAGAAATACTATAGTTGTATATGCATTTATCTTGATTGAAATTATGATTGAAAATGTCAGAATCGGAAGCACTATAATTGATGAGCTCAAGCATTATAGAAGTTGAATGTAATTATGTATACAGTAGAACCGGTCTTAAGCGACCATCAAAAAGAGCTCTAATTAAGGGTCCTTAAGGCAGTTGGTAGCTTAATGCAGGTCAAAAGTAATGCAGAAAGCTCCTGTAGGAGCTTTCTGCATTACTTTTGCCCTGCATTAAGCAACCACCTGCTTTTTATAAGTCAGGTTCTACTGTACCATTGATGAATTATGATTGAAAATGTGCTAAAATTTTAACCAGAGGAAATTTCCTAACCCTTTACTTTTAACCCATTCCCTCATATTGACGACTTTTGACGACTCTGTAAAGTCACTTTGTGAAATCATTGTGATAAATAGAGCATTTGCTCCTATAGGAGCAAATGCTCTATTTATCACAATGGTTTCAAAGTACAAAATTCTGAAACTTAGCTGATGCTCCTTTTTAGTAGATTTATTCAAAAAGGTTGTATGTAAAATTAGTCTATGAGGGAATGGATTAAGAAATAATGACATCCTGAAGTTCATACTTGAACGTTTAAAATGGCATGTTAACCCAATACTCCATTAATATTCATGAAAGAAACAATGGCATCATGAATATTAATTAGGTTAATTTCATGAATACAAGAATATTTGAATAGTTGAAAAAGTCTTACAATCGTCTGAATTGGATGTAGCAACAGCAAACAAAACACAGTCTGCTGATTAAATCATATGCTTATTCAGCAAATAATCTTTATCTACACAATTTCCAAATGTTAAATGTAAAACCTTAGTGTTTGCTTATGAAATAATAATGTATTTCTAAACTTTGCCCCATGGTCAAAAATTTCCTTATTCAAAATGTCACTATTGAAATTGGCTGATTAATATTCATGGTCATAATTTAGATGAATATTCGTTAGGTAAAGGGTTAAACTTAAAGATGAAGTCCCTACAATGAACGCGTATTTTCAATAGTATCATAAAACTTGGTACATTGTATTTGTTATTCTCAATCATACTATGAAGAATGTCAATTTGAACTTATATTAAAAAATGCCCCTGTGATACAAAATAAATCGATTTCATCAATACATATAATTTTTGTTCTACAACAAATTATTATCAGTCTTTTCCATTCAAATTCTCCGCGTTCTGCCGATGATCACCAGATCTCTCAATTGTTAATTACGAAACAGGTTTTCTCAGAAGTGGCCAGAGAGGTGCCTATAGCGCGAGCAGATATGAAACTAAAACCCAACCTGAATAAAACTGAAACATAGGGGGATAAAATCAGGATCATCGATATCAAACATGGATGTTTGTCATTTTCAACATTTATTGGATAGGTTTTCTTGTGATATACTACTTTACTGCATATAAACAATGAGTTTTGTATATTTTAGGTATTGACACGCGTCGATTGTAGGGACTTCCCCTTTAAGAGTTATATAGCATACAGGAATTGTTTGGTTATTGTCTGCCTCAAATCTAGCATCAGATATATTTTAATAGATATAATCAGAGTGTTAACCCTTTCCTTGTTTAATATTCATGCATGGAATAATGACATCATTAATATACATTAGTTGAATTCTTACGATGACATAGGTACACAGGATGTTTTGCCTCAGGCAGAAACTAGAATCGGACCTATATTATACCATTAGCAAACAGAGCAGACCTTGATCAGATGGCTCCTTTAGGAGCCGTCTGATCTGGGTCTAGTCTATTTGTAAATGTGTGAAAAGGGGTTTATATGAAGGTAAGGGATAAATTGTGGATCTAGACTGCAATTTGCAAAATATATGTAGGTTGTATGAGCTGTATAAGCATAAATTGTAGAATGATCAGATAATCATGTTTGAATATTGCTTGCATTTTGGGAAAACAGCTCTCTGACAAACAGTGCAGAACCAGATCATCTGCTACATCTTCTTTGTTTGCAAAGGTGTCTCTGTCAGGTAAAGAGTTAATACTTTCCTCCATAAATATGCCTCTGTAAAAGTCACTTTATGAAACCATTGGGATAAATAGAGCATTTGCTCCTATAGGAGCAAATGCTCTCTTTATCACAATGGTTTCAAACTACAAAATTCTAAAATTTTACTTTTCTCTAGTTAATGCTTCTTTTGGGTAGAGTCTTTTAAAGAGGTTGGGTCTAAAAATAGCCTATGGAGGAAAGGGTTAATACTTTCCCACATATAGAGACTTTCTCAAATCTGTACAAATGGAGTAAGTTGAGATCAGACAGCTTCTGTTGGAGGAGTCTGATCAGGGTCGGCTCTGTTTGCTTATGAAATTAATAGATCTGACTACAGTTTCTACCAATACCAAACAAAATCCTGTGTACATATGCAATTATAAATATTTAAAAAATAACTAATAAACGTCCATGATGTCATTATTTCTTACATGAATATACAGTAGGGAAAGGCTTAAATAGAGAAGACCAAGATGAGTTCAGATGACACTTTTTTTTTTTTTTCTGTTTTGTTTGGTGGCAGATGTTTGCAAGTGGCCTAGTGACCCTTTTCCCATAATGGTTTCGTTACTTGTCTTTAGGGATTTTCATGATTTGTTTGTTCTGACTTTTGTGAAACTCTTATTACTTTGAACAGAATATTCTTCATCTAGCTTTCATAAGAAAGTTTAGCCTTATAACAGATGACATCATATAACAATCTAATCCGATTGTATAATCCTATGTGAAATATGAATTGGGCTAAGCCAAACAGAAGCCAGCTATACAGAGGTGTTAAAAATAACAATTAAACATTGGGGAAAAAACAACATATGTCTCTGACTCTCTTCATATTTCCATGTTGGTTATGATGTGTACATTGATAATTTGGTGTTAACCCTTTCCTTTTAAATATTCATGAAAAAATAATGACCTCATGAATAATTTTATCAGCTGAAATTTTAAAATGTAAATTTGTTTTGACAAAAACTGTACTATAAGATCAATATCATGTCTTAAGCTAACAGAGAAGATCCTTTTCAGACAATTTGTACTGGAGCTGTCTGATATGTATATATGAGGGAAAGGGCTAACTTAATAATTCTACATTTTATTCTCCTTTATGTCATCTTAATTGCCCTACCCACTTAAAACATCCTCATTTCCCCAAATCTTGTGAAATTCAGGTAATCCTTAATTCTATAATTATATGGCCTCTGGACTGAATCTGCCATCATTATAGTTATATCATTTGTTTCAATGCTAGGCTGAGTCATACCCTATTCAAAGTGGAATGGCCCATCACAACCTCCAACACAGTGATCTCTCTTAATCGCTATGCTGAAGTGACCGCACAAAGTGACAAGGGAGATCACTGTGAGGAGTTTGGGCCCATCAGTGTCCTTTCAGCCTGAATGGAATGAAATTAACAAGAGCATTTTTAATGACATACTGTGCAGACCTTGATTAGAAGACTGTTGGAGTACTTTGATCTAGGTCTACGCGTTTTGCAAATGCTAGTACAGTTAAACTTATCTAAACCAGAATTATAGTAGAGAAGAATTTAGATACTTTTAGACATGTGGCTACTTAAATGCTCCTCTACAGCTCCTAAAGGAGCTTTCTGCATGACTTTACCCTGCATTAAGCTGCTACCTGTCTCCAAGATCGATAATTATGCTAAATGTAATGTCCAGTTTTGAGGGGTTTTACTGTACACTCTTTTCCTGCATTCAAATGGTTAATAATGATATCTACAAATGTAGAACTCATTATCTACTGGAATATGTGTGCTATACACTGGAATTGTGAAAGAACTAGAAAACATCTCTGTACAAATGTACCGACCGCATGGCTCAGTGGTAGGTCGTGGGTTCGATCCCCGGCCGCGACAGACCAAAAGTCATTAAAAGTTGGTACTAGTAGCTCCCTTGTCTGCGCTCGACATTAAAAGGTGTAGTTCTAGGACTGGTCGGCCCGGTGTCAGGATAATGTGACTGGGTGGGATGCCCTTGCCATGTGCCCGTGGCAGGGGTATTTCAGTGAGGCAGCACTATAACTTGTCTCATGCGGGTGCCGTCTGCAAATAACTGAAATACTGTTGGTCAGACGTTAAACCCAACTCACTCACTGTACAAATGTAGAACTCATCATCTACTGGAGTATGTGTACTATACACTGGACTTGTGAAGAAACTAGAAAACATATCTGTACAAATGCAGAGCTCATCATCTTCTGGTGTATCTGTGCTACACACTGGACCTGTGAAGAAACTAGAAAATATATTCAATGGCCCTATGTCACCTATTTTAGCGAAGTATGGACATTGACAAAATGTTCCAGTTTATTGTCATGGAGTAACAGAGTAGACTCAGATCAGACTATTCTTGCTGGAGCCTTTTGATCAGGAGCTTGCTCTGTTAACTTTTATGTTACCGATGTGATAGTATATAAGAATTACTATGCTAGTAGTTTGGAAGTTCAGCTGTATTTTGGTGAGTTAGAAAAGTTGTTAAATGCGAGCCTTGGCGAGCATTTAACTACTTTTCGGACGAGCCAAAATACAGCTGAACTTCCAAACTACTAGCATAGTAATTCTTTTATCATGCAACTCCAAGAAAAAAGGAGAAAATGAATAAAAAGAAAGATTGCTAAAGCGGTTTCGTCACCTGAATGAAAATACATGCAAGTACGTATTACGTGACGTCATGTTGGCATGCAGTGACGTCATCGACTTTTACAACATAAACAAACTTGATTTAATCCTTTTATATGGACAAATAGTTGAGACAAAGGTGAGCAAATATGTGAATTTGATGTTTATGTTTAATAATGCCTTTTTCCTCCTTCTGTTTTCCTTCTATTGGCTGAACAAAACTTGTATTCCAGTGGGGTCAGTACACATGCACTATACCTCACAAAATACAGCGTCGACGTGGAAAATATTATGCTAGTAGGAAGTGACTGTATTTCGTGACGTTGCATGATAAACAGTTTATCATGGCAATACATATCCTTCATGGTATCTTGGCACAATAATTAAATTAATATTCATAATAACTGAAGTCTTGCATGAATGTTCATTAAGTAAAGGGTTAACAATTGACGCACATGGTTATTTTTGCAGACTGAAGGCTGATAGGGTCAACAGTTGTGACACATATAGGTTACCTAATGTTTGAAGAGGTTGATATTGATATACAGTAGAATCTTTCTAAAGTGACCACATAATTTATTAACATAGGAGTCTTTAAAAGCAGGTGATTGCATAATGCAAGGCAAAAGTTATGCAGAAAGCTCCGATAGGGAGCTCCGATAGGGAGCTTTCTGCATTACTTTGCCTTGCATTATGCTACTACATGTACCTGTTTTAAAATCCAGGATTTGACTTGGATGGTCGTATTAGAGAGACTTTACTATATATCATATCTGTGACGTGTAAATTTTAATTGTGATAAACTGTTTACCAACGGTGATAACCTCTGATACCTCTGATAAGTCGACAGTGTCTACAGGTCATACACTTTGAACTCATCCAGCCTGTTGTCCATCAACAAACTGATGTACACTGAGATTTACAATCTGCATGAATCCAGGTCAAATGGCTTTTAACCCATTCCCTCATATTGATGACTCTGTAAAAGTCACTTTGTGAAACCATTGTGATAAATAGAACATTTGCTACTATAGGAGCAAATGCTCTATTTATCACAATGGTTTCAAACTACAAAATTCTAAAAAAATCCTTTTCTCTAGTTAATGCTCCTTTTTGGTAGATTTATTCAAAGAGGTTGTGTCAAAAAATAGCCTATGAGGTAATGGGTTAATGCAATATCCAATCTGGATTAAACCTACAAAGAATCTGAAATTTTCAGTTATTCAGCATACAACAACTTGTATATATATATATATATTATTTTTGCCCTGTCTGTCTGTTGGTTGGTTTGGCCCCAACTTTAACATCGGCGATAATTTTGTAGCCATTGCACATACATACTTCCAACTTAGCATGCATGTGCAACTTATGGAGGCGAACATTTTTAGGGGTGACTTATTATGGTCAAGGTCATATATCAAGGTCAAATTACGGGTCAAATTTATATTGGTGATAATCGGCAAACAGAGCAAACCCCAATCTGTGATTACGGTTGCAAATAGTCTAGATCCAAATGAGGCATCAAGTAATATAGTGTCTCATCAGGATTCAAATTAATTAATCATTATTTGTCTTTTTAAAACAAACAGGTGGGTATTCACAGATGAACATGGCAATACTTGGTAGCGAAAGAGTTAAAATGACATGACTATACAATATCTGTTATATCATTTTACCTGATCAAGACACTCCTGTGGGAGCTGTTTGCTTATGAAATAGTATAGATCTGATTCTAAGGATTCTGCTATGGCCAAACAATGTTATGTTACGATGTCATTATCAAAGTTCATCTAATTAATTAATACTCTTCCATGATTATTTCATTAGGTAAAGAATCAACCCTTACTACCCTTACCTACGCCCCTCCTTTGCCTTTGTAGTGTAGACCCATATCAACTCCTGTAGCAGCTGTCTGATCCGGGTCTGCTCTGTTTGCTTACAATATAATATAGATCTGATTCTACAATTTCTGCCTTTGTCATATTTTCATACATTCCTGTGCCACTATAAAAATTAATCTAATTAATATTCATGGTGTCATTATTTATTACATGAATATTCATTGAGTAAAGGGTTAAAGAAGTCATGAGATGCTTTTTTACTCTGTGTCCCTTCTGGATATGAACTAACAGAAATTGGAGTCACAAATTGTCAAATGCAGGCAAAATGTTAAAATTCAATACAAATTGATGATATAACCCTTTACAGTAAAACCTCTCTATAACGACCACTAAATTGTGTTAATTATTTGGTATTAAGAGCAGGTGGCCGCTTAAAGCAAAGTGAAAGTAAAACAACGCTCCTATAGGAGCGTTCTGGTTTACTTTCACCTTGCTTTAATCAGCCACCTGCCTTTAACACAAAATACTTGATGTAATTTAGTGGCCGTTATAGGGAGGTTTTACTGTATTTCATATTATGTACTCCTTTGCAAATGGAGTAGAGACAGATCAGACGGCTCTTACAAGAGCCGTTTGATCATGGTATGCTCCATTTGCACATATAATTATAAGATTCAAGATTCAAAAACACTATAATATTTAAAAAAAACAAAAAACTTTACATGTTTCATATTACACAATAATTATACAATTGTATAAGTAATTGTATATGTGACAGCAATCCATATCTAAATCTTATAAACAAAATATGTGTACTTGAAAATACAATGTATAAAGAACTTAGTATAACAACTTAGTATATATAGATCTGATTCTACAGTTTCTGTCATAGCCATTTTTTCTGTGTTCATAATTATGCAATTACACAAATAAAAGGACCTAATTGATATTCATGATGCGACTTTTTCTGACGTAAATAGTCCCGGAGTAAATTAATAATGGGTCAAATTTCAGTTGTATAATGGGTAACTATGTTATCAGGTCATTGTTTATCTGTTTATAGGCATACATTAACATATAGATAATTTTTGTCTGAATCACTCAGTAAAGCACTCAATAACCATACTTATTCCTTAACCCTTTCCTTCATATGAATATGATTTCACACATTTGCAAACAGAGTAGAACCAGATCAGATTGCTCCTCTAAGAGCCATCTGACCAGGGTCTGCTCTGTTTGTTGGTTGAATTTGAAAGATCCGTTTCTTTAGTTTCTAAAATTGATATAATGTTCCACCTTCAATATTTCATTATAACTATTTTGTCCAATATTCAGTAGGTATTGAAATTAGGAATAAATATAGAACAAGGAAAGGGTTAACTCTGTACTAAGTATATCTTGAAAAAAGCTTGAATGAGACTCAGTGTCTCATCAGGATCCAAGCTATTTGACACTCTGTCAATAGTTTTTTTTTTAAAAAAAACTTCATACTTTAACAGAGTTTTAGCAGATGTTATATGGGGGGGGGGGGTCTTAATTTTTATGTTGCCTGCCAAGCATGGCAGACATATAGGGATCACGTTCGTCATCGGCGGCGGCGGGCGTCACACTTTTTGTTCGGCCTGTATCTCTTACTCTACTGATACCATTGAATTCAAACTTCACACATAGAACATGTTTGCTGAGAGGAAGTGTCATGCACAAGGTCCATAACTCTAGCTTCAGTATTTTTGGAGTTATTCCCCTTTTTTCATTTTTTTGTCCGGCCAATAAGTCCTGTTCTACTGATGCCATTGAATTCAAACTTCACAATAAGTCCTGATTATTGTATTTGGTCGTTTGTTGTTTTGTTTTTGTTTTTTTGTTTGTTATGGGGGTTGTTTTGTTTTGTTTGTTTGGGTTTGTTTGTTTTTATACCCCCCTTTTGAAAAAATGGGGTTTTGAAAAAATGGGGGTATATTGCTTTGCACATGTCGGTCGGTCGGTCGGTCGGTCGGTAGATCGATGGTTTCCGAACGATAACTAATAAACACCTTGGCCTAGAATCTTCAAACTTGCTGTGGTGGTTGATCATGACAAGTAGATGACCCCTATTGTTTTTGAGGTCACTAGGTCAAAGGTCAAGGTCACCATGACCTAAAATGGTGAAATAGTTTCCGATCAATAACTGCTCAAGGGTTTGGCTTGGGATCTTCAAACTTGCTGTGGTGGTTGGTCATGACCACTAGATGACCCCTATTGATTTTGAGGTCACTAGGTCAAAGGTCAAGGTCACCATGACCTTAACTGGTAAAATGGTTTCTGATCAATAACTGCTCAAGGGTTTGGCTTAGGATCTTCAAATTTGCTTAGATGGTTGGTCATAACAACTAGACGAGTGTGATTGTTTTTTAGGTCACTAGGTCAAAGGTCAAGGTCACCATGACCTTAACTGGTGAAATGGTTAGCGATCAATAACTGCTCTAGGGTTTGGCTTAGGATCTTCAAATTTGCTGTGGTGGTTGGTAATGACCACTAGATGACCCCTATTGATTTTTAGGTCACTAGGTCAAAGGTCAAGGTCAGCATGCTCTTAACTGGTTAAATGATTTCCGATCAATAACTGCTCAAGGGTTTGGCTTAGAATCTTCAAACTTGCTGTGGTAGTTGGTCATGACCACTGGATGACCCCTATTGTTTTTGAGGTCACAAGGTCAAATGTAAAGGTCACCATGACCTAAACTTGTAAAATGGTTTCTGATCAATAACTGCTCATGGGTTTGGCTTAGGATCTTCAAATTTGCTTAGGTGGTTGGTCATGACAACTAGATGAGCCCTGTTATATTTAGGTCACTAGGTCAAAGGTCAAGGTCACCATGACCTTAACTGGTGAAATGGTTTCCAATCGATAACTGCTCAAGGGTTTGGCTTAGGATCTTGCTGTGGTGGTTGGTCATGACAACTAGATGACCCCTATTGATTTTGAGGTCACTAGGTCAAAGGTCAAGGTCATCATGACTAACTGGTGAAATGGTTTCCAATTAATAACTGCTCAATAGTTTGGTTCGGGATCTTCAAACTTGCTGTGGTAGTTGGTCCTGACCACTAGATGACCCCTATAGTTGTTGAGGTCGCTAGGTCAAAGGTCAAGGTCACCATGACCTTAACTTATGAAATGTTTTCAGATCAATAAATGATCAGTGGTTTGGCTTAGGATCTTCAAAGTTGCTGTGGTGATTAGTCATGACCACTGGATGACCTCTATAGTTGAGGTCACTAGATCAAAGGTCAGGGGGTCTGGGGGGTATACATGTTTTACAAACATCTCTTGTTTTTGTTTGTTTTTGTTTTTTTGTGGGTTTTTTTTGTTTGTTTTTTTGGGTTTTTTTGTTGTTGTTTTTTTTTTGGAGGGGGGGTTGGGGGGGGGGGTCAATTGAAGTAGTGTAATCCCACAGTTGCCATTGAAAGTGAGAAAAGGTTATGGTTAGCCCTTTTAATGACTTCATGAATATTTAAGAGCGATTTTTTATAATGGAATATGAAAACAGATTGCTTTGCTTTTAGCAGAACCATTACAGCTACTCCTTACAGGAACTGTCTAATCTGGGTCAATTGAAAAGTCGTCTCAGTGTAATGGGTCACCATGACAACCAGTACAGCCCCAGATCAGACACGGCGTCTGGCACTTCGATATCACTGTTTGTCTCATCCTCTAGTTCTATGGCTGGCGTTATTCCTTTGAAATTCTCATATTTTCATCTGAAATACCGAAATGTTTTAACAAAATTAAACTGCAGACGATAATTTGAAATTTGTGGAAGGAGCTATATACTAATTCTTGCCATGGTATAACTATATACAGGTCCACCATGCATATTAACGGCCACAGCAGTCTACAGAACAGAACAGAACTTTATTTCACCCAGGTATAGAACATAGGCATGGGGTTATGTCAATAACTATACAGTAGGTACAATCCATTCATGCATCTAAAATTTAGATCTTTTCCCAAGAGACCAGCCTTTCGTAAACTAAAAAAACAAACACTAAAAGTCTTGTTTTATTATTTCTTCCACCGGCGCTTCATATCCATTTGCCGCAGATTGTTCGTCCAAATCACATATATCACTGTAACTCAAAATAGATGATACAGGAGATCTCGCCTGAGTGTTTACTTTTCACCACGGTGTTTATGCAATAGACAATGACATCATGAGTATTTACTAGCTGTTTTCAATAGTGAATAGACGATGTTTTAGCTATGGCAAAACTGTAGATTTAAATCATATCTATATAATTCCATAAACAAACAGAGCAGACCCTGATCAGACAGCTCATGGAGTATCAATTCCGTTGTACATGCAGGCATGATAATGCGTTTCTATCAGATGTGGGGTTTAAGAACTTGGCGAGCCATATAGATCTATTGTTGTTATTCTTAACCCTTTACCTCATCATACATGAATATTAATGCGAATAGAGACATACTACATCGTAACATGTATGTATCTAAATGTCTCAAATGCGAAAAATAATGACATCGTGAATATTAGTCGGATACAAGGATGTATGACTATGAATAATTAAAGGATTTTAGCCAAGGCAGAAAGTGTAGAACTCCGTTAGCAAACAGGGCTGTACCAGGCCTGGTCAAACGGCTCCTAGATTTTTATAATTGTAGTGTGCATGGGTACAATATTTTCTCAAATCAAAAAGCCCCATATCCCGTGTTTATATTAAATATAATCCTGTTGGGTAAGCTTAATCTAAAAGAAGCCACTAAAGCTAAAGGAGTGTTAGGTCACATGTTCAGCACGTGTCCTGGGCCTAAGTACATGTACATACATAACCTATTTGCGATCGATAAAAGGAACACTAACACAACACGTGACCTGACGACCTATAAATATCTCACCCCAATTACCAATGCGAGCATTCGGAACACTTTGATCATTTGTCTTGCTGCGTCAGTGAACGTACGGACAAATTGTCGCGACTAACAGCGTAAATATTGTTGTATTACATTTGTAACAAAGTTAAGTAAGTAAAGAAAATGTCTCTCTCAAGACCAAGACAGAATTTCCACCAGGAAAGTGAGGCGGGAATCAACAAACAGATCAACATGGAGTTGTATGCCAGCTATGTGTACATGTCGATGGTAAGTTGATTTTTTTATTGTTAAATTGCCAACTGGTCATGGTGTTATGCTCTTGTTAATATTTGCATTCACGATTAAAATGCATTGCTTAATTTCCGAATGTCCAATTGTTTGTTTATCGAAGAACATGTAGATCTACATTGGCAGCTATTATAGATTTAGCTTTCCTTTATTGATTTCACGGGTTTGACCATCTGTGCGGACAAACAGGTTTACATGTCATAAGTATGAGGATAATGGTCAGTTCATGTCATATCCGGATACAGTGACAATTTGCAGATGGAGTGCTGAAGTTGAATAAATACACGAACAATCAACGAATGTTTTCCCTAACAGTGTTTGAATCAATAGAACGACCTTTACATAACTACTTGAAGGTGACGGTCAGCAAGCAAATATTAATTATGTATTTGGTAAAGAAATTAGCCCTTGTTCACACCATTGCAAACAGTAGACCCAGATCAGTCTGCTCCTTAGGACCTGCCTGTTCAGGATGTGGTGTGTTTATGAAATAATATTGATCTGATTCTACAGTTTCTGCCATTGCCAAATATCCTGTGTTCATGAATATACCTTGGAAGATACCTTGGAAGATGGTTGTTGGGCTCGAAGATAGGGAATGATTCCCTTTTTAGCCCCTCGTCTTTCTGTAATGGTTCTGTTACAGTCTTCTTTAGAATCTCATAACTTGTATAGCTGCCATTTAAATACTTTTAACGGTTTTAAGTCACTTTTAATTTTATGTATATAATTTATTTGTACACATACGTGTAGTTATGCCATTAATAAAAAAAAATCCAGCTTAAATAATTCATGTCATTATTTCTTACATGAATATTTATCTGGTAACGGGTAAACTAGCATTTGTAAACAGTGTAGACCAAGATCCCTCAAATCGGACACATCATTATTTATCATTAACCAATTTCTACATGAATTAATAGTCATGTAAGAAATCATGAAAATTAGATTTAAATTGTATATAATAAGTACATTTGTATATGAACATAGGAAATGTTGGCAATGGCACGAATTGTAGAATCAGATCTATCATCTGTATTAATTCATAAGCAAACAGCAGACCTTGATCAGACTGATCTGGATCTACTCTGTTTTCAAGGAATTTATATGAAGTAAAGGGTTAAAAGAAATCAAATTCTACATGTCTTTAAGTTGAACGTTTAACCCTTTCCTCCATAAATATGCCTTTCTACGCCTCTGTAATAGTCACTTTGAAACCGTAGGAGCAGATGCTCTATTTATTACTATGGTTTCAATACTACGCAATTCTAAACTTGTCCTTTTCTCTTCTAAATGCTCCTTTTCGGTAGATTTATTCAAAGAGGTTGGGTCTAAAAATAGCGTTATGGGTTAAAGAAGGTGTACCTAAATGCAGGGCAAAATAATGCAGAAAGGTCCCAAAGGGGCTTTCTGTATCACTTTTGCTCTTCATAATTCATTAACAATTTATTTCATGAATATGCATGTCAGTCTCCACCCATTACGAATATTAATTAAATTACTTCCATTAAGTTCCTATATAATCTTTTTTTCTAACACTTCTTTAGCTCAAAATAGGGAGAAGAGAGCAGGTTGAGGGAGATAGCGACCCACCCACCCTAATAGTCCTCTTTTTAAGCCCTGCTCTTATTTTTAATGTGATTTAAGTGTGTTACAGCTAATTTTTATTTTTACAGGCCTATTTCTTTGACCGGGATGATATTGCTTTGCCTGGGTTTGGCAACTTCTTCAAGAAATCCTCAGATGAAGAGCGTGAACATGCAGAGAAGCTTATGAAATACCAGAACAAGAGAGGAGGCCGTGTTGTCTTGCAACCCATCCAGGTATGTTTATTTTAATATAGCAGACTGAGCAAATTGTCATACATTATCTGCTTCACTAAATGTAAAAGAAGATTAACATCTTTTAGCCCATTCCCACATATTTAAGAGGCCTTTAGCCATCTGAGTGCTGAATATTTCAAGTAGAATGCCCATCAGTGTTTAACCCTTTCCCTGTTCTATATTAATTCAAAATCACAATACATACCTGATATTCATGGGCAAAATAGTTATAATGAAATGGATGATGAAACATTTTAGAAACTAAAGAAACAAATCTATCAAATTCCATCAGCAAACGGTAGACCCTGATCAGACGGCTCCAACAGGTTACAGGTTTGAAAATGCATGAAGGAAAGGGTTATCTGTAGAGTGCGGTATGAAAAGGCCTAACCCTTTCCTTCATATTAATGTGTTTTATGCATTTGCAAACAGAGTAGACCCAGATCAGACAGCTCCTATAAGAGCTGTCTGATCAGGGTCTGCTCTGTTTGCCTTTGGTTTAATATAGATCTGATTCTACAGTTTCTGCCTTGTGTATTATATTATATATAAGCCATTATAAAAATCCATCTATTAAATATTCGAGATGTCATTATTTCTAACACGAATATTGAACAGGGAAAGAGCGGCTGTAGACTGATGCTTATTTTGAAATGACAAACCGGTCAAGTCTCAGGAACTACACTTAACAAATATATGCCATTTCCTGCATTCATTGGGGTCAGAACAAGAGGTTATTGTATGAACGACGTTATAGATAGTGATACATGGAGTATTCAGACTAGTAGACCCAGATCAAGCATGTGGCATATGTCCAGGGTCTATGTTGTTACAACTGCAATGAACATTCTTTCAGATGTGTTGCAACTATTATAGACCCTGATCAAAAACTGAATGACTGACTGATTTGTGATGAATATTCATGTGGGAAATAATGGCATATTTTTATACTACACGAGTACAGAAATTTCTGGTTATGGAAGAAACTGTAGAATCCCATCTTTATCATTTCATAAGCATACAGAGCAGACCTGATCAGGCAGCCCCTATTGATTTGGATCTTGGATGCAAAGGAATGATTATCTACAGAGCTCCAGATAAGATGCGTAAATTACAATATTTTCAGGTATAACTTCTTTATTTCTCCAGCAAACCCTATGTTGTGACCACTCTTTAGAATTGTCTCAAAGAGACGATTCTAAAGAGTGGTCACAACATAGGGTTTGCTGGAGAAATGGCGATTTTAGTATTTGAGTACACACCGTTATCTGTAGCCCTGTTATCTATGTAGTAAAGGGTTAAATATTGCAGTACTGGTAAGTCTGGTCTAAGTATGCAAAGTGCCCTTTTTAACCCTGTGATTATGTGGTATTATTGATCTTGTTAATTTCCTGCCAACATCTTATTTGTGTATAGAAACCAGAGCGTGATGAGTGGGGTACTGGTCTCGAAGCCATGGAAACAGCATTGTCACTGGAGAAGACAGTCAACCAAGCTCTACTTGACCTCCACAAGATCGCCGACAGCCACGGAGATGCCCAGGTAAGTGCTACATAATTTCTTAGTACTGTACTTAGTACGGTACTTGCTTTAAGTGGCCATCAAAAAGAGGTCTAATTATGGGTCTGTAAGGCAGGTGGTAGCTTAATGCAGGTCAACAGTAATGCAGAAAGCTCTTATAGGAGTTTCTACTGTATTACACTAACAAAACTGCTGTAACTATATTATCTAACCTTCATGGGAGAGCTAAACATGTCAGAACAATTCAAACCAGTCGCTGAGACTGTGCATAAGTCTCATAAAGGACTTGAGATTCTTCTTGTTTGGTTTAAAATATGGATTCTATTTACTGGAAATATGTGAATAGTCGAATACTTACTATATCCTTGCTCCACCCAATTGTAAAGCGGAAGTGCATATACTGGAGTCAGAGCAGATAAAACAAATAAACAAAGCAGACTCTGATCAGACGGTTCCTATGGGAGCTGTCTGATTTGGGTAGAAAGTCGTATTTACGGAAAAAATGGTTAATACCTTTGAATATGGAGTTTCAGGTGACTTTATTGTAACTTCATTGTGACTGAGTTAAACTTGACACCTCACACAGATTCAGACTACATATATTTGAATGGGTTATCATTGTAATACTGATAATATACAGAGTTATATGCAGTGTCGATATTTGTTCCTCAATTAAACCTTTGCTTCATATAAACATGTTTTCACACATTTGCAAACAGAGTAGACCCAGATTAGACGGCTCCTATAGGAGCCGTCGGACCAGGGTCTACTCTGTTTGCTAGTGGAATTTGATTAATCTGTTTCTTTACTTTCTAAAATGGCTACAATGTTGCACCTTTCACATGCCATTAGAACTATTTTGCCCATTAATATTCAGTAGGTATTGAAATTTGGAATACACATAGAACATGGAAATGGTTAAACATCATGTTTTAGTCACACAGGAGATATATTTAGAATCAATAGTCACCCCTAATTTAGATAAATTTGAGTCATTAGATACATTTTAGCCAAGTACATAGTGCCATAGTTTAGAATATATGAAAGGGTCTATTTTATTTTC
This sequence comes from Azorinus chamasolen, assembly GCA_963576725.1. NCBI lineage: Eukaryota > Metazoa > Mollusca > Bivalvia > Cardiida > Solecurtidae > Azorinus > Azorinus chamasolen. The sequence continues at coordinate 6,629,884 of OY755244.1, forward strand.
AGATGTGTGACTTCATTGAGGGAGAGTATTTAGAGGAGCAGGTGAATGCAATAAAGGAGATTAGCGACCACATTACCAACCTCAAACGTGTCGGCACCGGTCTCGGAGAATGGCACTTTGACAAGACCTTACAAGGATGAACAAATAATTCCCTAGTTAATAAACAAACATTTTAGTTCTATTTGTTTACAGCATATTTGGTGAATTTTTAACAATTTGAAAACTAAGTTACATTAATAAAAATCAAAACATTCTAAAATGTTGTTTGTTGTATTCTAAAGAACATGGAGTTATTTCACCTTTTCTGTGAAGACATTTGCCCTTTTCTTGATGAATATTCTTGCAAGATTCTACCCATTATGAATATTCTTTTCTGAAAAAAAAATTACAAAAGAAAGAAATTTGCAGTGGCCAACAATACAGAAGGAATCTGTTACATAATAACAAAGGGAACAGACTCTGATCAGACGAGTACCTACCGAAGCTGTTTTATCTGGGTCTATTCTGTTTGTGAAGCAGTAAAGAGTTAATCAAGTATCAAATAAAGAGTTAATCTTTAAATATAATGATAATATTGATAATGACATCATGAATATGTACTAGCTGAATTTTTATAATTGTGTCAACAGAAGACCCTTTGGTCACAGCAATAACTGTAGAATCAGATTTATATTATTTGATATAAGCAAACAGAGCTGACAGCTCCTGTTGGTCTACTCTGTTTGCAAAGGGGTGAAAAGGTTTTTATGAGGTTAAGGATTAACCCATTCCTTCATATAAATGCTTTTCCTAACAGAGTAGACCCAGCAGGAGCCATCTGATCAGGGTCGTCTCTGTTGGCTGATAGCATGATGCAGATTTGTTTCTAGTTTTTATCAAAGCTAAAGTTTTCCATGAAAATATTACATGTATAAAAATTTAGCTATTAAGTAGTGATGATGTCATTATTTTTATATGAATGTTGAATGGGTAAAGGATTGAAAAGAAACTCTCAGGAATTGCAACAGCTGACTACAACAGCTGACCCCAATTTCCAGAAAAAAAGCTCAAGTTATAGCTCTAATAAGTCTGTTATTACAAAAATTTCTAGACATGAATACATTAAAAGTTAATGTTTTCACATTTGGCCCCTTTGCAAACCCAGATCAGATGGCTCCTGTAGGAGATGACTGATCAAGATCTTCTCTGTTTGCTTACTGAATAATATAGATTTGTTCGTTATCTGTCACAGGCAAAACATTCAATGTTAACATGTAATTTTGAAAATTCGGTCCAGGAAATAAATTCATAACCCTTAAAGCTTTAATCCATTAATATGCCTTTCTACGCCTTTGCAAACAGAGTAGACCCAGACCAGAGGGCTCCTGTAGGAGCCGTATGATCAGGGTTTGCTTAACCATTTCCTCCATAAATACACCTATCTATGCCTCTGTAAAAGTCATGTGTTGAAACCATTGTGATAAATAGAACATATGCTCTAGGAAATGCTCTATTTATCACAATGGTTTCAAACTACAAAACTCTAAGTGAAATTCCTTGTCTCTCGTTAATGCTCATTTTGGGCAGATTTATTCAAAGTGGTTGGATCTAAAAATAGTCTATGAGGGAATGGGTTAAGAAATTAGATAATTCTGATCCTACAGTTTATACTGTAGCCCAAAATGTCCTTGTCCTTGTGCCATTATAAACAATAATCTATTTATTATTCATGATATCATTATTTCTTACATAAATATTCATGAAGTAAAGAGTTAATATTCATGGAGGAAATAATAATTATAACTTAGTAATATTTAGGCAAAATAGCTTAATAATACAAGAGCATCGCAAGCGAGTGCCACTGCTCGTCTGTCGTCATTGTCAAGATGAACATGCATACCAAAACTGAAGGTTGTAAATGAAAAATTGAAGAAGTTCTGGTCAATGTTAAGATTTCAGACGATGAGATTTCTTCGAAACAGACAAGCAAATAATGACAAGTTTGTTTACAGTAGTAATACTGAATAATGAAACCTTGATTTGAACTCACTCCACAATTTTCAAATATTTGCTAGATAACATCTCATGCTATAAAACTCTGTTCTGCAAATATTGTCTGATAATGTACAATGATATTTAACCCTTTATCTCCATAAATACACCTTTTAATCCCTTGACTTATTTCATAAGCAAATGGCAGACCATGTTCAGATGGCTCTTCAGAAATTTTGACTATACCAGAAACTTTAGATTTGGGGCTATATTATTTCACTAGCAAACATCAGATGGCTCCTACAAGGTATACTCTGTTTGCAAAGTCATTAAAATGCATCTCCATTAACCCTTTCCTTCATATAGATATGCCTTTGCAAACAGAGTAGACCCAGATCAGATGACTCCTATAGGAGTTACTGATCCAGGTCTGCTCCGTTCGCTAATGGAATTTGATAGATGTTTCTTTACTTTCTACAATGGCTACAATGTTCCACCTTCCATATTTCATTATAACTATTTTGTCCATGAATATTCAGTAGGTATTCAAATTTCGAATAAATAAATATAGAAAGGGATTTGATTGTATACAATTGAAAAGAAGTGTCAATGTAAAAGGGCACATAACTGCAATATGACATGTACACGAAAACTATCATGGATGCTTATACTGTATGAGAAGGAATTGTTACATTTTATCCAGAGTGCTTTAATCTTTTCCCAGTTCAATATTCATATAAGAAATAATGAATATTAATTTTATTAGCTACATTTTTATAATGTAAACTTTGAAAGGAATTCTTCTGCATTTACAAAAAACTAAAACCAGATCTATATCATGTCAAAAGCAAACAGAGAAGACCCTGATCAGATGGCTGGCTCCTTTAGGAGTCATCTGATCTGTGTCTTCTCTGTTTGTAAATGCGTGGAAAGCTGTTCATATGAAGGAAAGGGTTAACCTTTTAACAGCACTCTCACTAGTGACTTTGTAATAAACTTTGACAAACAGGGGATCCAGATGAGACTCCCAGTAACTCTGCACCTCATAAGGATCCAAGCCATTTGACACTACTGATACTGATGTCTGAAAAAAAACCTGGTAGGTGAAAAATCTAATTTTAGAATTAAGTTTGAAACAAATATTCACCACAGGCTGTATGGATTCACTGTGAATATAGCCATAAACACATGTCTCCACCCGGTACCCCACCCCCGCACCCATAAGAGGAATGAATTCAACCCCTGGCACTCTCTACCCTGGCACCCATAAGAGGAATAAATTCATATGTAAAAAAATCCAAACTTCTGTCAAAATTGTTGCAGACCATATTCCAATCCACAAGACCATCCTCACATATAGCTGATTCATATGTAAAAGTTCGAATGAAATCTCTTACATAGTATAGGAGGAGTTGGCTGCACAAGATTTTTTCGCTATATATTCTATATAAGGAAAAACTACAAAGGGTCATACCTTCTGTCAAAATTGTTGCAGCCAAAATTCCAAACCACATGACCATCTTCATATGTAAAATTTTGAAGGAAATCCCTGACAAAGCACAACATTTATATGTCTCCCTCCCCTAAAGGGGGAGAAAACCACATGACTATCCTACATATAGCTGGTTCATATGTAAAAGTTTGTAGTAAATCACTCAAATAACGTAGGAGGAATTAGCTGCACCAGATTTTTTTCGCTATATATTCTATATAAGGAAAATAGTGTTGGAGGAGTTAGCTGCACAAGATTTTTTCCCTATACGGAAAAACTAGAAAGGGCCATAACTTCTGCCAAATTGTTGCTGAAAAAATTCCAAACCACATGACCATCCTCACATATAGCTGGTTCATATGTAAAAGTTTGAAGGAAATCCCTCTAATAGTGTAGGAGGAGTTAGCTGCACAAGAATTTTAACAGACGGACAGACAGAAAGCACAACATCAATATGTCTCCCTCCCCTAAACGGGGAGAAAACCACTTAACCATCCTCACATATAGCTGGTTCATGTGTAAAAGTTTGAAGTACATGTAAATCCCTCAAATAACGTAGGAGTTAGTTGCACAAGATTTTTTCGCTATACCAAAAAACTTCAAAGGGCCATAACTTCTGTCAAAATTGTTGCAGCCAAAATTCCAAACCACATGACCATCCTCACATATAGCTAATTCATATTTAAAAGTTTGAAGTAAATCCCTCAAATAGTGTAGGAGGAGTTAGCTGCACAAGATTTTTTCGCTATATATTCTATATATATATTCAAATATCTCTTAACCCTTTCCTCCATAAATACGCCTTTCTACGCCTCTGTAAAAATCACTTTATGAAACCATTGGGATAAATGGAGCACTTGCTCCTATAGGAGCAAATGCTCTATTTATCACAATGGTTTTAAAACTACACATTTCTAAACTTTTCCTTTTCTCTAGTAAATGCTTCTTTTCAGTAATTTATTCAACGAAGCTGGGTCTAAAAATAGCATATGGAGGAATGGGTAAAAGGAAGCCCTGTGATCAGGGTCATTTATGTAGGAGGCACTTAACCCTTTGCTTGCTATTCACGTCAATATATCTACCTGTAAATAGTGAAGACCCAGATGAGACAGCTCCTGCAGGAGCTGTCTCATCAAGGTCTGCACTATTTACAAGTTGATTGTGCAACCAGTGCACTCCACAGCAGTGATTGCACAGCGCAATACATGTACACAGTGAAGATATATGTAATTATACAGAAGGCATGGGTAAAGAAGGAGAAATGTATTTTAAATTCAGCAAGAGAAGGGTTAATAAGCAAAGGCAAAAAGAAAGCACAACTCAAAGTACAGGTTACATATATATTTCTGTCAATCTTAGATTGCATTGATAAATTGCACATATCTGTGTGGACAAAATGTCCAGTAAAACAGTGTTGTTTCTATTATAACTTTCATATTTCAATATATAAATAACATTTTTTTGGTTACAACAATGACAAATCTTTTATGAACAGCACTAAGTAATATTATACACAGCTATTTACAAAGAAATACCTCACATCTCCGCCCTTTGCACCATATAACCTATGTGATAAAAATAGTAATACACATGCATTGTTCACAGTGAAAGATGTGATAACCTATGCAAACAGTTTGGATTCTGATGAGACACAGCACTACCTCGTCATGTCCTCACATTCCAAACTGTTTTGTTAATATGTTTTTTGAAAACAACTGAATTAACCCTTTCCTCCATAAGCTATTTTTAGATCCAACCTCTTTGAACAAATCTACCGAAAAGGAGCATTAACTGGAGAAATGGAAAATTTTAGAATCTTGTAGTTTGAAACAATTGTGATAAATAGAGCATTTGCTCCAATGGGAGCAGATGCTCTATTTATCACAATGGTTTCAAGAAGTGACTATTACAGAGGCGTAGAAAGGCGTATTTATGGAGGATAGGGTTAAGGACTGTAGCAGACAATAATTTATGCAGACGACAGTTACTTTGTATGCAAAGGGCTAGTATCAAGACTCGAGGATTTGTTTCAAATATTATTTCAAAAACAAAATACACATAATTATATCACACTTAAGAGAAATAATTACAATGAAATCATTACAACATGGTAAACAGCTCCATGTCTATAAGACCCTGTGGGTCATCATTCAAATTGACCCTTCCAACGATTAATTTTCAAATGGATTATTCCAAAATTCAATCAAACGAGTCAAGCTAATAACTTGAATACACAGGTATTTTTCAAACAAAATGTGTTTGTGAAACACTATGCCCCTGATTATTGCCAATGTAAATTTGACAAGTAATTTGATCTTTGACCTTAATAAGTCACCCCTAAAAATAGTCACTGCCATAAATTGGACATGCATGCCAAGTTTAAAGTATGTATGTGCTATGGCTACAAAATTATCATCTACACTGTTCGCAAGAGACATTAGTGACTCATATTTTTTAACTCTTTCCTTTAGTTTTATTTTCTTTTGATCTTAATGCCCCTTAACCCTTTCCTCCATAAATATGCCTTTCTATGCCTCTGTAATTGCCACTTCTTGAAACCATTGTAATAAATAGAGCATTTGCTCCTATAGGAGCAAATGCTCTATTTATCACAATGGTTTCAAACTACAAAATCTAAAATTTCCTTTTCTCTAGTTAATGCTCCTTTTCAGTAGATTTATACAAAGTGGATGGATCTAAAAATAGCCTAAACTGTAGAGTCTACACTGTAGACCTAGATCAGACTGTTTGTCTGAGTAAGGTCTTCACTGTTTGCTTCACACAATTTTCTAAAGGCAATGTCTAAAATAGATTCATGAATAAATATACCCTAAAAAATGAAATCAAGATTCATTCTGATTGTTAGGACCAGTTCACAAGTAAAATAAGCCTTATTGAACCATTTACCTTATGATTGTTCATAAAAGAACTGTCCATTAACGGAAACCCCCATATTGACGCCTCTGTAAAAGTCCTATTTTGAAAACATTCTGATAAACAGAGCATTTGTTCCATAGGAGCAAATGCTCTATTTATCACAATGGTTTCAAAACTACACAATTGTACAAAAATCCTTTTTTCTAGTAAATACTCCTTTTTGGTTGGATTTTTCAAAGAGGTTATGTTTAAAAACAGTCTAGGTGGGAACTGTTAAGCATAGTCTAGGTGGGAACTGGCTAACTGATATAATTTATAATGGCTAATCAACAATGGAATTTTGGGTTATGACAGAAGCTGGAGAATTAGATCTATATTATTCCAAAAGCAAACAAAGCAGGCCATCTGATCTTGGTGCACTAAGCTGCTAAAAAGGGTGAGATAAATGGTTAACCTTTCCTTCATATAAGCAGGGTCTGCTCTGTTTGCTTTTAGAATTTGATAATTCTGTTGGGTTTTTTTACTTTAAAAAAATGGCTATAATGTTACATATATAATATTACATATTATGTCATAGCTATTTTGTCCATGAATATTCAGTAGGTACTTAAATTTGGAATAAACCTAGAACAGGGAAAGGCTTAATTGGGTGAAATACAAGAAGTTTGGTCAAATATTTAATGATAAAAGGGGCATAGTGACATGTACAATATGTCAGTCATGTGGTCAATATCGATGTAAAAGAATGAGCAAAAGCCTCAAAGTAACGATTATTTATAAAACTGACTATATAATAAAAAGGTGGAATTTGCCAAAAAGACAGAGGGAAAATAGCCAGTATGGTCCATTTAAGAAAAATATTCCCTACCAAATGGAGGCCATAGTCTCTATTAACCCCTTTCACCCATGAATATTTATACAGAAATTCATGAGTTCATGGGTATTCATAATACATATGTACATATACTGCATTTTAACAATTCCAATGAAAAAAGGAACTTTTGGCCATAGTAGAAATTGAAAAATCAGATCTATAAACAGTCAAACCTCTCTAAAACCAGGCATTCAAATTAGTGTAAATGCCAGTCTGTAAGACAGGTAGCAGCTCAATGCTAGATGAAAGCTCACCCTGCTTTCACCCTGCATTAAGCAACCCCTACCTAAAATCTTCATGAAATTCCAGTTTAGAAGAGTTTTACTGTAATTTCAAAAGAAAACAGAGCAGACCCTGATCAAACTGCTCCTACATGAGCCGTCTAATTTGAGTCTTCCAAAGGTATTTCTACCAAGTAAAGGGTTAAAGAAAATATTCCCTACCCATTCCTCTACTAATGTAAGATGTTCCAGTGCAGCGTTACTGAAGTTAAACCATGGGAGACTTTCTGAGAAGTTATTTAACCTTATTCTGCAATGTGCAATCAGATGGCGCATTGAAAAAAAAAGTTAAATAATGCAATGTTTATGGGTTGTTGTTTTTTTATCAAATTATAATAGATCTGACAATAGTTTCTACCAATACCAAGTTCCTGTGTTCATAATTCATATGCTACTAAAGTTCATGGTATGATTATGTCTCACATGAATTTTCAACAGGCAAAGGTTTAATAAAAAGAATTAATCCTCACCAGTTGAATATTTATGTAAGAAATTATAAATCATTAATATTTATAAATTAGATATTTATAATAGCATATGTACAAAGGACAATTTGGTTCAGGCAGAAACTGTAGAGTCAGATCTATATTATACCACAAACAGAGCAGATCCTGATCAGACAGCTCAAATTGGAGCCATCTGATCTGGGTCTACTCTGTTGCAAAGGCGAGAAAAGGCGCTATTTATCAAATATTTGAAGGAAAGGATTAAAAGCATATACAGTATGAATCATGTGTATCAATAAACATACCACATGTATCCTCAAACAAATTATCAGTAATACTGCTCTAAATGTATCAAGCACCTAGGACTTCTCTGTGTGAGGTATACATGTATATTCTGCAAATACAAAAATGGTCAAGCTTACCATGAATTTAAGGGAAGGGGGGGGGGGGTTTACAACAAACAGTTCAGACCCTGATGAATAGTGTAACATGGCAAATGATGCAAACCTTTATGAGGTCTACACTGTTTGCATAGGACATTAAGCGTTTGTTTCACGCACTGAGAGGGTTAACCATTTTTACATTAATAGCATTCTAACTTTCATTTACAAATACCTTTGATCGAAAAGAGATGACAAATAACTTGTCATCTTCTCCGCAGTATCCAAGCGACTTTCCACTTGACCAAACAAAACGAAATGGGTTGTATGGCATTTTACTACGCTGAAGGCAAGAGATTATGGGTTAACCTTTATCCAGCTGACCACAACCTGATATACAGTTTCAAACAGCTTGGACCTAGATGCGACGCCGAGTTTGGTGTCTCATCAGGATGCAGTCAATATTTTCTCAAAACCTTGTTTGAATCAGGAGTCAAAACTGCATAAGATCCAAAGTTAAGCAGACATTTATAATGATCGTCACATGACTCTTTGCACATTAACCCTTTACTCCATATATACAGATCTTTGCAAACAGAAAATACCAAGATGAGATGGCTCTAGTAGAAGTCGTCTGATCAGTGTGTGCTCCGCTCTGCTAACAGAATATACATAAATTTAGTTTTACACAAAAACAAACCTGTGTTCCTACGCAATTATACAATAAATATTCATTACAACATTATTTCTTACATGAATATTCCTGAAGTATTTCTTAGATGAACATTAATGAAGTAAAGGACTATGTAAGTGTCGTCTGCTGCATTCCTTTTAACCCATTAACTCATAGTGACGCCTCTGTAAAAGTCACTTTCTGAAACCATTGCGATAAATAGAGCATTTGCTCCATAGGAGCAAATGCTCTATTTATCGCAATGGTTTCAAATCTACACAGTTCTAAATGTTTCCTTTTCTCTATTAAATGCTTCTTTTCGGTAGATTTATTCAGAAGAGGTTGGTTCTAAAAATAGTCTATGAGGTAATGGGTTAAAACATGATATCAGTGCATCATCTGGATCCAACCTGTTTGCATAGGTAATCACCAATAGTGTACAAAGAGTTAACATTTTCCGTGGGGAAAATGAGTCACTAATGTCCTTTACAAACAATGTAGACCTAGACGAGAGTGCACCTAGTGGTGTCCTCTCATCAGGGTCTACACTGTTTATCATATTACACATATCATATTCCCTGAAACCCACAGTGTCAAACTGGTATAAAATTACAATCGTTTCTTTCTTTCTCAATCTTAAGTGTGTGAATTATTATCTGAAAATAAATTATTAAAAAAAAGGTGTTCACAGAACACACGTGTCACCTCCCGATGAGGTTGACCTAAAATCTCAACTTTGCAATGTGTGACGGACAGACAGACAGACAGACGACGGAAAAGTGATCCTATGTGACACACTGCCTCTCAGCAAGTGGCACAAAAATGTAATTCAATTCTTAAAGTAAACTGTTAAGTTCTCTTTCCTTTCATTTTTTTTCAAAAAATGCAATTAATAGTGCAGTTTCAATGATTTTACTCTTTTCCTGTTATGTATTCTTGTAACAAACAATGACAGCATGAATATAATTCATTAGCCCAATTTTTATAATATAAACTTTTCAAGGGAAGTTTTTACTTGGACAAAAACTGTAAAAACACATCTATATCACGTCAAAAGAAAACAGAGCAGACCTTGATCAGATGGTTCCTATAGGAGCCATCTGATTTGGGTCTACTCTGTTTGTGAATGTGTGCAAAGGCATTTACAGGAAGGAAAGAGTCAAGATCCTGATATCTTAGCTGGATCAATTGCTTTCACTGATCACATTTTTGTCCAAAGCACATGATACATTCACTTCACAACTGGGTATATCTATCACAATTACACAACACTGAAAATCGAAATAATGAACAAAATAAAACATCTCAAAACCATTACATGTTAGTACAGTACAAAATAAATGCTGATAAAAGGAAACAAACGAAATTTGACAAATCATACATGAAACATCATTACAAAGACCTCCTCTTAATTCTTTAATCAATAGCTACCCCTTTACCCCATAGCAACCCCTTTACTCCATAGCAACCCCTTTACCCCATAGCAACCCCTTTACTCCATAGCAACCCCTTTACTCCATAGCAACCCCTTTACTCCATAGCAACCCCATTACTCCATAGCAACCCCATTACTCCATAGCTACCCCTTTTAACGTATTTGCAAACAGAGTAGACCAAGATCAGACAGGTCCTGTAGGAGCTGTCTGATCTGGGCCGGCTGTGTTTATGGAATAAATGAGATCTGATACTACAGTTTCTGCTGTGACCAAAACTTCCTGTGTTCATGTGCCATTATTAAATGCAACTCATTACATGATACATGATATCATTATTTCTTACATGAATATTCGTGAGAACAGGATCAAATCTTTGGCCAGAGCTCTACAGGGTGTCCCAGAAAAAACGGAATCCGGGATTAAGATATATAAGTTATCCCATTTCTGTCAATATTGCTAACTTAAATTAAATGTATATACATGTAGCTTAGTAGAGACAACATTTTGCCATATATTGTCTAAATTTTGTCTAAACATATCCAATGGTTTTTAAGATATCAGCATTTAAATGAAAGCATCCAAAACTCTATTTTTAACTTGATATAGGCATGGACTATGCAATGTATGCATATCATGTTAAAACTGATTTTAGGTGCATTCATTAAAATACTCATATCTTTAAAACCAATGTATATTTTTAAGAGAAATTTGGCAGAAATATGCACAAATGACATATCTACTAAAGTAAATATTTACATTTTAAAATGTCCGATTACATTGGTAAAAATACACATTTGCTCCAGGGTTCCATTCTTTTTGGGACACCCTGTATATAATAGTAATTCAGAAAGTCTACATATTTCACTATCAAACCTTACCATGTTTTTACTGACAAGAATCATCTCTCTTATGTAATCCTAATTACAGTAAAAACTTCATACATGTACTACGAAATTTTAGTAATGAAAAATTTATGTCTTTGTAGGCAGTTGGCAGCTTAATGCAGGGTGAAAGTCATGCAGGAAACTCCTATGCGAGCTTTCTGCATGACTTTCAACCTGCATTAAGCTGCCAACTGTGTTAAAGATCAATAATGTACGTATTTGAGTGTTCGTAGTGTTGGCGTTTTTACTGTAGTACAAATAAATGATTAGTATCTTATCTATGCATCTGTATGCCTGATTAACCCATTACCTCATAGGCTATTTTTAGATCCAACCACCTTGAATGAATCTACCGAAAAGGAGCATTAACTAGAGAAAAGGAACATTTTTGAATTTTGTACTTTGAAACAATTGTGATAAATAGAGCATTTGCTCCTATAGGAGCAAATGCTCTATTTATCACAATGGTTTCACAAAGTGACTTTTACAGAGTCGTCAAAAGTTGTCAATATGAGGGAATGGGTTAACTGTGCAATTTTTATTATGAAACATCATCAATGCCAAGGTACTGGACCTAAACACTTTAGGTATCCAATGCACTAACATGATTGTAAAACAGTATAATGCCATTTTGAAATTGATCGGATCAAGAAAAGGAAAAAAACGAATTTGCTGCATTGATATCCCCTGCCAAACAAGTGATGGCCCCCTTATTTAACTGAGTTATTGACCAAGCATATAAAAAGGTTGAGTTTTTTCGCACACATGGAGCCATAATTCTGGTGTTCCTGGGGCATAAAAACTCCAAACCGTTTCTAAGATATATATGACTCAGGAATGCACTGACATACAGACAGACACACAGACTGATGAACAATGCCAAAAATATATCAATCCACCTTTGCCAGGGAATAATAAAGTTTACAGTCAGCAAAAGTAGTTCCTCACATATGGGACAGATGACATAGAAAGTAGTTCTTACAACAAAGTCATAAACAAGTGTGTTCAAAGGAACACCTATGGGACAGAGGACAGAAAAGTAATCCCAAATTGTCACCCTGCTAAAGCAGGTGACACAACAAAAATTAGCTTCAATGGAGGTGCAAAACTAGTATGCAATGGCAGAGATCTTGTATAAAAGAGAAAACCAGTGTATTACACCGATACTTGTTAAGTCTTTACCTTTTGTAAGAAATATACATGTACAAATATAAATAAGACTTTGATGGCATTATAAACAAGGGAGTTTTGGTCTTGGCAGCAACAGTGGAATCAGATCTATATTTTTTTCATAAACATAGCAGACCCTGGTCGAATAGCTACTACAAGAACTGTCTGATCTGGGTCTACTCTGTTTGCAGAAGCATAAAAAGGCATATCCATGAGGTAAAGGATATAAAATTGTCAGAACACATTTTGTGTTACGTGATTGTTGTATCCTGCATGGCTGTCTCATGTTATAAACCCTTTACTCCATAGAGACACCTTCTGACACCTTTGTAGAGCAGACCAAGAAGCCATCTGAACAAGGTTTGCTCTGTTTGCTTATAACATATCTAATATCTGATTCTATACTAATTGACATAGCTAAGAATTTACTTGATTTATATAACAATATAAAATTTTAGTTAATCCATGATGGGTTAATTAATGACCATGATGCCATGAATATTTATGGAGTAGCGGGTCAATCCATTATTCGAAAATATGACATTGTTTGATAAGGTAGAAGCCTCTACATGAACACAGTTTATCACTTAACCTTTTCCCTGTTCTATATTTAGTCCATTTTTCAGTACCTACTGAATATTCATGGACAAAATAGTTATAATGAGATATGGAAGGTGGAACATTCTAGCCATTTTAGAAACCAATCATTCTAGCCATTTTAGAAACTAAATTCTAGCCATTTTAGAAACTAAAGAAATAGATCTATCAAAAACCATCAGCAAACAGAACAGACCCTGATCAGATGGATCCTATAGGAGCAGTCTGATCAGGGTTTACTCTGTTTGCAAATGTGTGAAAAAGGATTTATATGAGGAAAAGGGTTAACATGTCTATAGAAAGGGCAATCGTGAAATAAATTACTGTGGTAACTACAAGCCAAAATGGCTAACTTGAAACATGGCAAGTTCTTCAAAGTGGCAAGTCTTAAAAGTGGCAATTTCAAAGACATTGTATAAAGTGTAGACCCTGATCTGGATCTACACTGTTTTCACAAGTTCAGGGGCATACTTAGGAGATATATGATAAAATATTTCAACATTTCTCCAAAAACCTCATCATGTTAACTCATTAGAATAGTTTCATCCTAATGAGTACCAACAAGATATGGTCAAGCTGAAAACAGATTTTGACAGTTTTGAATGCCTCTTATGTGGAGCTCTGTGACCCGGGTTTACACTGGTTGAAAATATGCGGGTACTCTAACCCTTTCAATATTGAAACTCACAGTGGAGTAGTCAATCGGTGTTTAACTATAGCGTCCACTCAGTATCAGTATGTAAGGCTTAACCCATTACCTCATAGGCTATTTTTAGATACAACCTCTTTGAATAAATCTACCGAAAAGGAGCATTAATTAACTAGAGAAAAGGAAAATTTTAGAATGTTATAGTTTGAAACCATTGTGATAAACAGAGCATTTGCTCCTATAGTCCAAAAGTCTTCAAATGCTCTATTTATCACAATGGTTTCAGAACTACAAAATTCTTTTTTTTTTCTTTTCTCTAGTTAATGCTCCTTTTCGGTAGATTTATTCAAAGAGGTTGTATCTAAAAATAGCCTATGGAGGAATGGGTTAATGAATAAACATGTTCAACTTAAGAAGAAAACCCTTTTCACACTTAATTTTAAATGGATCATTCCAAAATTCAAACAGGCCAAGCTTACTGTGATTACATGACAAACAGTGCAGACCCTGATGAGAGGGCTCCTGTAGGAGCCATCTCGTCTCGGTCTACACACTTTGCAAAGCATTTTGGTGACTCGTTTTCCGTACTGAAAGGGATAACCTTTTAACACCTTTGCAAACAGAGTAGACCAAGATCAGACAGGAGCCATTATTTTATGTCATTATAAAAATCCTGGTACTTAATATTCATTATGTCCTTAAATGAATATGCATGGTGTAAAGAGTTAATGCAGAATGAAAGTACCTAATTCAGATACCTTCAGACAGCTACTCCAGGAACTTTCTGCATATCTTTCATCCTGCATTAAGTTAACCCATAGCCCAAAAGGCTATTTTAACCCATTCCCTTATAGGCCATTTTTAAAACTAACCTCTTTGAATAAATCTACCCAAAAGGAGCATTTACTAGAGAAAAGGAAAATGTTAGAATTGTGTAGTATTGAAACCATTGTGATAAAAAGAGCATTTGCTGCTATGGAGCATATGCTCTATTTATCAAAATGGTTTCAAGAAGTGATAATTACAGAGGCGCGTAGAAAGGCATATTTAAGTATTTATGGAGGAAAGGGTTAAGACCCAACCTCTTTGCATAAATCTACTGAAAAGCAGCATTTATTAGAGAAAAAGGAAATTTTAGAATTGTGTAGTTTCAAAACCACTGTGATAAATAGTGCATTTGCTCCTTAAGAAAAAAAATGCTTTATTTATCACAATGGTTTCAAAAGTGACATTAACAGTGGCATAAAATGGCGTCAATATGCGGGGAATGGGTCATTTCAGATGTTGCTGTAGAGAGATTTAACAGTACATTCATGAGTGTAATATTAGATTCAGGATTAAGTATTAGATTTAGTGCAAACAATATCAATATTAAACAAATTCAAACCAACAAAACATTAACAAAATCAAACTTCATCAATATTCAATTTTGTGTCCATGTGTGAACAATGATCATTCATTGTAAAACCAACTTTTGATTTTTATAGACTGGTGGCTTTTACGAATCTTTTCACATTCTATGGGACAGACAAACTTAGAAACTTAGTTAACAGTGCTAACCCAGATCAAACTAGAGCATTGTGATTGTCAATGTAAGTCAAAGTTATCAAAATGGTACCCAATTGAATATTCAGCTTTACAAAGCTTTGAAAGTGGGTGGGGGTCTTTTGATCCTTTTAAGCTTTTGATCCAGGTGAGATTAGGAGTAAGTCAGCAAAAAATAAGGCTGCGAGGTTATAAAATTTCTGTGTGAGCCTGGGTTCATACAGTCTGAGTGAGTGAGTTGGGTTTTACAGTCTGAGGTCAGATACTTGAGAATATACTCAGACCTGAACTCAGGAGTTTTATAACCTCGGGCTCTGAATAAAACAAGATGTGTTTGTGAAACACTATGCCACCCGGCCAATTTGACCTTTGACCCTGAAAGATGACATTGACCTTGACATGCCACCCCTCAAAACGTGCAGCTTCATGAGATACACATGCATGACAAATATCATGTCTCTATCTCTACTGGTTCAAAAGTTATGGCCAATGTTAAAGTCTGTGATTTGACCTATATATTTGACCTCTGAACTTGAAGGATGACCTTGACCTTGACATGTTACCCCTTCAAAATGTGTAGCTTTATGAGATACATATGCATGCCAAATATAAAGTCTGTATCTGTACTGGCTAAAAAGTTATAACAAGTGTTAAAGTTGGTGACAAACAAACAAAACAAAAAACAAACAGACAAGGCAAAAACACTATGCCCCCTAGATCTGATCTGGGGGGCATAAAAACGCTTGACACTTCTGCTTGTGTTTCTCAAAAGTCTTAAAGAGCACAAATGCCAGAAAAGTTAATTTTGAAAAGTAAGGAAACTAAAAAGGAGTGTAAACCTTTAACCACATTGAGATGCCTTTTGACACCTTTGTTAACCCATTTCCTCATAGGTTATTTTTAGATAAATCTACCAAAAAGGAATATTTATTAGAGAAAAGGAAAGTGTTGGAATTGTGAGGTCTGAAACCATTTATCACAATGGTTTCAAAAAGTAAATTTTACAGAGGCGTCAAAATGAGGGAATGGGTTACGAGAGTATGCCCAGATCAGACAGCTCCTGTAGCAGCTGTACAATCAGAGTCTTCTCTGTTTGGTTATGGAATATGATAGATCTGATGCTATAGTTCCAACTTCTTGTATTCTCTATGCCATCATAAAAATTCATCTATCATAAAAATTCATCTATTAAAGTAATATTCATGATGGCATAATTTCTTTCCATATTGAATATTCATGTAAGAAATAATGACATCATGAATATTTATTAGCTAAATTTTCATAATGGCATATGTACAAAGGATATTTTCGTATTGGAAGAAACTGTAGAGTCAGATCTAATACAATTTCATAAACAAACAGAGCAGACCTGGGTCAGATGGTTTCTCAGGAGCTGTCTGATCTGGGTCTACTCTGTTTGCAAAGGTGTCAAAAAAACGTTTATATGAGAAAAAAGGTTAACACAAAATGAGCACATATGTCAACTTCACTGAAAATCTGGTCTATCTATTGGTACGAATACCAAACAGAGATTCTAGCTGTAGTGTGATTTATAGATCAAAATTGAAGTTCTTCAAGCTGAATACTGTCCTTGCATGGACTGGAAATTTTCTTGTGGTCCGTAGAAAACGCTGTTTTCACCTGTGAAGCAAAGCTTTCTGTGCTCACAAAGTTGTTGCCAAAATCACCTGGCTGAGAATCCAGTTTGCTTGGATTCAAAAAGTTAGTCACTTTTGAGAAATTTGTTGTAAGAGGCAACTCGGTGATCATTTTAAAACCATCACCATGGTAAGCATTCTTAGAAATTGAAGGCATGACCTGTGCTGGATTGATAATGGAATTAAGATCTCTCTCAAGATCATCAACGATCGAGTCATGATTTGACACGGTCTCCTGTGAGTCAGTTTGTGAGAGATGACCCTCATGGTCATCCCAGGCCTTGTGGACCTCTGCCTGAAATATAGTCTGAGAACTGTACAGACTATTCCTGCACATACTCGGCATGGATTTAGATTTAGACTTCATGTTTTCTTCATTTTCATATTCTTGAGCAGAAAGAAGTTGTCTCCCTTTACAATCTTGACTGCCAGGATCATGACCCTCTTTACCACAAAGTTCACACTGGCTTGTAGAGTTGGGTGTGAAATTATCACAACTTTTCGAACTATGTTGCAAGGGCGGTGTAGATAAAGTTTGGTGACTGCTTAGAGATGATGGGAAAGAGTTTTGGCGATTCTGAATAGTGCCAAGAGGCATTTGTTGAAGAAGAGAAAGTTTTGGCAGGGAGTGATTTGTAATATCACTTGGAACAATACAATTATCATCCTCTGGTAGCTGGGTGGGGTCTTTCTGTGGGGATAGGAGCGGCTCAAGGGAGCTTTTTCGTGCATGGCGGGACTTTGTTTTACATGGGTTTGGAACTGGCTCCATCCGGTCTTCAACCCATCCAGGATTGGATCGGAAAAACTCTTTGGCTGATTCAATAGCAACCTTCAACTCTTGTCCGAGTTCTGAGCAATCGTAACTTTCTTCTGATATGCCTTCAATTGGAACACCGTCTTTGGTGGGTTCACCATTCACACCATGTAGGTGTGCAAATAGAGCTGTTATATCTTTCATTAAACAAAACCTAAATGCCATTTCAAGTTGAGGAGGGATATCGTTTTCAGAGGAATAATCCATATAGGCGACACAGAATGTAGTCAGTGGCATTCCTTTTGATCGTTCTACCCTCATTTTCTCTGCAACATAATCAACAGCCACAGCAAAATAATCAGGCAAACTACGATTTGGATCGATCTTAAATTTAACTTTCTTTTTACAACATTGAAGCCTTGCTCCAACTGAACTTAAAACAATTATAAACTCAGCCTCCTGAAGTTTCTCGACCAGCCAGTCATCAAGGCCGCGCTCATGAATAAGCTGCTCTTCAAATATATCAAGATGGACATTACAATTGCATGTCTCAATCAAATAGCCAGCCAGGGCTTCAACAACTTTCTCATGAGCACCACAGTCATACGAGTAGAGTAGCAGAACTGAAGGAATTTGTTTCTGTTCAAGGTCTGAAAAGAAAATACGAAAATAGTAAAAACAAAATCGTAAAAGAACTTTTGAAACCTTTATTTGATGAATAGTCATGCAAGAAATAACGGCATCATGAATATCAAGAACCCTTTACTCCCTAATATGTCTTTTAATGTCTTTGCATACAGATAAGACACAGTTCAGACCGTTCCAGTAGGAGCCTTCTAATCAGGGTCTGCTGTGATGATGCGCTAAATATTCCAGTGTATGGACTTGGTCAAAGTGATATAAAATTAGTACCCTCATCTGTAATTTGCAAAGTGATATAAAATTGCTACCGTCATCTGTCATTTTTGTTTTCGTTATTGCTAAACTGTTTCAGCGCGAGAAACAAGTTACTAATTTCCAGATGAGAGGGTTCCTAGCAAAGTTTCTCATCATGGTCTGCACTGTTCGTCATATACATGTATCTTTTTTAAAAAAAACAAAACAATACTAAATACTCAAAGAAAGCTTGGCCAGTTTGAATTTTGGAATCATCCATTTGACAATTCAGCATTTAACCCATTCCCTCATAGGCCATTTTTAGATTCAACCTCTTTGAATTAGTCTACCGAAAAGGAGCATTAACTAGAGGTTTTTGTCACAAAAACGGATGTCTCCCCTCTAATAAAAACAATATGTAAAGGGAAATCACTAAAAATGTTATGGACTTGATGATTGATACTTCCCCTCATTATGCGCTTTCCACACCACATTTTTCCAAGAAGAAAATGACAACAGCTAATAACTCTAAAAATATTGACACCAGAGTTATGGCCCTTGTGCACGACACTTACTTTCATCATGCCCTTTCCATAAATGAAATGTCATTCCAATAGCATCAGTCGAACAGGAGTTATTGATCGGACAAAAAATGTAACATAGGGCAATAACTCCAAAAGTATTGAAGCCAGAGTTATGGCCCTTGTTCATGACACTTTCTCTCATCATGTTCTTTCCATGTATGAAGTTTCAATACAATGGCAAGAGCCATGTAGGAGTTATCATCCGGACAAGAAAGCGTTAAACAAATATAAAAGGGGCAATAACTCTCAATTTATTGAAGCCAGAGTTAAGGACCTTATGCATGACACTTTCTCTTATCATGATCTTTCCATGTATGAAGTTTCACTCCAATGGCATGTGCAATATAGGAGTTATCATCCTGACAAAAAATTGTGATTTTTTAACAAAGGGCAATAACTCCAATATTAGTGAAACAAGAGTTATGGACCTTAAGCATGACACTTTCTCTTATCATGATCTTTCCATGTATGAAGTTTCAATCCAATGGCATGAGCCATATAGGAGTTATCGTCCGGACAAAAAATTATGAAAAAACATTACAAGGGCAATAACTCCATTATTAGTGAAGCCAGAGTTATGGACCTTGTGTATGACACTTCCTCTTGTCATGATCTTTCCATATATGAAGTTTCAATCCAATGGCATGAGCCATATAGGAGTTATCGTCCGGACAAAAAATTGTGAAATTTTTTTACATGGGCAAGAACTCCATTATTAGTGAAGCCAGAGTTATGGACCTTGTGTATGACACTTCCTCTCGTCATGATCTTTCCATATATGAAGTTTCAATCCAATGGCATGAGCCATATAGGAGTTATCGTCCGGACAAAAAAGTGTGTGTTTTTTACAAGGGGCAATACCTCCAATATTAGTGAAGCCAGAGTTATGGACCTTGTGCATGACACTTCCTCTCATTATGCTCTTTCCATATATGAAGTTTCAATCAACTGGCATCAGTTATCGTCCGGACAAAAAGTGTGACGGACAGACGGACGGACATGCTAACAAATGGGTAGTTGTGTGACTTTTTCCTCTGATCTTTTCTTGTGTGACTAGTCCCACAAGAAAAACTATTTTTGGCTCTAACTTTGGAAAAGAATGATCTGGAAGCTAACCCTAACCCTAACCCTATGTCCCACAACTGGCCAGGTTAATGTCACAAGAAATGGCCAGGTTAATGTCACAAGAGATGACCAGGTTAATGATTTTACTTGTGGGACTAGTTAGAAAAAGTCACACAACTACCCTTTGGTGAGTGCGGACGGACGGACAGACAGACAGACAACTCTCACGAAAACAATATGTCTCCCCCATATAAATATGGGGGGAGACATAATTATAGAAAAGGAATTTTTTTAGAATTTTGTAGTTCTGAAACCATCCTTAGGAGCAAATGCTCTATTTACCACAATGTTTCAAGAAGTGACTATGACAGAGGCGTAGAAAGGCGTATTTATGGAGGACAGGGTTAACCCAATACCCGATGAATATTTATGTCAGTGCTAATGAATGTATGAATATCAATTAGCTGAAATTTCATAACGGCCTTATAAAAGGGAAAATTTGACCATGGATGAAACTGAACAAGAGGGCCAGAATGGCCCTGACATCGCTCACCAGACAATCAGAGAAGAAGATTTTCAAAGTTTTCACTATATGTTTCTATAGAAAACAAGCTGGCCCTGGGGCAGGGCAAATTTTGACCCCAGGGGCATAATTAATATAACATGATGCTATGTACCAAATGTGTAACCTGAGAACGTTCCAGTTCCAGAGGAGAGGATTTCTGAAGTTTTCACTATATGTATCTATAGAAAACTGGCCAGCCCTGGGGCAGGGCCAATTTTGACCCCAGGGGCATAATTTATATAACTTTTGTAGAGGACCTGAACATGATGCTATGTGTCAAATATGGAAGCTGAGAACCTTTCAGTTTCAGTTGAGAAGATATTCAAAGTTTAACTATATGTTTCTATTGAAAATGGACTACCCCTGGGGCGGGCCAATTTTGACCCCAGGGGCATAATTTATATAATTTTGTAGAGGATCTGAACATGATGCTATGTGTCAAATATGAAAGCTGAGAACCCTGTAAATTCAGAGGAGAAGATTTTCAAAGTTTTCACTATACATTTCTATTGAAACTGGCTACCCCTGGGGCGGGGCCAATTTTGACCCCAGGGGCATAATTTACAGTAAAACCCCGAACTCTCGAACCCCGGAAAACTCGTTCACTACCCTTGATTCGAACTAATTCTGCGGTCCCAACTCTTTCCTTCTTAAATTCTATATGTTCGACCTCGGATAACTAGACCATGCGAAACTCGAACTCTCGAACTCATCTACCGGTCCGCTAATTAATAAAACAGTGCAAAGTACCTTTGATAAGTCGAACCGTTGTCTTACCTGTATGGCTGCGCGTCGAACCAAAGATTCACACATCTCAGGTGACTATCTCAGCTCGCCGATAATTACGTGATTGGTAGACAATGGGTGAATGTTGTGTGATGTTTTATCAAGGTGTTAAAATTTAAATGTGTGTGTTTGTGAAGGTTGTTTTGAGCTAACATTGACTGTCATATCGTAGGGCTATAACACGATCGAAATGTTCAAACTTCATCGTTTACAATGACAGAAATAACAGTTGAACGAATATATTTGTTCTCCTCTGTTTTTACCCGTGAATGTTAATTGAGTTAATTTATGGCCCTATATGCGAATCCACTTACGAAAACACAAGGAATAGTTTTTCCCCAATACTGATCTGTTGCAACCATCTAAATAATGGACTTTTACCAATTTTGTGTGTTCTCTTAGATATTTAAATGGGTTGTAGACCGTTGTACATAACCGAGACGATGATGACAGGTCGTTCAGTCCCGGTTTTTAACCAGACCAAAATGGCGAGATATATACATAGCATAGATACGTTCATGGCAGAAACACGAGATTTAGAATAATGGGACGATGTTTTTATAGAATTATGGGTTGCATTAGTATTTTCATTGTATTGCAAAGGCAGCAAAAACAGTGCGTTTTGTTATAGAAGTTTGTTTATTCATTTTCGACATGAAAATATTCTCAAACTCACGTTCGAACAATTTCTGTACCATTTGCTACCAAACGAATATGAGACTCGGATCTTTCGAACCACCCTTAATTCGAACTAATATTTATAGTCCCCAAGGTGTTCGAGAAATCGGGGTTTTACTGTATATAACTTTTGTAGAGGACCTGAACATGATGCTATGTGCCAAATATGAAAGCTGAGAACCTTCTAGTTTCAGAGTAGGAGATTTTCAAAGTTTTACTATATGTTTCTATAGAAAACAAGGCACCCCTGGGGCGGGGCCTATTTTGACTCCAGGGACATCATTTATATAGCTTTTGTAGAGGACCTGAACATGCTGATATGTGTCAAATATGAAAGCTGAGAACCCTGTAGATTCAGAGAAGAAGATTTTCAAAGTTTTCACTATACATTTCTATTGAAAACTGGCCACCCCTGGGGAGGGGCCAATTTTAACCCCAGGGACATAATTTATATAACTTTTGCAGAGGACCTGAACATGATGCTATGTGCCAAATATGAAAGCTTAGATCCTTCCAGTTTCAGAGGAGAAGATTTTCAAAGTTTTCACTATATGTTTATATGGAAAACTGGCCATCCCTGGGGCGGGGCCAATTTTGACCCTAGGGCCATAATTTATATAACTTTTGTAGAGGACCTGAACATGATGCTATGTGCCAACTATGAAAGCTGGGAACCTTCCAGTTTCAGAGGAGAAGATTTTCAAAATTTTACTATATGATTCTATTGAAAACTTGCCACCCCTGGGGCGGGGCCAATTTTTACCCCAGGGGTATAATTTATATAACTTTTGTAGAGGACCTATAGATGATGCTATGTGCCAAACAAGAAAGCTGAGAACCCTGTAGATTCAGAGGAGAAGATTTTTAAAGGTTCAAATTGTTGACGACTGATGACGGACGACGCACACCGCACGACACACGGTGGACGACGCACGCCGACGCACGACGGACATTAGGTGATCACAAAAGCTCACAAAAGTGCTCTGGTGAGCTAAAAATCAGATATTAAACTATGCATAGGCAAACAGTGCAGACCCTGATAAGATGACTGCTAAAGGAGCTGTCTGATTTGGGTCAACTCTGTTAGCAAAGGCATGTAAAGGTGCTTCTATCAGATACAAGTAGAGTAGACCAAGATCAGATAGCTCCTGCAGGTTTGGTATGGTTTTTACGTTATTTAAACTGTATTTCAGTCATATCACGACATCCAATTAATTACAGGTGAAGGAAGACCCTAGAGGTTCCTCTGTCCACACAACAAATTGTATTGTTCTTGCACAGAAGAACATCCAGATAGAACCACTGACCTATCGCAAGCCAGCTTGAAAACTTCCTCACATGAAAAATCCAAATGCCCAGACCGTGAATCGAGCCCATAGCAGTGAGGGGCTAAGCGATTGTCAGGCAAAGACCATAACGACTCGGCCACAGCTCCTGCAGGAGCCTTTGATCAGTGTCTAATGTTTACATATGGAATCATACAGATTAATTCTACGTTCTGCCATGGCCAAAATTTCCTACATTCACAGGCCGTTTTAAATAAGTATGTTAGTTTCAAATCAAATGGTTTCCTGATCATATTTAACTGTTTACCTTTTGAATATTTAATAAGAAATAACAACTGTATGAATATTAATTTCGCTGACTTTTTATAACAACAGAATATTCAACCGTGTTATTTCAAAAGCTAACAGGGCAGACCCTGATCAGACAGTTCCTACAGGGGGCACATCTGATCTGGGTCTTCTGTCTTAGCATCAACAACAAAAGACCAATGTATGAGATAAAGGGTTACTGTGCTAACATTGCCCATTGCTTACCTATAGACACAGATCTTTGAAGGCTGGGATTTCTCTCAGAATCAGCTGCAAAAAAAAGGAGTCATTAAAATCTTCAGTTTAATGTACATGTATACACAAAATTGAAACTGGAGACATTATCATGTCTCTTCAATGCATATTGCCTAAATTTAAAGATAGCTGAATATCAAATCAATCAAGGACGTCCTTTTTCTTACAAATAAATTTTACTTGACATTGATGAATATTCATGAACAACTGCCCATTATGGGTATTAATTCAACTCAATTCTTGTATCAAAAATAGAAAATTGCTGCTTTTGAAAACAGTGGAGTAGTAGATCTGTAACATATAACCAAACAGACAAGACCCTGATCAAACAGCCCCTACTGGAACTGCCTAATCTGGGTCACTCTATTTGCAAAAGCCCAAATGCAGAATAATCAGGTAAACTATCAAATTATTTGTGTACCTTGCCGGTTCCTGTTTTTACAGCACCTGTAGACCAGCAATCCAATGATAACAATGCCCAGAACACCAAACACTCCAAATATGGTGCCCAGCACAATACGTAGAGATCTCTCATACTCTGTGGCTGGTGAGGCCTTCGATATACTCACATCTGAAACAGGAAGCAAAGTGGTTAATTTGATAGTAGAAAATGTAAAACTGTCCAGTTGAGACACAACTCAAATGGCCACCAGAAAAAGGGTGGCCAATTGAGAAGAGTATCATGAGAATACCATTTCCTGTTATTTAACCCTTTCCCTGTTGAATATTCATGTCAGATAAAATGACATCATGATTCTATATGAGCTGTCTGATCTGGGTCTACTCTGCTTGCAAAAGCTTGAAAAAGCGTTTATATGAGAGAAAGGGTTAAATAGTATCGGTACACAATTGTGTATAATTTCTTTATATTACAACTCTGATCGTAGGTTTCTCTCATTTTGTGAGGTTCAGTTCACAGACATGTTCCTGACTCGATTGAGTAGTTCTCATGAACTGTTATGTTTACTCTTGAGTCAAGAATCAAAGCTGTCATCTATTCTTTATCACAATTTTCTTCTGCTATTCTAATAGCAAATTATGGTATAAATTTTAAAAGCTCCTACATATGATGACTAATTCAGGCAATCCTTATATGATACATGGTGAACTCAGCCTCTTTCCCTCATATAAACCTGTTTCATGCCTTTGCAAACAGAATAGACCCAGATCATCTGCCTGCTCCTGTAGGAACCATCTGATCAGGGTCTGCTCTGTTTGCTTAAGAAATTATAGATCAAACCCTACAGAGTCTACCAATAACCCCCCCCCCCTTCATTAATCACTTTTCTTATTGAATTTATATTGACATGTTGTCTGATCTGGGTCTCCTCAGCTTGCAAAAGCATGAACAATTGTTCACATGAAGAAAATGATTTAAGAAAAAGATTGATTGGAAAATTACAGATACCTCATGTAAAGGAACTACATGATGTGAATATGTGATCAACATTCAGTGATCCTGTAAGCTCCCACTGAGTATTTTGTGCCCAGGTGTGGCTTCAACCTTTTCAATGTTAAATATTCTTGATGAAATAATGACATATGATAATTAATTAGTTGAATGGCATATATATATATATGCACATTGGACTTTTTTTTTATTCGTAGAAAATGTAGTCAGATCTGTTACAATTACATATGCAAACAGAGCAGACCCTGATCAGATGGCTCCTACAGGAGCCGTCTGATCTGGGTCTACTTTGTTTGCAAGGGTGTGAAAAGGTGCATTTATATAGAGGAATGGGTTAAAGCAAAGCTGTAGGTAAGTGGAATACTGTTAATTAACCCTTTACTCTATGAATAATCATGTACCAAATAATGACATCATGAATATTAATCAAATAATTTATTATAATGCTATATGAACATGGGATTTTGTGGCCATGGTAGAAACTAGAATCAGATCTATATTATTCCATATGCAAACAGTGCAGACCCTTATCAGATGGCTCCTACAAAGAGTCCCCAAGGTGATTGTAATGAGTACCATTAAGATACGGTTTGGCTCAGAAATAAAATATTATCAGAGTTACAGATAAAGTAAAGTACTTAGTTATAGTGTGTACTCAAATACTAAAATTGTAATTTCTCCACCAAAGCCTAGGTTGTGACCATTCTTTAGAATCATCTCTTCCAGAGTCTAAAGAGGTCACAGCATAGGGATTAGTGGAGAAATAAAGAAGTTATCACTGATTTTTTTTAAATTTTTCTCTGATTATATAGACTATAGAGCAGTACTCCTCTGGTCATCAGTTCTGCTAGAGCCTATTTATATCTTACCTATCTTGTCTGCACTTGGAGCTGCTGTAGAACTCATGCCTGTGCCCACTGTAATATACAAATAATGACCATGTTTTTACTGTGGTCAATACTGAACTTCTGAAAACATTTGACAAAAGAATGTCATTAATAACCTTTGATCAGACAGAGTTGTATTATTCCAAAAGAAACAGTGCTGATTGTGATCAGACAGCTCCTGATCTGTTTACATAATATGCAACAATATGTGCCTTTATCAAGTAAGGGTTAATCGTTGGGATCCCTTTTTGGAATCTCATTCGAATCCAAACTATTGATCAAATATTCATAATAAATGGCATGCCTATACTGCTTCAATCCTTTCTTTTGTAGCAGCTGCCATTGTGCTACAGACACTTTGATGGAGAGAACACAGTTCTCCAGGGGGCCTTTTTATTGTGATGTTTTCTACTGTATATCAAAATATTGATTAATAACGTGACTTGACTGCTTCATGTGTTTGACTGGCAACAAGTGGCTTTTTTTAGGTGTTGAAACCCAATCAATGTGTTTTAGATGCTAATCATATGTCTACCACCTCATGGTAGCTAAATATCACGAAAGACAGCAATTGGATGGTTATATATAAGAATTACAAGGTTAGCAGCTTCAGTCTATATGGGTTTATTGTTGAGTGTAAGAAAAAAATGAAAGTGAGCTTTTTTTGTTTTTCCTCCAAGAACCCAATAGACCCCAATAGACCAAAGCTACTTACCTAGTAATTAATTCTTTTATCATGCAACCTTCATAATTAATAGATTAATAACATAAAGGCGTCAAAAGGTGTTTTTATCTTACTTCATGGTAGAAAGAATTATTTTATATTTTTATTCTTCTTAATCATGGTTACAGGTCATAGATTCCTATGGGTTCTGTCTCGATTCAATTAAAAACTATGTCCGCCATGTTGTTTGTGGGGTCACGATGAAGAATTCTCGCAAAATATCTCAACATGCTCCATGCCATAAATATTACATCTGTCTGTGCTTGAAATAAGTTGTAATGAATGTCATCGAAGCATTCCTCTTTAAAATTTTCTGGACAAAATATTCCTAACCCTTTCCCTCATATAAACATTTTTCACACATTTGCAAACAGAGTAGACCCAGATCATACAGCTCCTATAGGAGCCGTCTCTGTTTGCAGATGCGTGAAAACTTTTATATGAAGGAACGTGTTAAACACATATATGTGAACGCTAGCTTCTGTGACTGAAGAGAAGTATCATGATACCTACTGAGTATTCATGGACAAAATGTTATAATGAAATATGGTATAATGGAAGGTGGAACATTGTAGCCATTTTAGAAAGTAAAGAAACATATCTTTCAAATTCCACTAGCAAACAGAGTAGACCCTGATCTGGGTCTACTCTGTTTGCAAATGCGTGAACACTTTATATGAAGGAAATAGTTAATGTTGTGAAAACTCTTTAGAATCATCTCTTTGAGATGATTCTAAAGAGTGGTCACAACAGAGGTTTAACCCTTTCCTCCATAGGCTATTTTTAGACCAAACCTCTTTGAATGAATCTACCCAAAAGGAGCATTTACTAGAGAAAAGTAAAATTTTAGAATTTTGTAATTTGAAACCATTTGAAAACAATGGTTTCAAGAAGTGGTTATTACAGAGGCGTAGAATGGCGTATTTATGGAGGAAAGGGTTAAAATAAAGAAGTTATTTTTGTATCTTATCTGGGCCTCTGATCTTATCTGAAGTATAACAGGACACCACATCAATCTCACCTGGAGGGGATGCCATGTTGTTTCACATAACACTTCTAGCCCTTGTTCACCGCCCAATTTGGCTCTTCAAAGGTCATCTGAAAAGAAAGAGCATCAGAAAACTTTAGCTCCAGTAATTGTTATTTCCAAGAATATTCATTTCATGCAACTTTTAATTTTTCTTTCATTTCTCCTAAGATTAAATAGTTTGGATCCTGGTGAGACCCCAAATAACTAAAACCTTACAGCTATTCCCTACTGTTTTGATTTTTAACCCATTCCCTCATATCGACGACTTTTGGTGACACTGTAAAAGTCACTTTGTGAAACCATTGTGATATATAGAGCATTTGCTCCTGTAGGAGCAAATGCTCTATTAATCACAATGGTTTCAAACTACAAATTATAAAAGTTTCCTTTTCTCTAGTTAATGCTCCTTTTCGGTAGATCTATTTTAAGAGGTAGGATATAAAAATAGCCTATGAGGTAAAGGGTTAACAAGCAAAAAATGCAGAAACCGCATTAAAGCCAGATTTTTTTTGTGTGTTGACCTTGACCCAATTTCATGTATCCTTGTATCAACTGGAAGGCCTTCACCCAATCTATCTGCATACAAAATATAAATTGTCTAGCCCATGTAGTTCAGAATTTATAACAACATTTCAATGACAGCCAATTTTCAAAATAGTGACCTTGACCTGATTTCAGGTATCTTTATGTCATCCATAAGGTCCTTACCAAAGCCATCTGAATTCCAAAGGTGAAATGCCTAGCACTCGTGGATCAGAAGTTATAGCAAAATGTTAAAGTTTGTTAAAAACAGCCAAGTTTTCAAAATAGTGACCTTAATTTGACCCAATTTCATATATCCTTGTATCAACTGAAAGGCCTTCACCATACCATATATGAATTGTCTAGCATATGAGCTTCAGCAGTTAAGAAAAAATGTTGAAGTTTTTCAATGATGGCCAACTTGTCTAAATAAAGACTGTGACCTTGACCTAATTTCAAATATCTTTATATCAACTGAAAGGCCTTTACCAAAGCCATTTATATACCAAAGATGAATTGCCTAGCATTTGTAGTTAAGAAGTTATAGCAATGTTAAAGTTTGTTAAAAATGGCAAAGTTTTCGAAATGTGACCTTGTCCTTGACCTGATTTCATGTATCCTTGTATCAAGTGAAAATCCTTCACTCAAACTATCTGCATACCAAATATGAATGGTCTAGCTTAAGTTATTAAGAAGATATAAGGAATGTTAAAGTTTTGTTAATGACGGCAAAGTTTTGGAAATAGTGACCTTAACCTTGATCTGATTTCATGTATCCTTGTATCAAGTGAAAGACCTTTACCCAAGCTATCTGTATACCAAATATGAATTGCCTAGCATTTTTAGTTCAGAAGTTATAGCAATGTTAAAGTTTCTTAAAAACGGCAAAGTTTTCGAAAAAGTGACCTTGACCTGATTTCATGTATCCCTGTATCAAATGAAAGGCCTTCACCCAAGCTATCTGCATACCAAATATGAATATTCTAGCTTAAGTAATTCAGAAGTTATAAGCGAAAACATGGTTATATGACGGAAGGGGTAAAAAGGATTACAGGCAAACAGTGTAGATTAGACTCTCTGATTAAGGTCTGCACTGTTTGCTTCACATCAATTTCCAAAGGCCATACCTAAAACAGAAATTCATGAAAAAACTCTAGAAAATTGTGTCCATAGGACATGGGTGCTTCCCCCTACCCCCTCCCAGCCTCTTTACCCTTTCCCTCCTATAAACACTTTTCACACCTTTGCTAATAGAGTAGACCCAGTTCTAACAGCTCCTGAAGGAGCCATCATATCGCATCTGTTCAGTTTGCTTAATATGGAATTATATAGTTTCTGCCAAAACAAAATTCACATACATGTACCATTATAAAATTTCAGGTTATAAATATTCATGATGTCATTATTTCTTACATGAATATTCAACTGAGAAACAGCTAAAAAATAAAATGAATGAAATATCGTAATCATTATACATGACAAACTGATAATGCGGCGCTTGCATCTAAACATCTGCCTGACCACTAATCCATATGCACAGTGTACACACAAACACAGAGAATTATCGCCACTACCAGTTAACCAGCATTCCCTCATACACTATTTTTAGATCTGGGACAGCCTCTTTGACTAAATATACCCAAAAGGAGCATTTATTAGAGAAAAGGAAAGTTTTAGAATTGTGTAGTTTTGAAACCGGTGTGATAAATATGGCACAAAAGCCCTATGGCACATATGGCACAAAAGCCCTATTAATCAGAACAGTTTCAAAAGTTGTATTTTATAGAGGCGTCAATTTAAGGAAACTATCGCTTGTGCTTGTCTTCTTATGATAGACAACTGTGGCAATACGCCTCTGTAGTGACTACCATTTACAAACCCTTTTTGAAATTTCACTGACTATTGATCAAAATAAAGATAGTGCAAATGAAAACATAACTTTGTTTTCCAATAACATGGATGGTAGGATACTTTAAAGAGGAGGTCCCTACAATAATCGCATATTTTCAATAATATCATAAAACTTGGTATTTGTTATGCTCTAACATTATTATGAAGGTTCCCAATTTGAACTTATATCGAAAAATGCCCATGTGATACAAATAAACCGATTTCATCAATAACTGATAATTTTTGTTCTACAACACAATATTATCGACCTTTTCCGTAAATTCTTCCGCGTTTTACCGATGATCACCCGATCTCTCCATTGTTTACGTAATATAGCTTTCTCGGAAGTGGTCGGAGAATCGCGAATAGGGCGAACAGTTACGAAACTAAAACTCAACCCGAATAAAACTGAAACATCGGGGAGTAAAACCGGGATCAGCGATATCAAACACATGGATGTTTTGTCATTATAAACGGTAATTGGATGGGGCTTTTTGTGATATACTACTTTTCAGCATATAAACAAATGAGTTTTGTATATTTTAAGTGTTTATGAAACGCGTCAAATGTAGGGACATCCCCTTTAACCGTTTCACTGCACCAAATGAGTCACTAATGTCCTTTGCAAACATTGTAGACACAGATGAGAGGGCTCCAGAAGGAACCCTATCATCAGGGTCTGCATTGTTTGTCGTGTTACATTTTTCTTTTAAATATCTCTGAATTATAGTGGTAAACTTAACCTGTTTGAATTTGGAACAGTCAATTCTAAAATTCAGCACTGAAAAGGTTAAATTCTGTTCATGATGAATAGTCACGCTTCATCAGGATGTGAATATCTATGATCAGAAAAGGATGAAGTATTTTGTACGCCTGTTTGTTTTAACCCCTTCCCTGTTGCATATTCATGTATCATATAGAAACAATGACATCATGAATATTAATTAAATTATTTTTGGTAATGGCATATGAAAAGGACATTTTGGCTCTGGTAGAAACTAAAATCAAATCTATATTACACCGTAAGCAAACAATATCATATAAACATATAAACGCTTTTCACACCATTGCAAATGGAGTAGACCCAGATCTGACAGCTCCTATAGGAGCCATTTCATCTGGGTCTACTCTGTAAATGTAAGAAAAAAGGTTTATATGAGGGAAAAAGTTAACCCTTTCCTTCATATAAACATGTTTTCACGCATTTGCAAACAGAGTAGACCCAGATCAGACGGCTCCTATAAGAGCCGTCTGATCAGAGTCTGCTCTGTTTGCTAATGGAATTTGGAAGATCTGATTCTTAACTTTCTAAAATGGCATAGAATAACATAGAACAGGGAAAGAGCTGAAGTAGCTACCAGGGCACACATACAATGCCTCATTACAACAACCTACTTGTTAACCCATTACCTCATAGGCTATTTTCAGATCCAACCACTTTGAATAAATCTACCCAAAAGGAGCATTAACTAGAGAAAAGGGCAATTTTAGAATTTTGTAGTTTGAAACCATTGTGATAAATAGAGCATTTGTTCCAATAGGAGCAAATGCTCTATTTATCACAATGGTTTCATAAAGTGACTATTACAGAGGTGTAGAAAGGCGTATTTATGGAGGAAAGGGTTAACGCTACCTGATTATCTGAATATTAATCTGTATCAATTGACAGAAACTGTAGAGTCTTATCTATAAAATGCCATAAGCAAACAGAGCAGACCTTGATCAGACTTCTCCCACAGGGGATGTCTGATCTGGGTCTACTCTGTTTGCATAAGCATTTCTATCAGGGAAATATTTAAAACTTTAATGAATAAGAAAAGTTAACGATAAATATTGAGGGTTTGGGGCAAAACAATTTTAACTCCTTCACAAAGTGATTGAGTTACAATAGTTTTGCACAAAGCTCTCGATATGAATTCACACTATGCCGAATAAACAACAGCTATCCATTACTATGTCACTATAAATACTATGTCACACCACAATCAATGCTTGGTGTAAAACAATAGCCAACCAGAAATTACCTGGCCAGTCTATTATAGCATGTCAGTGTATGGACAAGTGATTAACCCTTTGAATGCGAGAAACAAGTACACACTAGTATTTGCAAACAGTGTAGACCCAAGATCAGAGGCCCTTAGAATGAAGTTGCAAAACCTCTCAGACATTTTGGAGATGTTTAAAGATTTTACTTTAGGTTGCCATGACAACCAGAGTTCTACAAAGAATCAAATTCTTTTACCGATTTTGATGGAGCAAGATATAAAGATCATTTATATGAAGTCTGATTACATTCTGCCTTGTGGTTTCAGGAGATGTCACTTAAAGCAAAAATAAATTATTATTGACCCAAACGGTGAGCAATCACATACACAGGTGAGCTAAAAATTCCTATTTCTGTTTTTAGTGATTTCTTCCATGAATATTCATCCTTTCGCTCATATAAATGCCCTTCCATGTATTTGTAAACAGTCTGAGTAGACCCAGATTGGATGGTTCTTATAGGAGCCATCTGATCAGGGTCTACTCTGTTTGCTTATGGAAAGTTAAAATAGATCTGATTCAACACTTTCCAAAACAGTTGAAAAAGGCCCTTTTCCATGTTCCATTTTTATTGATTTTGTGCATGAATACTCATGAGGTGAAGGAAATTTGAATGAATAAGAAACAGGCAAAGGGTTAAACAGGGAAATGGTAAAAAAAAAGTACCTAGTTATAGTCTACTTTCAGTCCAAAGGATCGCTCAGCCGACTGTACATTTACTCCCATGGTCATATTCGCCTACAACATTGACCACTGCTAACATAAATTATTGACCACTGCTAACATAAATTATGGTGCAATCATGCAGCCGCAGTACCGGCTAGTGACCCTCACAGGTACCCATTTTAACCCCTAGGTGGAGAGGAGGTGCGGATGAGAGACACTGGAAAGCATCTCTGAAATTTCCGGGATTTGAACCCCAGACCTCCAGACTAGTAGTCAAGCGCGTTACCACTAGTATAGACCACCGCACACCACAAATGGTTAGCAACCATTCCTCATACATGTATACACAAAACTACAGGAGTAAGGAAATACACTGTATGGATACTGAAATTGCCACTCCTTTGTTGACAGATACAATACTGTACATTGAGCTGTTTCTTCCTCATTTAAGCCAACCTCTCATATTTACTAGACCAGTGCATACCAGCTATAGAGCCTGGCTGCTTTCATAACCAAAGTCTGTGATGGACATATTGGCAATAAACTCATAACCTGCTGAAGTCTGAACAGCTAGAAATAATGACTACACAAATATCTAGTAGTGGCATTTTTAACCCTTTACACCATAAATATGCCTTTCTATGCTTTTGCAAACAGAGTAGAGTCTAGACCCTGATCAGATTGCTCCTGTAGGCACCATCTGATCAGGGTCTGCTCTGCCGCAACCTGCTTATGAAATAATATTATAGATATGATTCTATGTAGTTTCTGCCATATCTAAATATGCATGTGCCATTATAATCATTAATCTTATTAATATTCATGTCACTTTCTTACATGAATATTCATGAAGTAAAGGTTTAATGGCATACTAATATAGCTAAGGCAGAAAATGTAAAATCATATCTATATCATTTCATATGCAAACAGAGCAGATCATGATCTGGGTCTACCGTGTTTGAAAAGGGTTTTAAAAGGCACATCTATGGAGTAAATGGTTAAGCTTCTGCACTCTAAGCAATTGTCTGAAAATGAAAGAGCCGTCTGATCTGGGCCTACTATGTTTGCAAAGGTGTAGCTTCTGCTCTCTCAGCAATTGTGGTCTGAAAATATTGTCGTCCACTTCTAAGCTAAAAGAAGAATTTGTTTATGTATCTTGCCAGAAAAATGATCAGACAGTTTGGATCCTGATGAGATGCTGATTTACCCCGAGTCTCATCTGGATCCAAACCGTTTGCATTTAGGTCATCCCAAAAGATGTGTAATTTGCAAAACTTCTGAATGAAGAATTGTCTTGCATTTCTTTACATTTTGTCCTTTGACCTTGAACGATGACCTTGACATTAACATGTCACCACTTAAAATGTGAGGCTTCATGAGATACACATGCATGCCAAATATCAAGTTTCTATCTCTATTGGCTCGGAAGTATGTGATTTGACCTATATATCTGGCCTTTGACCTAGAAGGATGACCTTGACATGTCACCTTGAAAATATGCAACTTTAAGAGATATACATTAATCCCAAATATCAAATCTCTATCTGATTCAAAAGTTATGCCCAATGTTAAAGCTGCTGACAAACAAACATCTGACCTTTGACCCTGAAGGATGACCTTTACCTTGACATGTCACCCCTCAAAATGTGCAGTTTCACGCGATACACATGCATGCCAAATATCAAGTCTCTATCTGTACTGGTTCAAAAGTTATGGCTAATGTAAAAGTCGGTGGTTTGACCATTATATTTGAAGGATGACCTTGAAGGATGACCTTGACCTCTCACCCTTCAAAGTGTGCGGATTTACGAGATACGTATGCATGCTAAATATCAAGTTTCTATCTGTAAAGTTATGACCAATGTTAAAGCAAACAGAAAATCAGACAATATGATCTGGGAGCCTAAAAAATATACCGTAATCGGAGTAATATCACACTGTTTTTGAATCCTGGTGAGACACGGACTTACTCAACAGCTCATCTGGATCTAAACTGCTGGCAAAGGTAGTTAGGATATAGAAGTAATTAGCATACATGTGTAGATTCAATCACTGAACTGCCATGCTTAACCCGTCACTCCATAAACATGCCTTTCTATGCCTATGCAAACAGAGTAGACCAAGATCACACAGCTCCTATAGAAGCTGCCTGATCAGGGTCTGATCTGTTTGTTTATGATATAATAAAGATATTATTCTACAGATTCTGTGAAGGCCAAATCTTTCTGTGTCCGTGTGTTATTATAACAATTAATGTTATTAATATTCATGACATCATTAAATCTTATTAAAGCTATTTATAGAGTAAAGGGTTAACCTTCAGCACTCCACTGGCAATTATGTGATAACATTTGAATTCAAATTGGATGCAGTTGACTGTTGAGACTTCTCATCAGGATCCAAACTGTTTGACACTCTGACACTTTTGGAAAAGTAATGGAATTAAAACAAGAGCTGTCACAGTCACGTGACAAATGCCAAAAAAATTGTACCTTGTGACCTTGACCTTTGACCCATGGACCAGGGAGTTGAAAGCGACACATCATCTTTGTCTGGTGAACATTTGTGCCAAATCATATTGAAATCCATCGATATATAAAGAAGTTACAGGCCTGACACGAAATTTGTGACAAAGTAATTGTACCCTGTGAGCTTGACCTTTGACCCATGGACCAGGGAATTGAAAGCGCACACCATCTTTGTCTGGTGAACATTTGTGCCAGATCATATTGAAATCCATTGATATATAAAGAACTTACAGACCGGACACGAAATTTGTGACAAAGTAATTGTACCCTGTGAGCTTGACCTTTGACCCATGGACCTAGGAGTTGAAAGCGACACATCGTCTTTGTGTGGTGAACATTTTGTGCCAAGTTATATCGAAATCCGTTGATAGATAAAGAAGTTACAGACCAGACAAGAAATTTGTTACAAAGTTGTTTTACCCTGTGACCTTGACCTTTGACCAATGGACCTGGGAGTTGAACGTGACAAATCGTCTTTGTGTGGTGAACATTTGTGCCAAGTTATATTGAAATCCATTGATAGATAAAGAAGTTACAGGCCGGACAAGAAATTTGTTACAAAGTAATTGTACCCTGTGACCTTGACCTTTGACCCATGGACCTGGGAGTTGAACGCGACACATTGTCTTTGTGTGGTGAACATTTGTGCCAGGTTATTTTGAAATCCATTCACAGATAAAGAAGTTATAGAAGGGACACGAAATTTGGGACGGACAGACCAACGGATGGACAATGCGATTACTATATGCCTGCCGTTGGGGGCATAAAAATAAACATTCAGAATTGAAACACACAACAATATATGCATACAACAAATGCCCAGAAGGCAGAAGGTTAACAAGTTCTTCCTGGAAGTGTCAACAGCAGACTGTTGAGAACAATGGAGAGGACAAAAATACATATTGTGTGCCAACACAAGAATACTGTAACGTCTGTAATGAGCTACATGTACTTAAAAAGGGTTTACTTTGTTTACATGTATTATGTTTATACATGTACATGTATATATAGTTATGTTTTGAAGGAAATACAGTATGTACAGTTTACAGTAGTAAAGCGCCGCGGGTAAAGCAAGTGTACTGGCACTTGCAAACAATATACATGTAGTCCAAAATCAGAGGATAATCCTCTGATCAGGGTCTTCACATTTAAAATAGTCTAGCAAATTCAGTCCTTTCATTCTGAAAGAATTCTGCTGGTAAACAATGATGGACCAGTCCACTGTGAAAATTCAGCATTCGAAGGTTTAATTTGTTTGTAAACTTTGTATGTATCTGGGTTTTATGTCGCTTTAAAAGTATTTCAGTCATATCGCGAGGAAGACACCAAAGGTTCTTCTGCACGTGGATCACATGGTCATTGGTACACAGAAGAACACCGAGACAGAACCATTGTCTGAAAGGATAGATTGATGGGTTTACAAATGTATATAAACTTGTTATAGTAAGATTTAGTTTATAGAGGTCGAGATAAAATGCGTAAATTTAAACATTTTCAAGAATTGCTCCTCTATTTCTCCATCAAACTGGATACTGTGACCACTCTTCGAGACAATTCTAACAAGTGGTCACAGTATACAGTTTGGTGGAGACGATTTTAGTACATGTACATGTAATTGGGTACATACCTTTGTCTGTTGCTCTGAGTTAGTTCTTGTTTGTTATTTTACTAGGGTTGAGAGTAAAGGTAGGTGGGACTGGAAGACTAGGGAACTGGCATCTAATCCACTACCTGATAGAAACACTTTTTTATACATTTGCTAACACATGAGGATCTGCTCTGCTGGCGTATGAATTTACACAAATCTGATTCTACAGTTTCTGGCTTCTTCCCAAGTTATTTTCATAGTCCTTATTTCTTACATGAATATTCATCAGGTAAAGGGTTAATACAGATCTTACACTATGTATGTACATCACTCATCTTAATATAAACTAGAAAACTGACTCAGTCATGCAGAGAGGGCCCTGTAATCAAGGGCAGATAACTCTAGACATAGTGATCTGATTCAACCCAAAAACTATAGGTGTCTTCTACTAAGCATATGCCCTTAATCAAAGGTGTTCGAGGCATGCTTGGACTCATCCATGGAAACAACTCCCCCCCCTAACCTCTAAATATTTGACCAGGATCAGAACACGTTTACCGTGAATAATGAAGAAAGTAATAAATCATCAATTCAAAATAATCTTTTATACATATCTTGAAATAGTATAGTATTTTTTTCCTCGTCTAACAATCCAAAAATCATCAAGTGTTCCCCACCACCCCAACAGCCAAAACAAAATGGCGGTCACAAAAAAGTTCACCTGCTTACCGAACCTTTTAAAAATTACAGTGCAGTTCAAAAAGTCCGATCCAAAACAGTCAATAATTTTAACTACTGTCCATTTCAATTTACTTTGTCATTGAATTTTAGTCGATATTTTTTTCATTTCGAGTCAGACTGACCTTAAATATATTTCATTTGATCGCATCGTTTTTCACGGACTCCCATGCTAAATATCCCTCAATTTCATGCAGTAACAAGGAATAAAATGCCGAAAATGCATTTTCTACATGCTAATTCGATCAGCTGTTTCTTTGCAAATGGCCGCCGTTTTTATGGATCGTGGAGCATATCATTTTTCAACAGGGGTGAATAGCGTACTGATATGAAATAAATGACGTAATTTCGTGTATGACGTCAACTTTTAAGAGCTATAATTACCCTTAGTTAAATTCGAACGTTCCACTCGACGTCAATCGTCTGCCATTTGCAATTTGAAATGAACGTGTTTACAATGGGAAAACATTGTTTTTATGCATGAAATATTTATTTGAAGATGGATTCAAGGGAAACTCAGGCACAGAGTTCGTAAAAAACGATGACACAAGTGGCTTAAATTTGATCTCGATCCGGTAAGAAATGAAAAAAATTCTCGATTCAAATTCAGTGACAAAGTAAATTGAAATGGACAGTAATTAAATTTTAACATTAGACATTAGCTAAATGTCTCTTTTTGCATTGCTGCTTTTACTTTTGAAGGATCTACTACTTTCAGAATTAATCTACTTCACAAAAGCAGCTGTTAAGTGATTGTGGGGCGGCCATAAAGAGTTGCCTCTTACTTTATTCTCAGTTTTGTTATAATTTCTGACCCTTCAGGATCATTAGTTTTGATGTCATTAGTTTTGAAAAATTGAATACTGCTTAAGCTGGTGCTAGTGGGCGTGAGTATGGTTGGATGTAGA
Source organism: Azorinus chamasolen (assembly GCA_963576725.1). Lineage (NCBI taxonomy): Eukaryota > Metazoa > Mollusca > Bivalvia > Cardiida > Solecurtidae > Azorinus > Azorinus chamasolen. The sequence goes on from OY755244.1 coordinate 6,668,913, forward strand.
TGAAATATAAATTGAAAATAAATGTAAGGAATTTTGTTTGAAAAAACTCTGTCAAAGATTCAATGGAATAGAATTTTTGAACTGTAACGTATAAATACATAGTCACATGATTTTCACCATGGTCACATGACCCTTGCAGCAGCAGCCGAAGAGGAGAGCTGTCAAAACATTTTCAGTGTCGGTAAACTTCTAAATTTATGTTGATATACTATATTTTTTCTGGTTTGATTGAATAAAGTATTAAGTATTTTATCATTTTTTGCGTAGCTGCAGGAAAAATAGACTGTAAATACCTGTTTTTGTCGCATATTTCCCGTTCACAGTTATTGCGTGTTGTTATCAATATAAAGCACCGGTACACACGAATTGATGACGTTGTGCGCACTACCGTATGCGCATAAAACCCAAAACATTGAAAGGTTCGAATGCAAGGTGAGGTTCGATAAGAGGGAAGTGGACGATATATAGGGGGATCTGTATTCGTTAAATTTTTCAGCAAAAACGCGAATTATGCTGAAACACATTCGAAAAACATTCAACTTACCGCAGTTAAAACGGTGCTGGCTATTTGTAGTCTGCTATGAGACGCCAGTTTTCTTTCTCCTATTTTCGTTTTGAACGGAGGTGGCCAAATCGCTGTGGCCCGGAAGTAGTAGTCAATTTGCATATCGAATAGTTTATGAGCCGGGTCACAGCAAAATGGTCGCATCCGTTCAAAAGGAAAGTTGGAGAAAGAAAACTGGCGCCTCGTAGCTGACTGGAAATAGTAAGCACCGTTTTAATTGCGGCGAGTTTAATGTTTTTAGATACTGATTTACCATAATTCGCGTTTTTGTTAAAAAGATTAACGAATACAGATCCCCCTATATACGTCTATGCATCCTGGCGGGAGTCACATCGTTTCGCTCTAGCGTATTTTCAAATTCGCGGTCTTGCAGCGACAAGACGGAGCAATATTTAAGGAAAGCACTAATTGTGCCGCTTAGCATATGGAATTTGGAACGGATCAAGACCAAACTGATTGAAATCGGTGTTGAATTGGCTTTGCTGTAAGACTTTGAAAAACATGACTGTTGTAATTTCCGCCGCTGATCTGTCGTAGTTACTGTCCATTTCAATTTACTTTGTCACTGAATTTGAATCGAGAATTTTTTTCATTTCTTACCAGATCGAGATCAAATTTAAACCACTTGTGTCATCGTTTTTCACGAACTCTGAGTCCGAGTTTCCCTTTAATCAATCTTTAAATAAAGATTTTATGCATAAAAACAATGTTTTCCCATTGTAAACACGTTCATTTCAAATTGCAAATGGCGGACGATTGACGTCGAGTGGAACGTTCGAATTTATCTACGGGTAATTATAGCTCTTAAAATATGACGTCATACACGAAATTACGTCATTTATTTCATATTTGTATGCAATTCACCCCTGATGAAAAATGATACGCTCCACGATCCATACATACGGCGGCCATTTGCAAAGAAACAGCTGATCGAATTAGCATGTAGAAAATGCATTTTCGGCATTTTGTTCCTTGTTACTGCATGATATTGACGGATATTTAGCATGGGAGTTCCTGAAAAACGATGCGATCAAATGAAGTATATCTAAGGTCAGTCTGACTCGAAATGAAAAAAAATATCGACTAAAATTCAGTGACAAAGTAAATTGAAATGGACATTAGGTAGGCTACCTTTCAATACATATATAGACACGATAGGAAATTTTTTCCGGGTCGTGTTTTTCTCGTTTTTCGGTGTGGTTTATGGTTCAAATAGTTAGTTTTAGGCCAGTTGAACATACTTCGATCACATTTTTTTTAAAAAAAAATTTTATTTTTTTTTATTATTTTTTTTTGGGGGGGGTCCATGGATGAGTCCAAGCATGCGTCGGGCACCTTTGCCCTTAATATGAAACCAGTAGGTGAAGTACTGTTTGGGTTATTACATCACATCAAAAGTGTTGACAGACGGACAGACAGATAATGTGATTCCTATAGGGCTCCTGCATTTTCAATGCAGGGCCCTAATAACAAGAGCAATGCATGCTGGTTCTACTCTGGACAACGTCTGTTTGACAGTATCCCTTGTAAGTTTAGAGTCATGTCAGTATGAAAGGTTTAAATTTACTAAATCAATTTCAATGACAAACAAAACGGACTTTAGGAATAATCAGATATTGGTGGAAACTAGTTGCAAATACATGTACATGTACCAGTTCACTCATGTCTAGCATCTAACCGTTTCCATGTTGAATATTCATGTACATGTAATTATAATGACATCAGTCATCATGGATATTGATTAGCTGAATTTGTATAATGGCATATATACACGTAATCCTTTGTTATTGGCAGAAACTGTAAAGTCAGGTCTATTATAAAATTTCATAATTATAAGCAAGCAGAGCCGATCCAAATCAGGCAGCTCCTACAGAAGTCATCTGATCTGGGTCTACTCTGTTTGCAAATGTGTAGAAAGGTATATCTATGAAGTAAAAGGTTGAGGATAATAAAGCTACTGTTATAATGTTCATGATGTTAACCCTTCTCTTGCTGAATTTTAAAATATATTTCTCATTCTTTACCCATTTCCTGTTGAATAATTACATATATCTTCACTGTATACAAGTATTTCGCTGTGCAATCACTGCTGTGGAGTGCATTGGTTGCACAATCAACTTGTAAATAGTGCAGACCCAGATGAGACAGCTCCTGCAGGAGCTGTCTCATCTGGGTCTTCACTATTTACAGGCAGGTCTATTGATGTGAATAGCAAGCGAATGGTTAATATGTTTGTACTTTCATAAAAGCCTGTAAATGATATACTGACAAACAGAAATTTTCCTTACCTCCTACATTGAAAACAAATACCATGTAGTGTAAAGTATGTTAATTTTATTGTTTATCCCAAAACCTAAGAGGAGTTGCCGCAATGTGCCAGTTTAAGTACAAATGTAATATCAAACTTCCTGATTTCAGAACAGAACTAAAAACTCCAGTTGCCAAAAAGTCAATATACTTTTTTCCCTTTGCAAGCTTAAGTAAGTGTCCTCCAGCTATGAGTAAAATTATCAGGTCCAGATAAGATGCATAAATTTAAACATTTTCAACAATAATATCCAAACCCTTTACTGCGACCACTCTCAAAGAGACGATTCAACAGTAGTCACATTATAGGGGTTGATGGAGAAACGACGTTTTTAGTACATGTATCTGGATACGCACCTTTATTTGTAGCTCTGATTATACCAGTTTCATTTATTTCATTATCCTAAATATAATACCGAGCGTCAAACAGTTATTCTGCTTCACATCTACACTGACTGTATTTCCATTTTACTGATTATCCCAAATTTGTCGCTAGTCTGCAAAGAGCTGAACAATACTACACAACCTATGCATATGTTTCAACATGTGCCTGAAAAACTGTTGACCTCATTTATTGATTGACAAATCACAGTGTAACAGTAGCTTGCCGGAAATCAGAGCACCATACTACAGGAACTCATCAAATCACAAATACTGATTTAACCCTTTCCCTCATATAAATGCCTTTTCACCCACTTGCAAACAGAGAAGACCCAGATCTGATGACTCCTATTGGAGCCATCTGATCTGGGTCTGCTGCTTGCTTTTGACATGTAGATATAGATCTGATTCTATAGTTTTTGTCAAAGTAAAAATTTAATTTGGAAAGTTAACATTGTAAAAATTCTTCTCATTAATATTCACGATGTCATTATTCCTTACATGAATATTCATTATTGAACATGGAAAGGTTTAACCCTTAACCTGCTGAATAATTAAAATTAACTTCTCCCTTTTCATAATATTAATTAAACAAATATTTGGTCTTGGTCTACACTGTTTGCAAATGTCTTGACCCATTCCCTCATATTGACGACTTTTGACAACTCTGTAAAAGTTACTTTGTGAAACAATTGTGATAAATAGAGCATTTGCTCCTATAAGAGCAAATGCTCTATTTATCACAATGGTTTCAAACAACAAAATTAAAAAAAAATTCCTTTTCTCTAGTTAATGCTCCTTTTCGGTAGATTTATTCAAAGTGGTTGTATCTAGAAATAGCCAATGAGGGAATGGGTTAAATACTGAGTTCCCACATCTTAAGGATGAACCCTTTACCTATTATTAATGAATATTCTGGGCAAACTCATTATGAATGCTAAGTAAGACCCTTATCAGATGGTTTCAACTCTGGTCTGGGTCTACACTGTTTGAAAGGACATTAAAAGAAGTATTAATGAGGTTAAAGTTTAACTCTTTAAATATGGGAGACAAGCTTACAGTGTTCACCTAAGGTCTGCTATTCAAGTTTTAATGCTTTCCCACATGGGCTATTTTTAAATCGAACCTCTTTGAATAAATCTACTGAAAAGGAGCATTTACCAGAGAAAAGGGACATTTTAGAATTTTGTAGTTTTGAAACCATCGTGATAAATCACAATAGTTTCACAAAGTGACTTTTACATAGGCGTCAAAAGGTGTCAATATGAGGGAATGGGTTAAGGGGTCATCTGATCAGGTATGCTCTGTTTGCTTATGGAACAATATAGCTTTGATTCCACAGTCTCTGTCAATGCTAAAACAGTTGTGTGTTCATATTCTACTACGGTATAATAATGAAATTACAATTCAGTTAATTGATAGTCCAGATGTCCTTATTTCTCACATGAATATTCATCAGGTACAGGGTTAAAAAGGGTCTCTGTTTTCTATGAAGTCAAGGTGGGGGAAATGACCTAGTCTCAGATTGTGTGGAGAGGGAAGGGAGGGGGGAAATAACACACTGTACTGGGCATTGGGGAACAAACCTTGCAGTACAGTAAGTTTTTAGGAAACACCTTGAATACATTTATAAAGGGTTCGGGGCATGTAATTGACCCCAGATACAGCGCATCTACCTTTGCCACAAAACAGAAGCAAGTTTCCACCACTGGCAGAAAATTGCCTCCTTATTTAGTTTGCAAACAATCTCTGATATTCTGCAATAACTATGTGTAAATTTAAGAATGAGAATGCCATTAATGGTGGCTACACTAATCTATTGAATTTAACCCTTTACACTATGAATATTCATGTAAGAAATAATGATTCTAAAAACCTTATTGACACTGAACCCCCCACCCCACCCCCATCCCACCCACCCTCCCCCGAAGACGCTTAGTATAAATTTCTAAGTCATCACTTTGAGTTTGAATGGTCAATAAACAGTGTACATGTAGTTTGATAAGTTCATTCATTTCAAGGTGGTTGCTGATGAGTGTGAACACATTTCAATGTTGTTAAGTAACTTATGCAATATTGTACATGTATGTATACATGGAAGGACTAGTCATGATCTAAGAAATACACATGCATGTTTAGCACTAGCACCATATTCAACAAAATAACAAGAGGGCCAGAATGGCCCTGAAGCGCTCACCAGACAATCAGAGGAGAAGATTTTCAACGTTTTAACTATATGTTTCTTTAGAAAACTAGCCTGCCCTGGGGCTGGGCTAATTTTGACCCAAGAGGCACAATTTATATCACTTTTGTAGAGGACCTGGACATGGTGCGATGTGCCAAATATGAAATCTGAGAACCTTCCAGTATCAGAGAAAAAGATTTTCAAAGTTTTCACTATATGTTTCTATTAAAAACTGGCTACCCCATGGGCGGGGCCAATTTTGACCCCAGGGGCATAATTTATATAACTTTTGTAGAGGACCTGAACATGATGCTATGTGCAAAGTATGAAGGCTGAGAACCTCCCAGTTTCCGAGAAGAAGATATTCAAAGATTTCACTATTTGTTTCTATTGAAAACTGCCCACCCCTGGGGCGGGCCAATTTTGACCCCGGGCCATAATTTATATAACCTTTGTAGAGGACCTGAACATGATGCTATGTGCCAAATATGAAAGCTGAGAGCCTTCAAGTTTCAGAGAAGAAGATTTTCAAAGATTTCACTATTTTTTTCTATTGAAAACTGCCTACCCCTGGGGGCGGGGCCAATTTTGACCCTAGGGCCATAATTTATACAAAATTTGTAGAGCACCTGAACATGATGCTCTGTGCCAAATATGAAAGCTGAGAGCCTTCCAGTTTCAGAGAAGAAGATTTTCAAAGATTTCACTATTTGTTTCTACTGAAAACTGCCCACCCTGGGGCGGGCCAATTTTGACCCTAGGGCCATAATTTGTAAAACTTTTGTAGAGGACCTAAACATGATGCTCTGTGCCAAATATGAAAGCTGAGAGCCTTCCAGTTTCAGAGAAGAAGATTTTCAAAGATTTCACTATTTGTTTCTATTGAAAACTGCCCATCCCTGGGGCGGGGCCGATTTTGACCCCAGGGCAATAATTTATATAACTTTTGTAGAGCACCTGAACATGATGCTATGTGCCAAATATGAAAGCTGAGAGCCTTCAGTTTCAGAGAAGAAGTTTTTCAAAGATTTCACTATTTGTTTCTATTGAAAACTGCCCACCCCTGGGGCGAGGCTAATTTTGACCCCAGGGGCATAATTTATACACTTTTGTAGAGGACCTGAACATGATGCTATATGCCAAATATGAAAGCTGAGAGTCTTCTGGTTTCAGAGGAGAAGATTTTCAAAGTTTTACTATATGTTTCTATTGAAAACTGCCCACCCTTGGGGCGGGGCCAATTTTGACCCTAGGGCCATAATTTATAAAACCTTTGTAGAGGACATGAACATGATGCTCTGTGCCAAATATGAAAGCTGAGAGCCTCCCAGTTTCAGAGGAGAAGATTTTCAAAGATTTCATTATTTGTTTCTATTGAAAACTGCCCACCCCTGGGGCGGGGCCAATTTTGACCCTGGGGCCATAATTTATATAACTTTCGTAGTGGACCTGAACATGATGCTATGTGCCAAGTATGAAAATGAGAGCCTTCCAGTTTCAGAGAAGAAGATTTTCAAAGATTTCACTATTTGTTTCTATTGAAAACTGCCCACCCCTGGGGCGGGCCAATTTTGACCCCAGGGGCATAATTTATATAACTTTTGTAGAGGACCTGAACATGATGCTATGTGCCAAATATGAAAGCTGAGAGCCTTCTGGTTTCAGAGGAGAAGATTTTCAAAGTTTCAAAGTTTGTAGTGGACCTGAACATGATGCTACGTGCCAAATATGAAAGCTGAGAGCCTTCCAGTTTCAGAGAAGAAGATTTTCAAAGATTTTACTATATGTTTCTATTGAAAACATGGCACCCCTGGGGTGGGGCCAATTTTGACCCCAGGGCCATAATTTATATAACTTTTGTAGAGGACCTAAAGATGATACTATGTGCCAAAGATGAAAGCTGAGAACCCTGTAGATTCAGGAGAAGATTTTTAAAGGTTCAAATTGTTGACGACTGACGACGGACGATGCACGTCGATGGACGACGGACATCAGGCAATCACAAAAGCTCACCTTGAGCACTTTGTGCTCTGGTGAGCTAAAAATGGAAACTCTAACCCAAGCAGTTGAAGAGGTATCTTCCAGAAAAAGTTCTTGGCAAACTTTTACTAAAATGGAGGTCAAGGTCTTTAGGTCAAGGTCATAGACACAATCAGTTTGTAACACTCTGCCTTCCCAAGGCGATCCACACAAAAAATTTGGAAACCCTATCAACCAAATAGGTGGAGTAGATAATTTTTTATTGTCAAGACAAATTTCACGATAACCTTCACTAACAAGTCTAAAATTGAAGTCAAGGCTAGGCCAACCTCATAGACTCAGAGGCATCAATCCACCAAGGTGCTTACACACAAGAAATTCAGAAACCCTAACCCAAGAGCCTGTCTGACCCCGATGTTTCCTACTTGGCTTTTTTCTTTGACATTTATAATCAAAATGTTTGAAACGGCAGAAATGTTGAGATATGTCAACATAATGAGAATTTCTGCATCGTATTTTTGAGAAATTCTTTCACCGAAATTGGGGGAAAAAGAGGTTTTTTGCAATTGGGAAATCATCGAAGATCGGCCTCTATTAAAGAAGGAAAACAAGCCCTAAGAGGTTGAGGATATATCATTCAGACAAATTTCTTGGGGGAGACTATTAACCTTTTACTCCATAAATATTCATGTAACTTGTAAGAATTAATGCCATCAATCCCATCATGAATATTAATTAGATTAATTACTAAAATAGTACATAGTGATGATAGACATAGCATGGCAGAAACTGTAGAATCATATCCATATATATTATCATAAGCAAACAAGATAGTCCTTGTTCAGACAGCTCCTACAGGAGCTGTTTGATCTGGGCCTACCCTGTTTGCAAAGGCGTAGAAAGGTGTATTATGGGGTTAACCCTGTTGTTGCTGATATGACTCAATTAACCCTTTTCACCTTTGCAAACTGGGCAGACCACTACAGGAGCTGTCTGAGCACAGTCTATAGACTCTATTCTGTTGGAAAGGTGTCACATTCAGGAAAAAAAGAATTATTATGTTAGTAGCTTGGTCTATGCGGCTTTATTTGACCTGCAAAAAAAATGAGGAAATCCGCTTCACTGAGATTTCTCTGTTTTTCGCCATGAGCAAAAAACATGTATACCCAAACAGAGCAAGTGCTCCGGAGGAAACTACCAGACAACAACAACAATAGCCACTGCCTTTTCACAAATTGCAGAGTAGACCCAGATCAGACAGCCCCTGATCAGGGTCTGCTCTGTTTGCTTTTGCATTATATTGACCTGATTCTGCATGTTTTGTCAAAGTCTAACATTAAAAAATCAGCTAATAAATACATATATGATCATTTCGAACATGAATATTGAACAGGGAAAGGGTTAAAAGAATATTTTCTTTTTTTCAAAAACATTATGCTTTCAAAACAACGACAGAATAATGAGAATGACACATGAACATAAGCAAACAGATAAGACCCTGATATGGGTCTCCTCTGATTGCAAAGACGTAGAAAAGCGTATAGTAAGGGTATCATTATTACTTGACTACCCATAATGATTGTTGCAGTCAGCTGACAATGTCAACTGGATGTCCAACAATGTCAGTAGAATTTCTAACATAAACTGTGAATTATTGATTAACTTTAGCCGATTCCATACTGGTTTCGATGATACTTATCAAATCTGACGGTAAAGCACCACTGATCGTTTCTGTCTTACCGTGAAGTGAAGTCGTTTTCCTGCGACGTTTAGAAGATATTCACTCTATTGTCGATTTTCTCTGTTTTCCCGGAAGTATGATAGTTTAGAACTGACCTCTAGTGGCATTCAATCAAGGGAGATACTCGATGCGCTCTTAATAAAACAAGGGAAGTAATCGATTCAGGTTTTACCTCGTAACCTGCTGATGGCATCTTATTTATTTATTAGTTGAACTCTACGATGATAAATGAACATATGAACACTTGAATTTTTGGTTTACAGGAGCCGTCTGATCTGGATATACTCTGTTTGCAAACGCGTGAAAAAGCGTCCCTGTTGAAGTAATTCTAAGGGGGGGATTTAGGCCTACTTTCGAACCCCTCTGGAATACACTAAGCGGCTAAGACACTCTAACCATGTTGCTAAAGCGTTACCCCAACAGCAAGGCTGTTGAAGATGCCTGGCATAGGCCGATCACACTACAATCCCCTCCCTCTAATCTTAACCTTTAGAAGCCAGGCACATGACCATGCCCGGCAACCCGCATGACCCTAAGACATTACATGCATCCCCGCATACGAACCGAATTATCATCGTCGTCAATGAAGTAGGCCTAATTTCCCTCATATAAATTTGCAAACAGAGTAGACCCATATCAGACGGCTCCTATAGAAGCCGTCTGATCAGGGTATGCGCGCTCTGTTTGCTAATAGAATTTGATAGATCTGTTTCTTTAGTTTCTAAACTGGCTACAATGTTCCAACTTCCATATTTCATTATAACTATTTTGTCAATGAATATTCAGTAGGTATTGAAAATTGCAATAAACATAGAACAGGGAAAGGTTTACTATTTTAGCTGTAGGCTATTTATTGCTGGTCTCATCTGGATCTAAACTGATTGCAAATATCCTAAAAAACTGGTCGATTGTGTTCAATTGTTAAGCCTCCCCTTCATACAAACGCATTTAGAAGTAACCTTCAGGTGCTGTCTGATCTGGGTCTCTTCTGTTTGCAAAAATCGTGAAAGTTGTTATTATTGTAACAGCAATGCTGTCAGGTACAGGTGCGGATCCAGGATTTCAAATTTTTTGGAGGGGTGGGGGGCGTAGATTTTTATGTTTCATGACATAAATAAATAGTGTGTTTGTAATACATGTTTTATTGATTTTAATAGATACAGTAAAATCTCTCTATAACGACCACTAAATTACATAAAATATTTTGTGTTAAAGACAAGTGGCTGCTTAAAGCAAGGTGAAAGTGTGAAAGTAAAACAGAACGCTCCTATGGGAGCGTTCTGTTTTACTTTCACCTTGCTTTAAGCAGTCACCTGCTCTAAATACCAATTAATTAACACAATTTAGTGGTCATTATAGAGAGGTTTTACTGTATATAGATCTAAAACATTACTTTAAAAAATTGTTTCGGCAATTTTAGGGGGCGTACGCCGGCTCCGTCCCCTCTAAATCCGCGCCTGAGGTATATTTAAGCACTATATAAACTCTCCTTGCCAGGGAGCTAGCTCTTTGGCAACGTGGTTTAAGTGCTTGGAAATGTTGCAAAGTTAAGCAACAATATGTGCGGCTACTGGCTGGATGGGTGACCGTCTGTGCGGCTACTGGCTGGATGGGTGACCGCCAGGGATTGCCGATGGTGCACGTTACACTATCAGGGAAAGAGATAGTTCTCACCCAAACCGTAGGCTGTGACCCCACTTTGAAATAGACAGAGAGACCATTCATAAAGAGCGGTCACAGCAATATAGGGTTTGGTGGGGGAAATGAAGGAGCTACAAGAACATGTCTTAACCCTTCCCTTTTCTATGTTTATTCCAAATTTCAATACATTCTAAATATTAATGGATAAAATAGTTATGATCAAATATTCAAGGTGGAACATTGTAGCCATGTTATATAGTGAAGAAACAGGTCTATCAAAGTCCAGGAGCAAACAGAACAGACCCTGGTCAGATTTCTCCTATAGAAACTGAAAATTAAGGCGTTAATATGAAGGAAAGGGTTACAAGATACAAGATACAAGAAGCTTTATTAAATAAGCGGCCATAAAAATGGGTCTGTAAGACAGGTGGTAGTTTAATGCAGATCAAAAGTAATACAGAAAGCTCCTATAGGAGATTTCTGCATTACTTTTGTCCAGCATTAAGTAACCGCCTTCTTTTTAAAACTCCTATGTTCAATGAATGGATGCTCGCTTAGGACAAATTCTACTGTATTCTTAAAAATGGCTTACTTTTCTTATCTATATACATTTCGATACTTCTCCATTTTATAAAGAAACCGGGCCAGATTGTTGCTTAATCCTTTCCCTGCTCGACATATGTTTAATCCAAATTTCAATACCTATCAGATTTTTACGGACAAAAAGGTTATAATGAAATATGAAATATGGAAAATTATAGCCATTTTAGAAAGTAAAGAAATATCTTTCAAATTCCACTAGTTAACAGAGCAGACCCTGATCAGACGGTTCCTATAGGCGTCGTCTGATCTGGGTCTACTCTGATTGCAAATGCGTGAACACATGTTTATATGAAGGAAAGGGTCAATAAGAAGAAATAATGACTTCTGGCCATCCCAGACGTCAACAGCTCTGGACACCGCAGAGCGCAATCAATCGTCAACCAGGACGGAAGGAGGCCGATGATTCAATTAACCATTTCCCTGTCCTATGTTTATTTCAAATTTCAATACCTACTGAATATTCATGAACAAAATAGTTATAATGAAATATGGAATGTGGAACACTGCAGTAATTTTAGAAAGCTAGGAAACAGATCTATAAATTTCTATTAGCAAACAGAGTAGACCCTGATCAGACGGCTCCTCTAGAGCCGTCTGATCTGGGTCTTCTCTGTTTGCAAATGCGTGAAAACACGTTTATATGAGGGAAAGGGTTAAGAATTAATGACATCGTTAATACATGTATGTGTAAGAAGATTATTTTTTAATGCCATATTCATGAATGCATTACATTTTGGCTCAGACAGAAATTGTAGAATCAGATCTCTATGTTATAATCAAAGTACTGAAAGTACTGAGGTTGGATTCAACGTAGATCGATTTTAATGCCGGGGGGGGGGGGGGGGGGTGTTAATGCCGCTTTGAGCAACTGGACAAAGATACACATCTTAACCCGTTACCCCATGAATATTTATGTTAGAACTAATGACATCATGAATGTTAATTAGATTAATTATTATTATAAACAGCATACGGACACAGGGCTTTTAGCAATGGCAGAAACTGCAGAATCATATCTATTCTATACTATACCATAATCACACAGAGCAGACCCTGATCTAGGTCTACTCTATTTGTATAGGCAAAGAAAGGCGTATTTATGGTCAAAGAAAGGTTAACGATGCAACTTGATGTGATGCATAAGCACACCAACCATGAAATCTTCATCTCTACTAGTTCAATCTTTATAGCCAAAATTAGATTTATGGAGAAAATACCTTTGACCTTGACTATACATCACTTAACCCTTTCACTGTTCTATATTTAGCCAAAACTACTGAATAGTTGACATGGATCAGACGGATTATATAGGAGTCATCTGATCTTATGTCCTAAAATTCATCTGTTCATAGGCCACTGTAAAATACAATACACTAAACCTCTCTAAACTGGAAATTTAGTAGAGACGAATTTAGATATTTTAGCAAGTGGATGCTTAATGCAGGGTGAAAGTCATGCAGAAAGCTCCCTTATATATATATATATATAAAGCGAGTAGAAAATACCAAGCCTTTAAACATTTTTTTATTTGTCCTCAACCGGTTTCACAAACATGATCTTCAGGAGGAATAATAATTATTATTCCTCCTGAAGATCATGTTTGTGAAACCGGTTGAGGACAAATAAAAAAATTGTTTAAAGGCTTGGTATTACTTTCTACTCGCTTTATTATATTCCCGTAGTGTGGGAACTCTTTCCACACTTCTTTATATATATATATATATATATGGGTTAGGGTTAGGGTTATATATATATGTATTAAATTGAACGTCCGATTTAGAGAAGTTTTACTGTACAAAATTTCCAAAGTGATCACATAATAAATCACCACGAGTATCCTTCAGAGATTACGACTGTAATGCAGGACGAAAGTAACACAGAAAGCGTATGTGGGAGATTTCTGTATAGCATTCATCCTGCATTAAGCTACGTCCTGCCTAATAACCCGGAGTTATTAATCGTCAGCGTGGTCATTGTAGAGACTCTTTACTGTTTATATACACGTGTCAGACTATAGTACTGAAGATAAGCACTTTCAGTTGATACCGTTACACGGATAAGGTAGGACCTTCTATCGAGATATACACGCATGTATATACCTATGTTGTTGTTTTTTGTATAGTGTGACTTGTTGTTATTAAAACAAAAAGTGTGATATTTCACTTACAAACAACCTATTACACTGGTTACCGTACTGATTATTGGAGTATTTAACCCTTTTCACGACAGAGTAGACCCAGATCAAACAAGCTCAAACAGGAACCGTCTGATCAGGGTCTGCTCTGTTTGTTGATAAATTAATAATATATCTGACACTACAGGTTCTTCCGATACAAAACTTCCTGCGTACATAGGTCAATCTAAAAACAATCAACAAATATTCATGCTGTCATTATTTCTTACATGAATATTCAACGGGGAAAGGGTTTTACAGACTGATGAAATGATAATACTTACACTCTACGCGTTTGTAAGACAGATGAAAGTGTAATTGGCTGTCTACGAAGTTTTAACCATTCTCATGCAGTCAGGTTGCGCATAACATTGAATGGATTAACCCATTACCCCTAGGCTATTTTTAGAAACAACCTCTTTGAATAAATCTACCGAAAAGGAGCATGAACTAGAGAAAATGAAAACTTTAGAATTTTGTAGTTTGAAACCATTGTGATAAATAGAACATTTGCTCCTATAGGAGCAAATGCTCTATTTATCACAATGGTTTCACAAAGTAACTTTTACGGAGTCGTCAAAAGTCGTCAATGTGAGGGATTAATGGGTTAAGAAGACAGATGACCTTCAAATGCTTAACCCTTTACTCCGTAAATACGCATACATTTCTACACCTTTGCAAACAGAGAAGACCCAGATCAGACGGCTGATGTAAGCCTGCTCCGTTTGCTTATGAATTAATATACATGTAGATATGATTCTGTAGTTTCTGCCATATCCAAAAATTCCTATGTTCACGTGTCATTAATCATAAACATGATTCCAATTGATATTCATGATGTCATTTTTTTACATGAATATTCATGGAGTAACCCTTATTCTGCCACACGCGACCTGACACACACTTGCAAACAGATCGGATCCATCGGCGTCTCGTCAGGATCCAATCTGTTTGACACTCGGTCAATAGTTCTCCAAAACCGGAAGTAGTCAAATTTGCACCAGATCGAAATTTGAGCAGACATTGGGGGGTTTTTGACAGCAAGGTAAAGGTCGACATATTGATATTTAACTGAAATGTTTCAATTTTCGACGTAATAATTTCATTATCTTACACAAATCTGTCAGCTGTGATCACAACATAGTTGGCCAACTGAGATAATGAAGTAACTATTCTAAGTGAACCCTTCACCTGAAGAAATAATGACCTTATTAGTATTGATTAGCTTAATAGTTTTTAAATTGGCACATGGCAAGGAGAGTGCCCTGTTAGTTACTTTTCTCTGACTTCGGCGGTGAAGACTTAGTATATCTCCCGGTCAATGTGGTTGAAACAAATTAACCCTTTCCCTCATACAAACGCTTGTCACGCCTTTGCAAATATAGTATAAATGAATATTCAACAGGTAAGGAGTTAAACGGTATATCCTGTTTCAGATTGTGCTAGACCTGAGCTGAAGCAGTGGTCATCATGGTAAAGATTGTATTCCAAGCGGTCTCTGTTGTGGTAGTGATATTAGCAGGTAATAGGTATGACTAGTCAATGCCAGTCTTGAGAGAACTTGGTTACGTGAATTAGTTACTTTGGTTAAAACAGCTTAACAATTACTCTCACTACAAAATTCTAAAATTTCCCTTTTCTCTAGTTAATGCTCCTTTTCGGTAGATTTATTCAAAGAGGTTGGGTCTAAAATAGCCTATGGAGGAAAGGATTTAGCAAGTAATTATTATTATGTCTCTCCCCCCCCCCCCCCTTTAGGGGAGGGAGACATATTGATGTTGTGCTTTCTGTCTGTCTGTCCGTCCGTCCATCTGTCTGTCTGTTAAAATTATTGTGCAGCTAACTCCTCCTACATTTCCTTCAAAATTTTACATATGAACTAGCTATATGTGAGGATGGTCATGTGGTTTGGAATTTTGGCTGCAACAATTTTGACAGAAGTTATGGCCCTTTGTAGTTTTTCCTTATATAGAATATATAGCGAAAAAATCTTGTGCAGCTAACTCCTCCTACATTTTTTGAGGGATTTACTTCAAACTTTTACATATGAACCAGCTATATGCGAGGATGGTCATGTGGATTGGAATATGGGCTGCAACAATTTTGACAGAAGTTTGGATTTTTTTCAAATATGAAATTTATAGGGAAAACTAGTGTTTATAGATGTGTACAAAAGTTTACAGATAACCAATCTATATCTGATGCACAACCAATCTATATGTATCTATAAGTGACGCACAACCAATCTATATTTATATGTGAAATGTATATGTGAAGGTGGTCATGTGATTTTGAATTAAGCTTGATTATCATAATAGTTGTTAAAACACAACTCTTGGTTACAACGCAACTCTTGAGTTGTAAAGGTTGACACTAGGGTGAAATGTTTTTAGTGACAACACAACAGTGAAAACAGCAACAAGGGCATGTGATATTTGACTTTACTCCAACTCCTTCCTTAAAATGCCAAAAACTCAAGAATATGCATGTTACACAGTAAGTATACTCTGGAAATAAATTGCTTACAATTTACAATGTCAGTATTTTTGACATATGAATTTATTCCTCTTATGGGTGCCAGGGTAGAGGGTGCCAGGGGGTGAATTCATTCCTCTTATGGGTGCGGGGGCAGGGTACCGTGGGGCGGGGGGCGGGGGGGGGAGACATGTGTTTTTCTCAAAAACAAACTCTAGTTGTTGATTGTTTTCACCCGATTTGCTCCCATTTGTGAATTAGTTCTACACGCGGATATTTCATTGACATGTCATATGTATCTAAGACACTACGACATTTATTTCTAAACGCGGCTATTTCATTAACATGTCATGAATAGCAAATGCACTACGACATTTAGTTCTAAACACGCAAATATTTAAGACACTACGATATCTAGTTCTAAACGAGGCTATTCCAATGACATGTCATGTGTATCAAACACACTACGACCTTTTGTCAAAACACGGATATTTCATCGACATGTCATGTATATCATAGGCACTAACATTTATTTCTAAACAAGGAAATTTCATTGACATGCCATGTGTATCGAAAGGATCCACTCAACTATTTCATTTAATATATACAGTGACATCTCTGTATATAAAGAGGTTTAACTGTATATTCTATGGAACCTTTCCATGGCGACTGCTTAAAGGATAGATACTGGTGTCATTGCTTTAAGCATAACGACATTCTTGCTTTTTTGTATAACTTTCGTCCTGCATTAAGCTACCACCTGCCCTAAAGACTGAGACTTATTCTTATTTTGAATAGTCGTTTTCGAGAGGTTATATATTCCTTGTGTTAATTGTCGCCTCTTAATCATTTTTCTTATAGAGTCTCCTTTTGACGCCACTGCAAGCATCTAATACTCGGATAAGATTTCATAGGAGCCGTCTGATTAGGATCTGCTCTGTTTACTTATGGAGTAGTATAGATCTGATACTGCAGTTTGTACAATGATGAAGACTTCCTTATGCCATTAAAATCAGGTTAATAATACACCGCTGTGAAAAAATAATGTCTGCTGAATAAACATGAAAAATCATGATAGACCCTGCTAAACTGAAGAAAAACGTCTATGTGACAAAGTTGAATAATCCGTCCGATCTATTATACAGTTAAACCCTCTCAAGTTCTCATGCTGATAATAATAATGTCTGCTCAATCTCTGATTTGGCCAACCTTTCACTGACTTCCGACTCGATCAAAATATTGAGCAAGTGTCAAACAGCCTGGAATCTAATCAGGCGTCAAGTTACTCGTCGTCTCATTCGGATGCAAGCTACATGTATTTGCAAATACCAATCAAGACGCTTTTAACACGAGAATAGTCCACACGATTTACGTCTCCGGATCATCCAGAGCGAATCCATAGGGTTCTGTACCGTTTCATGAATGGGAATCTATAAATACTATATACAGTTGAAATTCGATAACTCGAACTTCAAGGGACCATGCAAATAAGTTCGAGATAACAGAAGTTCGAGTTATCCTATTTCTAATCTGAACAATGTCTCGAGTTCACCACTTAATACAGGTATAAAGTAATGCTGAAAGCTTAGAGCAAGTCTGTATTGTAAGTTTTGGATGGGCTGAACATTTTGTTCAAGTTATCCCAAAGTTCGAGTTATCCGGGTTCGAGATATCGAAGTTCAACTGTAATAACAATGTTTATTATATCCCTGTGGATGTATCACTAAGGTGCAATTGTTTTTCTTTATTATTACTAGTTATACTCACGCACACACATGCACGCGCATACACCCGCATATGCATGCATGGACGAACATATATACACACGCACACACACGCACACACACACGTACGTGTGCATACACACATATATAAATACACATGCACGCACACACAATCACGCACGCACACACATGCATGCATGCAATCGCACATATACGCACATGTGTATTTGTTACTCCGTTTATTACTTTTGTCCCTTTTCTATTTGTAGTTCTCCATAATCACGAGGGATTAGCCGCGGTAACGGTAACTGTCTAGCTCTCAACATCATTCTACTGAAGAATAATATTCTATACATTGGATAAATAACAATAAAGTAATAAAAGTCTTCTACATTTCTTATTCGTATGTAGTCTGCTTAGATAATGTGTATCTTGTTTTGTACCGGTGGTTACCTCGAAACGGTATTTCAGTGATAGTGCGACGTCCAGCTGTTTACAAGTGGAGGAAGACCCCTGAGGGTTTCCGTTCACGGAACAAATTGCATTGTGTCGTGTACAGAACACCCAGGTAGAACCTACCATGCACAAGCCAGCTGGAATTCAGATTTCAAAATGGAGTTTTCTTTTCAAACAGTTCGGATCCTAGGCGTCTCATTTTGATCTAAACCAGGTGTGGATCCAGGATTTTAGATTAGAGGGGGGCTAGATGTTTAGGGGTGGGGCGTATATTTTTAAAGGCTGGGTGACGTCACTAGTGTCTTTGTAATGCATGTTGAGAAAGAGCGTAATTGAGTGAGGGAAAAACACAGGTATAATCATTGATTGATCTATCTTTATAAGATCTAGATCTATTAGAAATACTCAAAAAGAGTTTGTTTGAGCAATTTTAGAGGGGGGGGGGTGAGTGAGGGAAATAAAAAAACACACCCATATTAAATCATTGATTGATTGATTTTTGTTAGATCTATATCTATTAAAATTACTCAAAAAAGTTTGGGCAATTTTAGGGGAGGGAGGGGGTTGCCGACCCAGCCCCTCTAAATCCGCACCTGCAAACTGTTTGCTGAAGCATATATCGGCAAAATAGTTCATTGTGTTCATACACGGGTACTATAAAACAAGTATGAATTGGTGTCTTTAAAAGCAGGTGATTGTTTAATGCAAGACAAGAGTAATGCAGTAAGCTCTGTATAACTTCCGAAATGCAATAAGGTACCACCAGCGCCTATGACACTGAATGTGATGGTTGTATTAGAGGGGTTTTGCTATATATAGCGATGGGTGTGTAAGGAATTCGTTATTCTTGAAAATTATTTATTTCAGACATCGGCACTTCCACAAACCACTCACGCACCTGTCACTGTGTTGATTGGGCAAAACGTAAGTGGATCTTTGTTATTGTGAGACTATACATGTATAAGTAATAAGTACGAAAACTGTTCAGCAAAACAATTTAATGCTGACTGGAAAAAGATACCGGCATTGGACAAAAGTCACTGTATTGATAGGGCAATACGTAAGTGGATCTTTGCTCTTGTGAGACTATATAAGTCATAATTACGAAAAATATATGTAGCAAAACATAATAATGCTAACTGGAAAAAGACACCGGCATTGGGCAAAAGAAAAGTAATTTTCTTTAATCTGAGAGAGAAAGAAAGACAGAGACAAAGAGAGACAGGGGCAGAGAAAGTGAGATATATACAGTACAGACCGACATACAAAGAGAGAGACAGAGACAGATACAGAGAGGGAGAGATAGAGAGACTGAGAGAGACATAGAAATACAGACAGACAGACATACAGATAGAGGGAGTGAGAGAGAAGACAGCGACAGAGAGATAGGTAGATAGATAGAGAGGTAGAGAGAGAGACTCAGAGAGCAC